>UESW01003955.1:868738-890528 GCA_900491605.1 Calamus simplicifolius | reverse complement strand
ATACATATATATATATATATATATATATATATATATATATATATATATATATATATATATATATATATATATATACATATATATATATATACATACATACATATATAGACACACATATATCCAATTCAACTTAACTCATCTAAGCCTTTTTTTTTCAATTACATGGGGTCGGCTACTTACACATGAAAGATATGTTCATTCAAAAATACTTAAATATGTATCATTTTATCAAATAATAATAATAATTAAGTTTTTTAAAAAAAATTATATAAATTCAATTTTTTTAAAATAAATAGCATTCTTATTCTTTGGATAACAATGTCCTTTGTGTGCTTTAACCTATATTAGTTGTAATACAATCAAGGATTTAACTATTACACTTTTTTTATTTTTTATTTTTGAAAATCAAGTTTTATGTTCATCTTTTTAAGGTCATCATTCTATGCCTTCAACCCCTTTTTTTTTTTGATACAGATGAGCAGACACATCATTCGAACGCGAGGACAACTCATAAGGTCAAGATAAAAATATATATAAAGAGAGGGTGGAATCCTATCACCCTGAGATTAGGTCCAGTCAATGGAATGCTGTGCAACATAGAAGGCCATCCAGTCCGCCGCAGAGTTTGCCTTCCTATACACATGATGGGCTACAGTTACCGTTGGGTCATGTAGTAGCTGCCAACAATCGCAAAGCAACGGATGCGCATCCTCGCGAGCCGCTCTACCCTGGATCCAAGCAATGACGATAGCAGAGTCCCCCTCATTGAGGATCCTCTGAGCCCGTAACTGCTGGGTCGCACTGATAATACCCGCCCATGCAGCTCTGAGCTCAGCTTCTGGAACAGAGCAGTCCTGAAGGAAGATCCCACCAGCCGCCAGAAGACTCCCATCCGTAGAACGAATAACATACCCTGCTCCACCAATGGTGCCGTGAACGCTGCCATCAAAATTTACCTTGACAAACCCAAGAGGGGGGGGGCTCCCAGGATATAGAAATTGCCCGTTGGGCCGCTGCCGGAGCAGCAAGGAATGCCCAGGATCCTGGGGTAGTTAGGTGAATGGTAGCATCAAATCGCCGGTACTCGGACAGTAAACATCTGGCACGAAGAATAATACGGTGGATCGGGGTATCCTCTGCCTCAAAGATCAGTGCATTCCTAGCCAACCAGACCTGATATGCAATATAGGCAGCTAAACAGGCATCATGATCCGAACTCAGGTGGATGAACCGAAGAAAGGAATGTAGCCTGGCATTACCATCATCATCCCAAGGCCAGCTCCCATCGGTCCTCCAAATCTGTCTCGCCCTAGGGCAGCTCAGAATAGAATGCTCAGTCGTCTCTTGATAAGCCCCACAAAAAGGGCAAGACCTCTCGACTGAGTAGAGCCTTTGTCGGAAGACGGTTCCAGGCCATTTTCACAAGAAGAGTTGTACCCTCAGATGTATCGGGAGTCTCCAAATCCAAGCTACCCCAAAAGTGGTGTCAGAGTGTCTCCTACATAGGTTATATAGGGAGCACAGGTGGTTTGGGAGAGCACGAGGAACCCCAAACCCTAAGATCATGCTCCCGGTGAAGAGGAATTGGAACAACGAGGATCCGGGCAATCAACTGGACCCAAACAGCCGAAAGAGATCATGGGTTCTCCAGGTCCTACCATCTTCCCTTAACAGATCATGGACTCTGAGGTTGTTAGCAGCTTCAACATTAACATAGGTCGGCCACCTTGATAAGGGGATCAGCGAGATCTAGGCATCCTGAATAACATAATAGTGGTACCGTCACCAACTAAGCATCTGACATGGGCCATCGCAATAGGAGCACGGGCACAGATTTCCTTCCAGATGAAGGAGCAACCCCTGATCAATTGAATTTGAGCACCCTGACTCCAAACACCATACCATAACCTCATCAATCTGCTCCACAAATAGCTGGGCTGAAGAAAAATCTCGCAGCATGCCTGATAATTAGTGCTTCCCTCCTTGCAACAGAGATTGGATCCCGAGACCGCCCTCTCTGGTAGGGCGACAAATGGTATCCCAGTCCAGAAGATGAACACCCTGTCTATCATGTCTGTGCCTCCATAGAAAATTATGGAATATATGTTCCAACTTCCTTAGGCAAGATCTGGGAATCATGGTATTAGCCAGAAGGTAGACAGGAATAGAGCTGAGCACAGACCTGATAAGAATGACTATGCCCATCATAGATAGTGTGGTAGCCTGATATCCCTCCAGGCGATCGCGGACTCTTTGTACCATTGGCTGAACCTCCAACATCCGCAATAGACCACCAGTCATAGGAAAACCGAGATAGGTCAAAATCCCCTGCTGCTCCGGAATTCCCAAGGTGGTTAAGATTTCCAACTTAGATCTTGATTTTATTTTTGGACTAAAGATAACAGAAGATTTATGTAAATTTACAATCTGGCCTGACTCCCGACAATAGGATTCCACAGCATAAGCAAAGGATCGAGCATTCTAAAGAGAACCCAGTCCGATTAGAAGACCATCATCGGTAAAAAGAAGATGGGATAGACGCTGGGCACTTGGGGCAATCTGGTATGGCACCAAACGAGACCGCTGAACCTCCTCACCCAGAGCCCTGGATAAAGCATCAGCACATAATATGAACAAGTATGGGGATAGAGGACATCCTTGACGGAGGCCAATCGTCGAAGAAAAGAAATCTGTCGCAGTACCATTCACCAGGATAGCATAGGAAGGCCCCTCCACACAGTCCATGATCCACCTACTCCAGCTGTCAGAAAACCCAAACTCGTGAAGGCTTCGCCTAATAAAAAACCAGCTCATCCGATTATAAGCGCGCTCCATATCAAGCTTAATTTCCATAAGGCTCCTCCGAGATGGGGCATGCCTAAGATCATGCATAATTCCTGAGCAAGAAGGATATTATCAGTGACACCTCGACCTCTGACAAAAGCTCCTTGCTCAGGGCTGATAAGATGGGGTATCAACTGTTGCAGTCGGCCAACCAACACCTTAGTACAAACTTTGTAAATTGTGGTACAAAGGCTGATTGGTCTGAAGTGACAAGGAGAGGAGGCTCCAGCTCTTTTGGAATAAGAGTAACCAAAGTTTTCTTCCAATCAGTAGGGATGCCATAGTGGAATGCTGCCTGAACTGCCTCCACCACCTCGGCCCCAACAATGGTCCAATACCTCCTGAAAAAGAAGGGGGGAAAGCCATTTGGACCAGGCGCTTTATCCTCCCCAAGAGACCATAGAGCATCCCTCACATCCAGGTAGGACACAGAGCGGGTGAGAGTCAAGTTTTCCTGTTCAGTGACTCTGATAACAGGCAGAGGAAGCTGCATATGAGAGTCAACCCCAAGAGTCGGATTCCACCTGGATCTGAAATACTGGAATATCCGGTCTCGAATCATATCACTATCAGTCAGCATGGTATCCTCTTCCTCCTTTAGCCGCCGTATACGATTGGCTGACCGCCTGATCATAGTAGCTTGGTGGAAAAAGTTGGTGTTCCGGTCGCCTTCCCTAACCCACTGAACACGAGATTTCTGTCTCCAAAAGATCTCCTGCTGTCTGAGAAGAGAATGGTGGGAGGAAAGGAAAAGGCGTAGTCTGCCAAGCTCAGCATCCTAAAGACCCCCCTCTTGAACCTCCCTCCCCTGGAGCTCGGCAATATTGGCCTCGACCTCTTCGAGCCGCCTGAAAATATCGCCCACCTCCATTCTATTCCACCCGCGGAGTCTGCGTTTAGCAAGCTCCAAACGCCGAGACATCCGATATCTCGCATCCCCACGAATAGGCATACTCTATATCTATCTAATCAGATCCCAGAATGTAGGATAGAAAGTCCAAATCTTCTCAAAGAGAAAAGGAGATCTTGGTAGACTCATGCTATCAGTGGTGATGAGGAGCGGACAATGATCAGATGCAATCCTCGATAGGTGATGTACATGGAATCCAGGAAATCGCTGCATCCAATTCGCCGATCCAAGGGCCCGATCAATCCTCTCCCAAACACAGGCAGCACTGGCCCTATTATTACACCAGATGAATCGAGAGTCCGAGAAGCCAAGATCAATGAGATCAGTCTCAGCTATAAACTCCCTGAACTTTCTGGAATCAATGATGTCCACAAACTATCTACCTTCCATCTTCTCATAAGGACCAACAATACACCGGTGTCTTCTGACAGTGGTTTTACAAGCGCCGTGGCCTTTCTCATCCACCATGGCAACGCTACTTAAAATAGCATGGCACAAGTAGCATTTTTAGGAAGTATTTTTTTTCTTAATTCATGTAAAATTTTGAACTTTATCACAAAAAAAGTATTACTGAAAATAATACTTTTTTTAATATTATTTTTATAAAAATTTTCTCTTTCGCATTCATTACGTAGGTGCCAAAATAAACACCGATTCAAAAAACAGCTCTTCAAACTTCAACCGAGATAGTGCTCTCGTTTCTCGACCATTGGATTTAGCTTCTGACTTGGATCTTCCTTTGTTTCTGCCCATTGGGTGGAGCTCTAGTTAATATATGCAGCTGCTATCCATTCACGACTCGCTGAAGGCAAGCATTGGGTCTCCGCCTAATTAATAATGAAAAAAAAAAAAAATATAAAAATAAATATAAAAAATAACAAAAAAGTTACCCCACCTATCACCTAATTTTTTTATTCTATTAAAAAATAATTTATATCATCAAAATAAATATTTTTATTTTTATTTTATTCAGCTACTATTTATTTTATTTATTTATCTTTATTCTCAATGATGATTATTATTTGTTCTAATTTATTATTATTTTTTATTAAACATAGGATAAAATTATTTTTATTATATCAACGTTCGAATCTTCCGAACACAGCCTAAATACCATCTTTCGCTACTTAGCAGTTCTTTGGCTTAATTGATCAGCGATTAATCTGTTGCAGTTAACATCTAATTTTAGTGGAAACCGTTAGACTTTTAGCT
This sequence comes from Calamus simplicifolius, assembly GCA_900491605.1. Lineage (NCBI taxonomy): Eukaryota > Viridiplantae > Streptophyta > Magnoliopsida > Arecales > Arecaceae > Calamus > Calamus simplicifolius. Next base: position 885,562 of record UESW01003955.1, on the reverse strand, counting down.
TATGTTTGGGTGGAGAAAAAAAATAGGAAGAAAAAATAATTAAAAGAAACAATATGAGAAAAATAAAATTTATCTTATTTGGATGAAGAGAAAAGTAGAAAAAAAAAAATAGAAGAAAAAAATGTAGTGGATTCCACCTAAAAGTTTTTTCTTTAAAATTGAAAAAATTTGAAAAAAAAAATTAAAGAGTGTTCTTTTATTTTATTTTTAATTTCTATATTGATTCCTTCAAAAAAATTGATATAATTTTTAATCATTATAATAAAAATATTATTATTATTGTAAGTTGATATATTTTTTAATCATTGAAAAATCTAAGGGCGCTACGTGTGCAGAAAAAATCCACATCCTCTATTAGACGGGGGCCTCTAGATAGTGGACGGCTGAATGGCTGATGACTAGACTTGGGAGTTGGTCTAAGTCTTTCCACTTGGAAAATCCATACGAACGTAGCGTCCAAGGGCGCTACGCGTGCGGGCAAAATCCACATCCTCTTTTAGTCAGGGGCCCACTGGATAATGAATGGACAGCAGAATGTCTGGTTGCTGTTTTGCTTTGCGATTCGTGCTCGGCCCTTGCCTGTGCTGATTTTCGACGATCGTCTTCGTCTCCGGCTGCGGCTCTTGCGGAGGATTTCCGTTCTACTGTCCCCTTGCCATCTATGGCGTCTGATGGAGCTGTGGGGGCCGTGGTGCTGGGCAGAAGTTCAGCTCGTCAGGGTTCTTTGGGTCTCGTCGTCTCCGGCGCCGGCTGAAGTTCGCGACTGGAATCAGAGTTCCGGAGGTGGTCAGCGTTCCGGTGGATGATTTGAAGGCAGAGATGGAGGATTGGCAGTCGCGTGCTCTCATTTCGGTCGTTTATGAAATGGGTTCCAGCGGAGGCGTATGTGAGGGAGTTTCGCCGTGCCGGAATTCAGGGGGATATCAAACCTGTTAGCCTGGCATTTCGATGCCACATATTCCTTTCGAAGACCCGAAGGCTGCTGATCTGGTGATGAATCGTCCATGGATCATCAATGGACAAATCATCGCAATGGAAAGGTGGAAGCCGGAGTTCGTTCCGACTGCGGATGCCACCCCTTTGCCTTATTTGGCTGCGATTACCAAACCTTCCTCTGGAATTTTGGAAGGAGGATTTCCTCAGGATGATCACTGAGACGGCTGGCCAATTCCACTGTGTTGATTCGTCGACTCTGGCCAAAAGCAGAGGAGGTTTTGCCAGAGTTTGCTTGCGGGTGGATCTCCGGCGTTCTCTCCGGCCGGGTACCCGTGTTCAGGGCTTAAATCTTCCCTTCTGGCAGCAGTTTATTATGAAGCTCTTGAAGGATTTTGCTCCAGCTGCGGATCGCTTCATCTGGAGGGTCCGTGTTCTGTGCCGGCTGGATCAAGTAAGGATGATGATTCCTCGTCCCCTGCTTTCGGATCCTGGCTGACTGCTGTTCGTCAACGCCGGGATGTCCCTGGTTCGTCGAGGGAGATGAGGAAGAAGCCTTCATCGATGTCCTACTCCTGGTGCTCCGGCTGTGATTCAGTGCCTCAGATGGCTAAGGAAAGCAGCGGCTGTGGCTAATGGTGACGAGTGGAGGACGCCGGTCAAGGTCGCCCGCCGGAAAGTGCCACCGTCGTCAAAGATGGTGGTTATCTCGGACGCAGTCCCCGTTGAAGCTGGAGGTGAGATGCAGAGAGAGGGATGAAGGCTTCTCCAGCATTCGTCACAGTGCCGGTTTCCTCCCGTGCCGGTACTGTAGCAACTGAGAAGCTTAAGCTGAAGGAAGGAAAGAAGTTCAGTAAAGCTGAATTGGATCCAATCAATTCAGCCAATTGCCAATCCTTTCTCTTCTTCTAGTTTGGGTGTGGTTTGTGGCAGTGACCAGGCAGCGGGGACGCTTTTCCTGGCCCCTTGAAAAGGGCTAGACCTGTTGAGAGTCCTGCTCCGAGAACTAACCCCAAAACTGTTAAAAGGAAGGGCAAAGGTAAAGTTGCTTTGCCAAAGAATATGAGGCTGCTCGTTATTTTCCTGTCAACCCGTCATTATCGCAGTGCTCTTCTGGAGTTGATCAGGAGGTGAGTCAGCCCAGCGTTGAGATGAATGTAGGGTTGACTGTGGTGGTCTCAGGTGAAGAATCTATGAGTCGGCACTCGGTTAATCTAGATGATTGTGCGGATGGACCGAAGACTGACTCTCTAATGATGACTGATGGGGGCACCCTTGCCAGTCAGTGCCTTCCTGATATGGTTATGATGGAGGACCAGGGAGGGGTCCCAGTTTCCTCCAATAATTAATGAAGATTCTTATATGGAATACTCGAGGAGCTCGAAAGCCTTCCTTTCGATCCTCTTTTAATAGATTGATGCAATTATATAAGTTTGATATATGTGTGTTGTTGGAAACCAGATTGTCGGGGGATACTCTGGCCCGGCTTCGGAGACAGATTTCCGATCTTGGTCTTCGTATGCGGTGGAGGCTGAAGGGATGTCGGGGGGTTTATTGGCCATATGGCGTGATTCTGCTGTTTCGGTTGAGGCTTTTCATCAATGCAACCAGCAGATTGGTCTTCTTATCTCTATGGGATCCTCTGACCCCTGGCTGCTTTCGGCGGTTTATGCCAGTACGGATTATAGAGAGAGACGATCCTTTGGGCTGAGCTTCTTTCCCTCCTTGATCAAGGTCTCCCTGCCATTGTTGCGGGAGATTTTAACTGTATCACTGAGGCTAAGGAAAAACGTGGGGGCAGACGGGTTTCGGCCTCAGCTGATATTAATGAATTCAATTCCTTTATTCGGTCTTCTAATCTGATGGATTTGGGGTATTCTGGAACCCAGTTTACTTGGTGTAATAACCGTCAGGGCTCAGCTCGTGTTTGGGAGAGACTTGATAGAGCTTTGGCTACGGCCCAATGGCTTCATATGCATCCTGCGGTTTCTGTTCCCACTTGCCCAGGATTGCTTCGGATCACTGCCCTATTTTGATCTCTACTGAGGCTGATGTGCACCAGCCTAGACAGTTTAGATTTGAGCATTTCTGGACAGTCCATTCGGGGGCTCGGTCCATTATTACTCAAATTTGGCATCTTCCATCAGGGGCAATGCTATTTACCGTCTCTCTCGTCGTCTTATGCTGGCCAGACGACGTCTTTCCAAATGGAATAGGCTTGAAGTGGGGAACTTGGATAGACAGATTGATCTGGTGGAAGCTGATATTACTGTTCTTCAGGGTAAGGAGGATTTGGATGGATCTCTTTTGGATTCGGACCTTTTCTCTCTGCGAGAATTGCTTGCTCGTCACCATTCTCTGCTTCGCCAACAGGAGATGTACTGGAAACAGAGGTCTAGGGCGCAGTGGATCTGTGAGGGGGATCGTAATACCAGATTCTTTCATCAGGCTACCTTAAAGCGCCGGGCCGTGAACAGGATTCGGAGACTAGTTGACATAGAGGGGTATGGTCAGGAGGATTTCCATCTATTCGGGATATGCTTCTCCAGTTCTTTCAATCCAGATGGGCTGATTCCTCTGCTGATGGGGATCCGGTGGTCAGGGTTCCTGATTCCAGAAGGGTTTCCACACAGGATAATGAAAAGCTATGCAGACCAGTCACTGCTGAAGAGATTCGGGAGGCCCTTGGGAGCTCGGTCCGGACAAGGCTCCTAGGGCCTGATGGTTTTCCTCCTCTATTTTATCGCCACTATTGGGACATCATTGGACAAGAGGTTATTCAGGCCATTCAAATTGTCTTCCAACTGAAGCAAATTCCCTTGGAATGGAACCGGACTCTTGTTACGTTGGTTCCCAAGCAGTCCGACGCCTCTCTTCCGCAGCACTTCAGACCTATTAGCCTTTGCACTACTCTGTATAAAGTTTGTGCTCGCCTCTTGGTTGGCCGTCTTCGGCTTGTGATCCCCCGTCTTATTTCTATAGAGCAGGGGGCTTTTATTAAAGGGCGTTCTATATCGGACAACGTCCTCATTGCTCAGGAGTTCATGCATGATCTTCAAAGAGCCCCTGTGAGAAGAAGTCTCATGGCGGTGAAGCTGGATATGGAGAGAGCTTATGACAGAATGAGCTGGGCCTTCCTGAAATGTACCCTCCAGGAGTTCGGTTTTGATGATCTTTTTATTGAATGGATTATGGCATGTATTCTGAGGCCTTCCTTTTCTTTGCTCATCAATGGGAGCCCTACTGAATTTTTCCACTCTTCCGTGGGTTTGAGACAGGGATGTCCTTTATCCCCCTTGTTATTTATTCTTGCCGCTGACGATCTTTCTCGTGCCTTTCATCTTGCTCAGCAGGAGAACCGGATTGTTCCATGGCTGGGAGAGAGGGCCCTCTGATTTCTCATCTTCTTTTTGCTGATGACTGTATTCTTCTGGGGCAGGCTTCTATTGACAATGCTGCTTCTTTTCATTCCATTCTGCAGCGTACTGTCAGGCGTCGGGCCAGAGGGTAAATTTTCTCAAGTCTTCTATCTGCTTCAGCCCCAAGACCCCTAGATCTACTAGGGAGGCCATTATGGAGTTATCAGGTATCACTACTCGGTCGGATCACTTCAAGTATTGGGGATCCCCATTACTGGCAGACGGGCTCGCTGTTCTGACTTTGCAGAATCGAGCGACGGGTCCGCCAGCGTATTGAGGGGTGGCAGATGACTAGTCTATCTATGATGGCTAGGATCACTATCATTCGTTCTGTCCTCTCTTCTCTTCCTGTGTATCTCCTTTCGAATGCCGTCTGCCGATCACTTGTCTGAGGAGGATTGAGAGATGTTTCAGAGATTTTCTTTGGGCTTCTACGCAGGAGGGACATGGTATTCATCTAGTTGCTTGGGACAGGATCTGCATGCCTATTAATGAAGGTGGTCTGGGGATTCAATCCTTGATTGTTAGAAGAGAAGCTCTTCTTGCCAAACAAGCCTCGCATTTCCTTTTGGAGCCTCATAGTTTATGGAGTTCTGTGATGCATGCGAGATACGGTGACTGGGTTCTGGTTCGATTATTACTCCGCCCCGTGGTTCCTCTTCCTATTGGAAGGAGATTTGTAGACATAGTCAGCCCATTATGCACAATACCTCTTGGATAATTGGTGATGGCTGGTCTTTTGATGCTGTCAATGATACCTGGATTTCTGAGCTCCCCCTTATGCGATGGCCCTCCTTTATCAACATGGATATTCCCCCTAAGCTCAGGGTTCAGGATCTTATCTCCTTAAATCCCCGCTCTTGGCACACTCCCTCGGTGACCCGTTTTTTGGGGAGGAGCTTTCTCGTCGGATTCTCTCGATGCCTCTTTTACCTGATTCCTCTGTTGATTCCAGGATTTGGCAGCGTTCTTGTCTCCCCAAGGCTCCCATTATGGATCTTATGGACATATACAGGCCGCAGGCTCAGCACACGGAGGATGCAGCTTGGATTTGGAAGCTTCCTGTTCTCCCCAGGGTTCAGTTATTTATCTGGAAGATTCTTTGGGACTGTCTTCCTACTTGCCTCCTTCTTTCTCGAAGGGGTCTGCCTATTCAGCCGAGCTGTCCTCTGTGTAGGCAGGTGGATGAATCTGTGGACCATGCTATATTTTGTTGCTCCAGAGCGAGAAGGATCTGGACTCTTATGGGCTATCCTAGGGATATGGAGGTAATGGATTTTTCGCGTTCATTTTTCCTTCAAGATATCCGGAGCGGGCCTATGAGCAAGCGTAGTCTTTGGTCTGTTACGGCTTATCATATATGGCTGTCGAGGAATCAAATCATATTCTCCGACGACAGATTCTCCTTTCACAGGATTGTGAGGCAGATTAGATCATTGACTTCGGAATGTGCCCGTGCCTTTCATGATGTTATTTTTGACTCCTCTGGCCTCTGGGGATCCCCTGCTGTTCCGACAGCGAACCGTCGCACGATTTTGTATCTTGGGAGCCCCCCCTCCAGGGTATGTCAAAATTAACTTTGATGGGAGTGTCCGGGACAGAGCTGCTGGATCTGCTTTCATCATTCGGGGTCCGATGGGTAATCTATTGGCAGCGGGAGGCTTTGGAACCCTGGACTCTACTGTTCCTTTGTCGGAGCTTGGTGCTGCTTGGGCAGGGCTCTCATTTGCTGTTAGGATCCTCCATGCTCCTAAGATCATGATTGAGGGGGATTCTATGACTGTTATTTCTTGGTTATTAGAGGAGAGCTATATAGATGGTTCCTCAAATCCGATCCTGAGGGACTGTTGGTCTATGCTGCGGGAGCTTGAGTCTGCCCGGATCCGCCACACTTATCGTGAGGCAACTCGGCGGCGGACTGGGCGGCGTCCTTTGCTGCTCAACATGCGGATCCATGGAATTGGAAGCCAGGCGACCCATGTCCTATTATTCTACAGCAGATCTTAATTTCTGATGTTTCTGGGCTGACTCATTCTAGAATTATATGATCGCCCGTTTGTAACCAAAAAAAAAAAAAAAAAAGCATGAATGGAGAGGTTGGCCCATCCGGCAATGGACAATTGGAAAAAATCTGTGTGTATAGGCCTCTAGCATATAACATGTGTATCAAGCGTAGAAATTAATCGTGCATTTATATTACTGTGCATATCGCAGCATAATAAAGTGCATGTAAGACCCAAGGAAATCCCAATCTTACTAAACGCATCGGTTATGCATGAAATCAGGAGAAATTCCATTAAACGCATGGAATACGCATGAAAATAACAGAGGGAATCCCTCCTCCCCTGTGCCGGCTTGGAATTAGTCACAGGTGATAAATGCATATATATATATATATATATATATATATATATATATAAAGGAGAGGAGAAGGATGAGTATTCGGATTGCTGCACAGATCAAATGATGAGCTCTAAAGAAAATTTTATTTTTATTTTATTTATGTTATTAAAGTTTATTTCTATCAATTAAATAAAATATATGAATTGTGTCAGCTGAAGGGGACAACCAGTGTGATAGGGAGGAGTTAAATTTGAGTTATCAGTGAGGGATTGTTAGCCGAATTGTAAAGTAAGAATTCTCCTACATAATTTTTATCGATATTGTACACTACAAGAAAATATCAAAATAGTGACGAAATTAGTGATGAAAATTTTCGTCACTAAATTGTGACGGTTTAGTAACAAAATAGTGACAAAAATTAAAATTAGTGATGGATTAATCTATCCGTCACTAAACCATCACTAAATTAATGACGGACTGTCACATCAGTCACTAAATTAGTGAGGCAATCCATCACTAATTTAGTGACGGATTGCCCTTCTGTCACTAATCCATCATAAATTAGTGATGGAAGAGCAATCCATCACTAAATTAGTGACGGATTTTTCTTCCATCACTAATCCATCATAAATTAGTGACGGATGGTGTAATTCGTCACTAAATTAGTGACGGATGTGACATTTCGTCACTAATTTAGTGACAGATTGCTCTTCCATCACTAATCCATCATAAATTAGTGACGGAAGAAATCCATCACTAATCCGTCATAAATTAGTGACAGATAGGGCAATCATCACTAAATTAGTGACGGAATGTCATATCCATCACGAAATTAGTGACGAATGGGGCAATCCGTCACTAATTTAGTAATAAATTTTCCTTTCATCACTAATCCATCACAAATTAGTGACGGATGGGCAATCCGTCACTAAATTAGTGACGGATTTCTTCTGTCACTAATCTGTCACAAATTAGTGACGAATTGTCCCATCCATCACTAATTTATGACGAAAAATCCATCACTAATTTGTGACAGAAGGGAAATTCATCACTAAATTAGTGACGGATTGCCTATCTAAATTTAATTTTTTTTAAAATAATAATTGTTGGTTTTTGATGATTTACATTGGGCGAATTATGGATTTCGTGTTGTTTTCTGATTCTTGGTTTGGTTTGGTTTGGTTGATGAATATTGCCTAATTATGATTTATGAAATTTTTATTGTCATGGTTGAGTTGTGATGCATTGATATGCATGCCATGTGTTGGTTGTGATGCATGAGTGCATGATGGTTGATGCTCTAGGCTAGCCATCTAAGAGCCTTGCCATAGGCTAGAATGTGGCAGTGTTGCCAGTCATAGGCTGGAGTGTGATAACTTGGGCCCCGCCACAGGCTGAAAATATGGTAGTATTACCTGTCATAGGCTGGAGTGTGACAGTTGCCCCGCCATGGGCTAGAACGTGGTTATGGTAGTCTAGAGGTGAAAACCAAGTGGATTTGGATCCAATGTATGACTGGTTGAGTCTGAAGTCATTAGATGTGTATTACATGGTTGCATGATGGCATCTACATTTATTGGTTTGATGGTTTGGATTTCCTTAATCATGTATTTATACCATAAAGGTAATCTATTTAATTGCTATGTAAGAAGGTAATTTTATGTATCCGTTGAAATTTTTTTTACAAGTTGAGGTGATTGATTTGATAGGATGGGATGGAGCGACATTGCAGTTATTGAAATTAGTTGGATAGATATAAGTTTTTATTTTAATAAATTTTTCTAAAGATTGTAGGAAAAACAATGAACTTATATTTATGACACTAGTGGATGTTTACTCAGTTTACTTTTAAATTATGATAATTGCTATTCTTTAAATGATAAACTTTTGTAGAATATAGTGTGGATTGTTTATATCAGGCCTTGCATGGTCTCTAGGGCTTGCCTTAGGGTTCATGCAGCTGTGTCATGTAGCCGAATCAGATGATGGATTTGGGGCGTGACAGAAGTGGTATCAGAGCCTAGCTTATGATCATTAGGGATGAAAAAAAATGAAAAATTGACTGAAGTGGCATAAAAAAACATGGTTTAGGATTCTAGGATTTAGGATCGAAGTGAGAGTGGGTGGGAGAAAATTTTTAAATCTTATTTGAATTGAAAGTTTTGAAATGTGAATTAATTTTGATTGATATATGGATATTAAATTGAAAATTGAACCTTGTTATATAGAAGTTGATATGGTTCAAAGTAAAGGACATGGTCAACCTAGAAGGCCAACCCGATTCGCTTATGGCACAACTGCGTGGGAGCCCTCGCAATCACAAGGAAGTGATGTATGGGGTTTGCGCCAGGAGGAGGCCCCTATGGTCCCCACTATTGAAGTTCCTGCCCCTAGAGTGGGAACCATAGAAGCAGTGACATCAGGAGCACGAAATATGGAGGAACCTAGGGTACAACCCAGTGAGCATGTAACTACTGTCCAGTTACTAGATATTATGCTGCAACAACAAGCTGCTTCAAGGGCAGATATGATGAAGATAATGGAGCTGCAACAGCAGAAACAACAACGATTCTTGCAACAACAACTACAACAGCAACTATGGGATCCCAGAACTCAACCTGAGAGTCGAGTTAACCTGACTGAGTTCAAGAAGTATGCACCGTCGGCTTTCAAGGGCACTACTGACCCTATGGAGGCTAAGAGTTAGTTGAAAGAGATTGAGAAGGTCTTCCAGGCCTTGAAATGTCTAGAGGAGGAAAAGGTCAACTTTGCGACCTTCATATTGCTTGGTGAGGCAGCTAATTGGTGGGAGACAAAGAAAGAAAAACTTGGCCCTAATGATGCACCACACAACTGGGGGGAATTTAAAAAGGTTTTCTATGAAAAATATTTTCCTCAGAGTGTTAGATTCCAGAAGTTCGAGAGTTTGATCGTCTTGACCAAGGCAATATGACAGTGGCACAATATACTACCAAGTTTGAAGAATTATCAAGGTATGCACCCACAGTAGTGGCAGAGGAAATTATTCGGGCTCATAAGAATGAAAATGGACTTAGGGACCCGATCCGACAATGAGTGGCTGCTTTTGAGTTGACCACCTATAAGGAGATGGTGAACAAGGTGTTGGTGATCGAAAAGGGCTTTAATGATACACAAGCTGCAAGGGAGAGGACTATGAAGAAAAGAGGTAGGTTTGAAAATTTTCAGGCCAAGACAAGAGAAACCCTAATACAAAGAGGCATAACAATGCATCCCCAAGTGATGGGACATCAAATAAAGGTGAAGTCAAGTGTTTGGTTGTGGAGGACCACATTTCCTAAGAGATTGCGGGCTATCACAGAAGAGGTGCTACACATGTGGACAACCAGGTCACATAGTAGTAAAGTGTCCCAAAGAGAAAGAACTGCAAGGAAAACTAGAGTCTCCAGTAGCACCACAATCGGGGGAGGTACCGCAAAAAACCTCGAGCTCAAGGGCATATCTATGCACTCTTAGAGCCAGATGCTAATGCCTCAAATGCTACGGTGACATGTATGATTAAGTTATTATCCCATACAATGTATGCATTATTTGATCCGGGTGCTACACATTTCTTTATATCTTCTTATTTTGTTTAAAGTAGCAAGTTAACACCTATACCATTAGAAGTTGGGATGTGTGTCTCTACACAAAGTGGAGATATTATGTTAGTAGAGTAATGTGTAAGGATTGCATATTAACCATTGGGGGATATGGAGATGAAGGCAGATTTGTTAATTTTAGAAATGAAGGATTTTGATTTAATTCTTGGGATGGATTGGCTGGCAGCTTATCATATTACAATTGACTGTTTTGAGAAGACAGTAAAATTTCAAATTCCTGGGCAAGCTGAGTTTAGCTGTATGGATGGCAAGTCATCTACCTAATTAAAAATGATATCGACACTACATGCCAAGCAGCTTCTTAGGAAAGGTTACGAAGGGTATTTAGCTACAGTGCTATATACCTAACAAAAGGAGCTTCGTACAGAGGATATTCCTATTGTGAACGAGTTTCCTGATGTTTTTCCAGATGAGTTACCTGGGTTACCTCCAGATAGGGAGATCGATTTTCTATTGATCTGATTCCTGGTACTGGTCCGATTTCAAGGACTCCATATAGGATGGCTCCAGCAGAATTAAGAGAGTTGAAGAAATAGTTGCAAGAGTTATTAGATAAGGGCTTTATCAGACCAAGTGTGTCTCCTTGGGGTGCTCATGTACTATTTGTGAAGAAGAAAGATGGAAGTCTCTGACTATGTATAAATTATTGGGAGCTGAATAAGATGATTGTACGAAATAAATATCCTTTACCAAGAATTGAAGATTTGTTTGATCAATTGCAAGGAGCTCAAATATTCTCGAAAGTTGATCTCTGATCAGGGTTCCATCAATTAAAGATAAAAGCCGAAGATATACCAAAGACAGCTTTTAGGACGAGATATGGGCATTATGAGTTTTTGGTTATGCCTTTTGGATTGACCAATGCACTAGCTGCATTTATGAATCTTATGAATCGGGTATTCAAATCTTACTTGGATCGATTTGTGGTAGTATTCATAGATGGTATTCTGATATATTCAAAAGGCTCACAATAACATAGAGAACATTTGAGGATAGTACTACAGACTCTTCGGGAGGATAAGCTCTATGCAAAGTTACCTAAATGTGAATTCTGGTTGGATAGTGTTGCTTTTCTTGGACATATAGTCTTTAAGGAAGGTATTTCAGTGGATCCAAAAAAGTTGGAAGCTGTGGTTGTATGGAACAAGCCTTCTAATATATATGATGTACGCAATTTCTTGGGGTTGGCAGGTTACTATCAAAGGTTTGTTGAAGGGTTCTCTCGTATTGCCATACCTCTAACTCACTTGACTCAAAAGCGAGTGAAGTTTGAATGGACAGAGGATTATGAGAAGAGCTTCCAAGAGTTGAAAAGACGATTAGTGACGGCCCCAGTGTTGACTATTCCAGCTGGAACTGGAGGGTTTACCATCTATAGTGATGCATCACGTAAAGGACTTGGATGTGTATTAATGCAAAATGGAAAGATGATTGATTATGCCTCTAGACAATTAAAATCATATGAGCAAAACAATCCAACTCATGACTTAGAATTGGCAGCGGTAGTGTTTGCTTTAAAAATATGAAGACATTACTTGTACGAAGAACAGTGTGATGTCTTTACTGATCACAAGAGCTTGAAGTACATCTTTACTTAAAAGGAATTGAATATGAAGCAGAGAAGATGATTAGAATTGTTAAAGGTTTATGATTTAACCATTAATTATTTATTTTTATTTTTATTTTATTTTCTCTTCATTCAAACAAGAATGCAGAATCTGGATAAAAGCTAAGAGCAAAATCTACTGAAGCACTCCATACGGCCTAAGGGCGCTACGTGTGCAGGCAAAATCCACATCCTCTATTAGACGGGGGCCCTCTAGATAGTGGACGGCTGAATGGCTGCTGACTAGACTTGGGAGTTGGTCTAAGTCTTCCACTTGGAAATCCATACGAACGTAGCGTCCAAGGGCGGGGCCTTCTAGGTAGTGGACGGCTGAATGGCTGATGACTAGACTTTTGGAAGTTGGTCTAAGTCTTCCACTTGGAAAATCCATACGAACGTAGCGTCCAAGGGCGGGGCCCTCTAGGTAGTGGATGGCTGAATGGCTGATGACTAGACTTTTGGAAGTTGGTCTAAGTCTTCCATTTGAAAAATCCATACGAACGTAGCGTCCAAGGGCGGGGCCCTCTAGTAGTGGACGGCTGAATGGCTGATGACTAGACTTTTGGAAGTTGGTCTAAGTCTTCCACTGGAAAATCCATACGAACGTAGCGTCCAAGGGCGGGGCCCTCTAGGTAGTGGATGGCTGAATGGCTGATGACTAGACTTTGGAAGTTGGTCTAAGTCTTCCATTTGAAAAATCCATACGACGTAGCGTCCAAGGGCGGGGCCCTCTAGGTAGTGGACGGCTGAATGGCTGATGACTAGACTTTTGGAAGTTGGTCTAAGTCTTCCACTTGGAAAATCCATACGAACGTAGCGTCCAAGGCGGGGCCCTCTAGGTAGTGAACGTAGCGTCCAAGGGCACTAAGTGTGCGGGCAAAATCCACATCCTCTTTTAGTCAAGGGGCCCACTGGATAATGGACAGCTGAATGACTGGTGACTAGACTTGGGAGCTGGTAAAAGTCTTCCATTTGAAACGCATGAATGGAGAGGTTGGCCCATCCGACAATGAACAATTGGAAAAATCTGTGTGTATCGGCCTCTAGCATAGAAAGTATGTATCAAGCGTAGAAATTAATCGTGCATTTATATTACTGTACATATCGCAGTATAATGAATAAACGTGACTGCATGCATAATGATACAAGCGTATAATTAATTCATATGTATTGAATGCATTTATGTATAGAAGACTGATGCATAAAATCTTTTTCTGAACGGCTGAATGGCTGATGACTGGGAGCTGGTCGAAGGCACGGTACAGAAAAGTATCCACAGATTTTCGGCTCTGGTCTACCACGCTAGCTTAATCCACATCCTCTATCAGACAGGGGCCCACTAGATAATGGACCGCTGAATGGCTGACTTGGTCAAAGTCTTCCTCTTGAAAATTATAAGCGGAGAAGGGGACCATAAATGATTGCTGACTAGACTCGGGAGCTGGTCAAAGACACCGTATGGAAAAGTTGTTGGAATATAGTGTTTTTGAAAACCTATCTAAAAGTTACTAAAAGTCTAGCCTAAAAATTTAAATATATAAAAATTTTAAAATTAAAAGAAAATAAGAATCATGCTAGGTATGCTAAATACTACCGTAAAACTAGTTTTTACCCTTTTATGATGATCTGTCATAAAGTACAATGATCAATTCAATCCAATCTTTCATTATGAGTACAATCATATGAAAGTACATTTAACGTCCAAAAAAAATCAATAATAATAAAAAAAAAAATAATATAATAAAAAGATACAAAGAACTATTTTTTTGAGCAAGCTTTTGAGACAGACGCTTTTTCTCAAAGCAAAAAAAGAATAAGATTTAGGTTTGATAGAAAATTTTACAATCATAAATCCTTAAGCCTATTTATATGCTTAGCACAGGTAACATTCAACAGCTCAACTCATAATGGTCTTAGAGGCCTGATAGTCGCTACCTCCCAATTACGTCATAAACGATTTAAAATTTAAATGATTTGGGTCGTTTCTGGCCATTCACGTAGTACGCAGCAATGGAACGCTCACATGACTTGTGGGCACCTTGCGAGGGGAATGCTCGTGCCTCACGCAAGAATTAACGAACGTCCACGTTCGCTCGTAGGCGTTCCTCTTTTTTTTTTTAATTTTAAAACTTTTTTCTTTTATAATTTAAATGATCAATAATTCCTTACAAAAGTTTAAAAAATAATAATAAAATCAATATAACATAAATTTTTAAGGCATCTTCTATTGTGTAATAGGTGAAATGTCCTATGGACTTGAACCCCACTTAGTATTGATTATATAAATCTAAAGAAAATATAGTGGATTAAACCTTGAACTAAGTTCTTGACTCGAACTTCTGCTAATCACAGATCCAGTATGGATCAATTGGATTTAAGCAGTCAGCACATATTAAAAGCCTTGTGCTTGGTACCTTGATTTTTTACGAGAATTTTTAAGGTTAGCTCAGACACTTAGTCATGGTCTAGTATGACAATTCTTATACAGGTGAATTCTTTAAAGGTACTTGTGACTAATACCTTATAGATAACCTACCTTGTATCCATTAAGAGTATAACTCAACCTTACACATTTATTTTGTCACTTTATAAAAGCACTCATCATAGGGATGGAATAAGAATTTTTTTTAAAAAAAATTATGCTCTAACATGATTGCTCAATCAATTTTGTTTCTACCACATTGAACCTCTTTTATGGGTCTTCAATTATAAAGGTTGGGTATCTACTGCTGGTGATCAAATAATGGACTTAAGCCCTATCCCCCTCGATAATTCTAGGACTCTACTCCTAAATAGTTTCTTAGCTTATTGATCTGTCAAATTCTTATCAAACTTAACAAATTTTAAGGAAATATCATTATTTTTGGATTGGACCTCAAATAAGAAAATCAAACAAAGATACATTAGAATTGAATACAGATAAAATAGAAATGTATTTAACCATAATTTGAAACACATGTTGAACTTTATTATTCTGCAATACTAACAATTTAAAGATTTATTATAGAAATCAAAGACTTCAATTGATAAAAAGGAAGTTGCTAATAGATTCTGATGGGGCCAGTTGACCCCATGGGCAATAAAGATAATAATTTTTGGATGGCATCCTCTCAAGATAGTAATTTTCAGACAATTTTTTTAGGCAGCCATCTTCGGCGGCCTTCTTGAACGGCTTAATTCCTAGGCCGCCTTTATGGTCTACTCGGCTTTCTTTTTGAAGGAGGCAATAGGCATTTAATTCCATCCATGACATTGCTCCCGGCTACAACAAGTGTATAAAGAGAGAAAAAAGGGCTACGTTACATGCATAGGTTCTCGTAAGGGCCCCCTTCCGTCATTAATGTCTGGTAGTCAAGTCAATGGGCTAGAGCATTTAATGATGCAGAAACGGTCATAATGACTTGGAGAGAATGGAGAAGAAGAAGTCCGAGCTCTCATCCAAGTCTGCCTCATCCAAATCGGCCTCAGACTTTTAAGTGAATTGCGATCCTTTTCTACTTGGCTTCCACAGCTGCGTTATATCTTTAGCACTAAAGCATTTATAGCCTCATAAAGGCCACGTGCATCCACTTGCTCTAAGGCACTTATTACCTTATTCTCTCCCTGTATTAAGGTATTTATGGCTGCCATGTTACCCCCTTGGCACCTTTGCATGAGGAAGGATAGCGTAATGAAGTTAAGACGAAGAGTTCTTGACTCTATGCCTCACAGAAGTCCTCGACGGCCTCTTTCCGCTCTCATCCAAGTCGGCCTCCCAAGTCGGATTCATTCTCCCTGTTGGCCCAGATGGCAACCCAAGAGGGGGAGGGGTGAATTGGGTTCTTAAAAAATTTAACCTTTTAAAACGATTGGCTTTGGAATACACAAGATTAAGTGCAGGATAAATATTAACCATAAACAAAGAGATAGAGAGAGAGAATCAAAACACGGCAAACACAAGGATTTTATAGTGGTTCGGTGTATCAACACCTACGTCCACTCCCAAGTACCACTTGGGTCCACACTATAATCTACTAGATTACAGCCGAGTTATTTTACAAGCTCACAACTAAAACTTGTTGTTTCCCACAGGATCACAACGAACCAAGCTGGTTTTCCGGGCTCACCAGCACAAAACCCAAACCCAAGCTAATCTAGCTTGACCCGAGGTATACTACCTCCACTAATTCAATCCCCCTGATTGAACTAGCAAAAAAAATGAGAATAGAGTTTACAATAACAAACAGCTCCTCAAATGAGCAAATATTCAATATAAATAAACAAGGTTAGAAAAGCCTGTTTTAAGCAGAGTTGATTTGAGCTTTTTTTCTTTTTTTCTTTTCCTCTTCTCCTTTGAGATGTTGAATCAGGCCTCAGCTCGGATTCTTCACAAAGATTGCAGATGAGAAGTTGGGAAAAATAGGGCTTTTGGCTCTCTTTTTCTTCTTTTGGAAAATCCTCCGATTTTGAACTTGAATGCCTTGGATTTCTCTTTGAGCTTTCTGGAGTTGATGGATTTGAACTTTAACTCTTTCCTCTTGATTTCTTGCTCAAGACTTCTCGGATTTTTTCAATTTGTTTTCTCTCTATTTTTTTCGTCATCATTTTTCAAATGGACGGACTCCCCTTTTATAGATTCTTCTTTTATCCAAGATTAGGTGAAAAACTAGCCGTATTTCTGTCCTTGGATTCCTCCTACACACAAGAAAAGTATCCGTTAGAGATTAGGTGAGAAAATATTACTGTTGGAGGCCGTTCTGACACTTTGAAAATCTGTTCCTGACAGGTTGGAGTCGGCTCCAACTTTTCAGGTGTCGGCTCCAAGTCGAGTATCCAAAAATAGAAAGTAAAAGTTCATTGAGGAGTCGGCTCCGAAAAAGGTAAGTGTCGGCTCGTCGCATTC
>UESW01003955.1:704943-857673 GCA_900491605.1 Calamus simplicifolius | reverse complement strand
GTGCCATGATCACTTCTAAGAGACACTATGGTGTTGTTTTTCTCATTTGTGACCTTCTTGAAGAATTTCAAAAATATTGAGAAAGTCTCATCTTTATGAGCTAAAAATTACCCAAGTATCTAGAATAATCATCTACAATCACAAGACCATATTTCTTTCCTCCTAGACTAGTGGTTCTAGTAGGTCCAAAAGATCCATGTGAAGTAGTTCAAGTGGCCTAGAAGTGGAAACAATGTTTTTAGTTTTGAAAGAGTTTCTAGTTTGTTTTCCAAATTGACATGCATCACAGATTTTGTTATTTTCAAAATCTAGTTGTGGAAGGCCTTTTACTAAATCCATTCTAATTAATTTTGAAATTAGGTGTGTGCTTGCATGACCTAATCTACGATGCCACAGCCATCCAATCTCATTCATATTAGCATTATTAGCAACTAAGCAATGATTACTTGGACAAATTGTCTAAATCAATCAAGTACACATTGCCATTTCTATTTCCAATAAAACAATGCTATTATCAATGGGATTAGAAACAGTGCAAATAGAAGCTTCAAATGATACTTTGAAACCTTTATCACACAATTGGCTAATACTAATTAGATTATGCTTTAAACCATTACATATAAACATTTTCAATAAATGTGGAGGGAGTTATTTGAATTTTACCAAATCCCATGATCTGGCCTTTGCCATTGTCACCAAACGTAACAACTCCCTTTTTGCTTTCAAGGGTGATGAATTGATCCTTGTCACCCGTCATGTGTCTTGAGCAGCCACTATCGAGATACCATTTTCTTTGATCTTTTGGCCGCAAGACACTCCTGCAAAAATGATCAAGTCTTATTTAGGTACCCAAGCCTTCTTGGGTCCTTCATGGTTAGTAGCAATAAAGATTGTTCCTTTTGGAACCCATATTTTCCTTCCTTTACTACTTAAATTCTTGTTAATTTTCTTAAAATTACATTCAAAGGCTTTGTGTCCCTTTTTGTTACAATAATGACATAAAACTTCATTTTTATCTTGTTCTTTTCTAAAGAAGTTTTTGACATACTTTTGTTTTATGTTAGGCCTATAACCTAATCCAGCCTTATCAAAATAGCTCTTTGATTGCTCAATAATAAATTAAGTTTTTCAGAACTATATGTAAATTTATCAACTATATTTTTATATTTATCAACTTCTTCTTTAATCTATCATTTTCATTGGAAATTGATCCTTTTTCTTCAATCAAAGCTTCATTTTCTGATTTTAATTTTTCAACTTCATGAGTAAGATTATCTTTTTCGTTGACAAGATTTAGATTATCGTTTTTCAATGATTTATTTTTCTTTTTCAGAACCTTAAAATCTCTTACTAACTCATTAAATGCATCATATAATTCATCAAAAGTGAAATCATCATAAGGTGTTTCAAACTTACCTCAATGTTATCGTTTGCCATAAAGCAAATGTTGGCAACTTTCTTTGTTCCTCCTCGGAAGAGGATTCTTCACTATCACTCCATGTTGCAACATAAGCCTTCTTCTTTTCTTGTAGACTTTCTTCAATTGAGGACAGTCATATTGAAATGCCCCGGTTTTTGCACTCATAACATATTAAGGGCTCTTTTTCTTTTTCTTTGTCCTTCTCTTTCTCTTTTTCTCCTTCCATTTTTGTTCAGACTTTTCTTGTGGAAGGGTCTCCTTTGCATGAACCTTTTGAATTTCTTTGCAAGGAGTGCAGTCTCCTCATCATCATCACCATCACTGCAGCTTTCCTCACTTTCTGCAGCCTTGAGGGCAATAGTTTTCTTCTTCTTGACTTCCTCCTCTTGATGTTGTTTCATAGTCAGCTCATGAGTCATTAAGGATCCAAGTAGCTCCTCCAAAGGTAAAACATTTAAATCCTTGGCTTCTTGGATTGTAGTCACCTTCGCTTCCCATAATCTTGAAAGTGACCTAAGAATTTTATGCACAAGTTCAGAATTAGTATAAGTCTTACCAAGACTTTTCAAGCCATTAACAATATCAGTGAATCTTGTGTACATGCATGTAATTATTTCAGTTTGTTCCATGATAAATAGTTCATATTTATGCACCAAAATATTAATTTTTGATTCTTTTACTTGATTAGTACCCTCATGGGTAACTTTTAATCTATCCTAAATTTTTTTTGCGGAAATACATGTAGAAATTTGATTAAATTCATTTGTATCCAATGAACAATACAAAACATTCATGGCTTTAGCATTGAGCTGAGCCAACTTCTTATCATGTTCATCCCATTCCGTTTTTGGTTTAGGAATCACCATGTTGTCTACTCTAATTATGGGTGTGTGTGGACCATTAACTATGATTCCCCATAAGTCATAGTCAAGTGCTTGAATAAAAATCTTCATCCTAGCTTTCCAATAACTATAATTAGTTCCATTAAATAAAGGAGGTCGATTAGTGGATTGACCTTCTAAATAAGATGAGCTAGCTTGAGCTGCCATTTGGATCTTTATCTCTTGATCGTTAGACCAAATTCAAATGAGCACTTTCTCTGATACCAATTGTTGGCCCAGATGGCAACCCAAGAGGGGGGGTGAATTGGGATCTTAAAAAATTTAACATTTTAAAACGATTGGCTTGGAATAGACAAGATTAAGTGCATGATAAATATTAACCACAAACAAAGAGATAGAGAGAGAGAATCAAAACACGGCAACACAAGAATTTTATAGTGGTTTGGTGTATCCAACACCTACGTCCACTCCAAGTATCACTTGGGTCCACACTATAATCTACTAGATTACAGCCGAGTTATTTTACAAGCTCACAACTCAAAACTTGTTGTTTCCTATGGGATCACAACGAACCCAGCTGGTTTTTCGGGCTCACCAGCACAAAATTCAAACCCAAGCTAATCTAGCTTGACCAGAGGTATACTACCTCCACTAATTCAATCCCCTAATTGAACTAGCAAAAACAAATGAGAATAGAGTTTACAATAATAAACAGCTTCTCAAATGAGCAAATATTCAATATAATAAACAAGGTTAGAAAGTCTGTTGAAGCAGAGTTGATTTGAGCTTTTCTTATTTTCTTCTTTTCATCTTCTCCTTGAGCTATCTGTTAGGAGCTATCTGTTATCTATTCTGAAATTTCTTGTAATAGGGTTAAGGATAGCCCTAGATTGTTGTTTGGCTTCCTTGTGCCGTTAAACAAGAGGACTAGCCGGGTAAGGCTAGGGTTTGGCTTTCTTGTGCCATTAAACAAGAGGACTAGCCGGGTAAGGCTAGGGGTTTGGCTTCCTTGTGCCGTTAAATAAGAGGACTAGCCGGATAAGGCTAGGGGTTTGACTGCCTTGTGCCTTGAAACAAGAGGACTAGCCGGGAAGGCTAGGGGTTGTAATCGTTGTGATTCGATTAGTGATATTCCCAAAGGGTTTTGGGGAGTGGACGTAGGAGCCGAGTTTGGCACCGAACCACTATAAACCCTCTTGTTTTTGTGATTGCTTATTCTGTGTAATTTTTGTTTCGTGCACTCCACTACATCGCTGCGAACTAAATTTTAACTAGTGATTAAGCACATATATGCACTAGTAATTAATTTTTAAATACCAATTCACCCCCTCTTGGGTTGCTACATCTGGGCAACAAGTGGTATCAGAGCAGCGTGCTCTTGATTTCTATAGCTTTGAGAAGCTTGGAGCTAAAGATCAGTAGTAATCCAAATGGGATCTATGTTGACCAAAGGACAATCAACAAATAGACCACCTTTGTTCAATGGAACAAATTACACGTATTGGAAAGCACGAATGAAAATCTTCATTCAAGCACTTGATTATGATTTATAGGGAATCATAATTAATGGACCACACACGCCCACTGTTAAGATTGATAATATTGATATTGCAAATCCTGAATCAGAATGGGATGAGCAAGATAAGAAATTAGCTCAATTAAACGCAAAAGCTATGAATGTTCTTTATTGTTCTCTTGATGCAAATGAGTTTAACCGTATATCTACTTGCATGTTTGCTAAAGAGATTTGGGATAGACTTGAAGTCACCCATGAGGGTACTAATCAAGTCAAGGAATCCAAAATTAATATGCTTGTTCATAAGTATGAATTATTTAAGATGGATTCAGCTAAAATATCACCGATATGTTTACTAGATTTACTGATATCATTAATGGTTTGAAAAGTTTGAGAAAATCTTATGCTAACATGATCTTGTTAGAAAAATATTAAGATCTTTACCTAGATCATGGGAAGCAAAAGTGACTGCTATACAAGAAGTAAAAGACCTTAATACTTTATCACTTGAAGAATTGGTCAGTTCTTTGATGACTCATGAACTCCAGCAATGACAACACAATGATGAAGATGAATCAAAGAAGAAAAGGACTATGGCATTGAAGAGTGCTGCTCAAGATGAGGAAAGTGAGGAAGAAACCAGTGACAGTGAAAAGATGATGAAATGACACTTATCTCCAAAAATTCAAGAAATTTATGAGGAGAAAGAAGTTTGGAAAAAGAAAAATATTTACCAAAGGAGATCATAGCAAAGAAAAGGAAAGAAGTGAACCTCCTATATGCTTTGAGTGCAAGAAGCCTAGACATATTAAACCGGAATGTCCATAATTAAAGAAAGGATTTAAGAAAATAAAGAAGAAAGCTATGTTGGCTACATGGAGTGACAGTGAAGCAACTAGTTCAGAAGATGAAGAAAAGACTGAAGTCGCCAATGTATGTTTATCGCTGATGATAATGAGGTAAGTCCTAGTTTTCTAGATGACTTTACTTTGATGAATTGCATGGTGCATTCTATGAACTTGTAGATGATTTTAAAAAATTAAGTTCAAAGAACAAAGATTTGAAAAATAAAATTAAAGAACTTATTCTTGAAAAAGAAAGAATTTCAAATAAAAATGAATCATTATTAAAGAAAACCAAGATTTGAAAAATGAAGTGAGTAAATTAAGACCAATTATTGATAAATTTACTTTAAGTTCAGAAAAGCTAGAAATGATATTAAATAGTCTAAGGGCTGTTTACAATAGAGCTGGTCTTGGATATAATCCTATTGAAAGATAAAATTTCTGAAAAATATTTATGTGCATGCTGATGATTTAACTAAAATTACATACTTTAAATATGTAAATTAGGACACAAAGCATATACTTGTCACACACAAAGTTAAACAAATATGGGTTCAAAAGGAACTATTTTAACTAACCCAAAAGGACCCAAGAAAACTTGGGTACCTAAGAGCAAAACTTAAAATTGTGTATTCAGTGTGTCTTGCTACCGAGCAACTAAAAGACAATGGTACTTGGATAGCGGGTGCTCAAGACACATGACGGGTGATGAATCTCAATTCATCACTTTAGAGGCAAAAGATGGAGGTGTTATTACTTTTGGTGATAATGGCCAAGGAAAAATTATTGGTATTGAAAAATAGGTATCACACCTCATGCTTTTATTGATAATGTCTTACTTGTGAAATGATTAAAACACAATTTACTAAGCATTAGTCAATTATGTGACAAAGATTTAAAGTTACATTTGAATCATCTTTATGCATTGTTAAAAATCCTACAAATGAAAATATGAAATTTATTGGTCATAGGCATGGTAATGTATACATTGTTGATTTGAATGATTTGAATGATCGAAATGTTGATTGCTAGTTGCTATGAATAATAAAACTGATAATAGTTGGTTATGCATCGTAGGTTAGCTCATGCAAGCATGGATTTGTTATCTAAATTAATCAAAAAGGATTTAGTAAATGGTTTGCCAAAACTTACTTTTGAAAAAGATAAAATCTGTGATGCTTGTCAACTTGGAAAATAAACCCAAGTATCTTTTAAATCGAAAAATGTATTTCAACCACTAGACCTTTGGAACTCTTGCATATGATTATTCGGTCCTACAAGAACAACTAGTCTAGGAGAAAAAGATATGGTTTGTTGTGATTGATAATTTCTCTCGTTTTACATGGTTTTATCTTAGCTAGTAAAGATGAAGCATTTTCATCATTTCAAAAATTATTTAAAAGAATTACAAATGAAAAGAATTCTTCTGTTTTATCGATACGAAGTGATCATGGAAAAGAATTTGAAAATCAATATTTTGAAAAATTTTGTAATGAAAATGGAATTGAACATAATTTTTCTGCATCCAGAATACCTCAACAAAATAGAGTAGTAGAAAGAAAGAACAGAACTTTAGAAGAAATGGCTTGTACCATGTTATGTGAGAGTAATCTCCCAAAATACTTTTGGGCTGAAGCTATCAACACTGCATGTTATGTTTTAAATCGTGCATTAATCAGACTGTTTTGAAAAAGACTCCGTATGAACTTTGGAAAGGAAGAAAACCTAACATCAGTTATTTTCATGTTTTTGGATGCCGCTATTTTGTTTTAAATAATGGAAAAACAAACCTTGATAAATTTGATGCTAAATCTGATGAAGGAATTTTTCTCGGTTATTCTTTACATAGTATAGCTTTTAGAGTTTTTAACAAAAAGACTTTAGTAGTTGAAGAATCAATTCATGTTATCTTTGATGAATCTAATGATCTTCCATTAAGGAAGGGAAAAGGTATAAATGATGCAGATGAAATTGAAGATCAACTCAAAGATATCACCTTGAAGGACAAGGAGGATTCAGATACACAAGAGGTAAATGAAGAAAGCAACGCTAATCCACCTGAAGTCTCACAAGGTAATGATGATTTAGAAAGAGGATGGAGGTATGTTCACAGTCACCCTAAAGATCAAATTATTGGTGAATTATCTCAAGGAATTAGGACGAGATCGTTATTTAGAGATACTTATAATAACTTAGCATTTGTTTCTAAAATTGAACCTAAATGCTATGATGAAGCTAAAAATGATGTTGATTGGATAAATGCAATGCATGAAGAACTTAATCAATTTGAAAAAAATAATGTATGGACTCTTATTGATAGACCTCATGATCATCAAATTATAGGAACTAAATGAGTTTTTAGAAATAAATTGGATGAATATGGTAACATAATTAGAAATAAAGCAAGACTAGTATCTAAGGGTTATAATCAAGAAGAATGAATTGATTTTGATGAAACTTATGCCCCTGTTGCTAGATTAGAAGCTATCAGATTACTTTTTGCTGTTGCTTGCTTTATGAATTTTAAACTATATCAAATGGATGTTAAAAGCGCTTTCCTAAATGGATACATTGCTGAACAAGTTTTTGTGGAACAGCCACTCGGCTTTGAAAACCACTTGTTTCCAAACCACGTATTTAAATTAAACAAAGCTTTGTATGGTTTGAAGCAAGCACCCCGGGCTTGGTATGAGAGGTTAAGCAAATTCTTGATTAGTAATGACTTCATTCGAGGAAATGTAGATACAACTCCATTTATTAAAAGACAAAATAATGATATTTTAATTATTCAAATCTATGTAGATGATATCATTTTTGGTGCCACTAATGATTCTTTATGCAAGGACTTTGCTAAGCTTATGTAGGGAGAGTTCGAGATGAGTATGATGGAAGAATTAAATTATTTTCTTGGACTTCAGATCAAACAAAGCAAAGACGGGATCTTCATAAGCCAATCCAAGTATATCAAGGAAATGATCAAAAAGTTTGGCATGGAGACATCTAAGAGTATCAGTACCCCTATGAGCTCATCTTGTAGACTTGAATCTTATAATTCTAAAAAATTGTTGATTTAAAACTTTATAGGGGTATGATTGGATCTTTATTATACTTAACTGCTAGTGCACCTGATATCCTGTTTAGTGTTTGCATGTGTGCCAGATATAAGCTAATCCTAAAGAATCACACTTGCTTGCTGTTAAAAGGATATTTAAATATCTAAATGGAACAAAAAATTTAGGACTTTGGTATGACAAATAATCTAGCATTGACTTAATAGGATACACTGACTCAGACTTTGCTGGATGTAAATTAGACAGAAAATCGACTAGTGAAACTTACCAATTTCTAGGTGTTAACTTAATCTCATGGTTTAGCAAAAGGCAAATTTCAGTAGCATTGTCTACAGCCGAGGCCGAATACATTGCAGCTAGAAGTTGCTGTGCTCAAATTTTATGGATTAAGCAGCAGCTAGAGGATTATGGTATCAAACAGAAAGGCATACCAATAAAATGTGATAACACTAGTGCAATTAATTTAACTAAGAATCCCATTCAACATTCAAGAACTAAACATATAGAAATTAGACATCATTTCATTAGGGATCATATTAATAATGGTGACATTGTACTAGAATTCTTATGTACTGAAAAACAACTTGCAGATATTTTTACTGAACCATTAGAAGAATCAAAATTTTATGAAATTAGAAGAGAACTTGGAATGATTGATCCATCAATTTAATTAATTATGAATGTGGTACTTAACTTTATGATTAAAAATCATGGTTAGCATGTGTTGCTTGACTAATATTAATCTAATCAATCAAATCCCTTCATGAAATATCTTTTAAATTGCAATCATTGCTTTCGTCTTTTAGTGTGTTAGTTAGCTGATTAGTTAACTGGCCTTGGCCATCTCCCTACCATGAAATTTACTTCAACCGGCCACCTATCTTTTCTTGGATTTATTTAAAGTAGTTAACTGACCAGGCAACTAACCAACCACCTGATCAGTTAACCGCTTTAGATTTTCATATAAAAGCCTCTTGTCCCTCTTCTCTTCACACGTTTTTCTCCAAGAAAACTTGTCTTCTTCTCCACGCCTTCTCCAAACCGTCTCCTTCCTTCATTCTTCTTCTTCAAGCTTCAAATCCTTCCACATCTAGAAGAAAAGGAATGGCTCCAAAGAAGAAATCAACTCACTCAAGAGATGAGTCCTCGATCTTCCAAAGAAGCCTTCTTCTTCTTCTTCAAGATGTATCTTTCCAACCATTACCACTAGATCAATAGAAATGAAGGTTAGTAGATTTTAATTTCCTAGAACAAGAAGAGTTTAAGATAGGAAAACTACTCGCATCTCAAGGTTGGTCAAATCTTTTATCCATTAAAAAGCCTATCTTTCCAAATTTAATATATGAGTTGTATGAAAATATAAATTTTGGTGATGGAACCATAACCTTAATTGTCAAAAATGTTAAAATCCAATTTGATAGTGAAATGCTAGGTTCCGCCTTAGGTATTCCATCAAATGGCGTTCTAGTAAACTTCCCAAGTGAAAGAAACTATAAAATTGCAATGATTTTAGGCTTAGAGGATGATGATGCTAATATAGTTAATCTTGATGCAAACATGTTATCTATTGAAAATAGATTGCTACATAGCATCATTGCAAAGATTTTTGCCCCTCGTGCCGGATCGTTTAATGTTGTAACTGATAGAGATATAGGTATAATGTTTGATATATTAGAAGAAACTCCTTTAAACTTTTCTGAATTAATGATGATAATAATGAAAGAAGCTGTAGGTAGATCTAAAGCTGCATTACCATACGGAATGTTTCTCACCTACATGTTTGAATTTCACCATGTGAAACTCAAAGGAGAAACGAGTGTAGCATTACGTCATACTGATGTATTTAATGCTCATTCCCTCCACTGTATGGATTATGCTAAACGAAATGGTATATGGACCAAAGTTAGTCTAGAACTGGTGATAAACCTGCTCCTCAACCAATAAATTTAGTACCTTCAGATCCACCTCCACCTGCTTGTTCTCCAAACTTCTTTAATTTTGATTATCATCAACCCAATCCATTCTTAGCTGGAATGACTAAACCAAATCCTTTTTTAACTGAACCTCCTGATGTACCCGAATCTTCAAATCGATATGGCAACTCAACTTCTACTCTTCCTACCGTACGAATCAGTGAAGAACAGATTCAGCGGATTATCCATGAACTTTCCATTGCTCTATCGAGTCAGAGTACCAATGACAGCAATTCATCTGTTAATGACTTCACTATGGTACCCCATATCTCCTCTGTTTTTGAAACTCTTTCCCAATTAATTGTGACTCAAAAACAACTTGTCCATGATGTTAATGTTCTTAATGGCCGAGTGTTCCACCACAATGATTCTTGATAGATCCTATCTTGAAAGAAGTCGACCTATTGAAATCCAAGCTTGAAAACTTTGAAACTAAAGCTGAATGGGTGACTTATCAAATGCGATCTAATGAAAGCCAAACGAAGGATGCAACGAATGCTTTTGATCACCTGAACGCATCTACCATGAAGCTTAGCAGTCTCGTAGAAACCTACATTGCTCTCTCTGCTGCCTCAACTCCTGGTGCATCGTTCTCTCATCCAAACCATGGATACCTCCTCCGCAACAGTCAGATGATGTCCCTGGACCGTCCAGTCGACCGGACGGATCCTCTCAGCAACCAAAAGTTATCTCTTCAGATGATGATGCATTACTTCATATTGTATTATGTTTGTTCTATGTTTTCTATGATGCTTGTAAAATTTGTCTTGTGAGTGATGAATGTTTAGGACAATGGTTTGTAATATTTATCTTATGCTTGACTTGACAATGTATTATGTTTGACTTAATATGAATATTGTATGCATCTTGTCTTCATGAATTATGCGTTGGATTGTTGCATATTCCTCAAATCATCTTTTTGATCAATGACAAAAAGGGGGAGAAGAATAATGCATAAAATGAATTATGGAGAAAGTCATGAACTCCATAGGGGGAGATTACTTTTTTTTTGCATGCTTAATGGTTTGTTATCATCAAAAAGGGAGAGATTGTTGGCCCCTAGATTGATTTTGATGATTCCAATACAATTTGATTAAGTTTATTATAAAATTAAGATTAATGCAGGGATGTACAAGTGTCGTACAGGTGAGCTTTATCAAGCGAAATTTTATTTGTTACATGGAAGCTTGATTTCTCTTATCTTGAATATAGCTAAATGTTTTAATCTCACCAGGGCATTTGCATGACTTCATGAGCCAGCTAGTTAGCTAGCTTATTTTGCCTTTAGCTACATGGTCTTACATGATTAGCTAACTATTCTTTGCACTATTAGCTTGGCCGAACCATGCTTGGATTATGTTAGCTTGTGAGCTAACTTCTTCCCTCTCTTAGATAGCTTGTTAGCCTCAAGAGCTAACTATTTTCATGCAGGAATTCTTCTTAGCCGAATGGACTTCAGTTCAAGCTAGCTGGAGAGCTAGATTCTCCCTTGGACGGTTCCCATAGCATTTAAATTTAGTTAGCTGGGAAGCTAACTCCTTTTCTCATGGGCATATGAAAGCTTGCTTCAGTTAGCTGGGAAGCTAACTATTTTGTTCTTCTTTCTCTCCTGGCCGAATGAGTTGGTGAAAGAGTTAGCTTAAAAGCTAACTACTTTGGGGCGTTTTCTCTCTTGGCCGAATGAATGATTGAACAAGTTAGCTTAGCAGCTAACTACTTTATCTTTCATCTCTCCTAGGCGCATGAAGTTTTGAATTGAGTTAGCTGAATAGCTAACTACTTTTTATCATGATAGATTTAACTTTTTATCTAGTTAGCTGAAGAGCTAACTACTCTACTCATTCTCTCTTTCTAGCAGTATGAATTTCAAATTAAGTTAGCTTAATAGCTAACTACTTTTTCTCTTAATGCATGAAACCTTTCATTGAGTTAGCTGAAGAGCTAATTACTTTATCCTGGATGCCTTACTAGCCGTGTGCATGATGGAATGAGCTAGCTTGTTAGCTAGCTACTTTATTACTCTTTTATGGCTGATTTCAAGTCTTCTTGCCGTGGAGCTTTGTTGAATAACTAACTAGTTTTGGTTGTTTAGCTAGCTTGGAGCCTCTTCTCCTTTTTCCATGAGCTGGACGTCTTCAAAGGAGCTTCCTGGAAAATTAATTCTAGCTAACCACCACTCTAAACTCTTACATGCTCTCTCTCTCTCTTTAGTTATATTTTTATTTTTATGATTACTGACTTTTGATCTTTTGGTATTTGGCAGAGATCTTTCTTCAAAGGATTAAATGCAATCAATGCTTAGGGAAATAAATTCAAATGGTTGCATTTTTCTCCCGTTTTAGTTTTCTCTTATTACCAATGTATCTACCGGACATTTTTTGGTTTAAATAGCTGAGATCAGAGGAACACAATGATGAATATGAGAAAGAAAAAGAGGAGAAAGAAATCAAGAAAGAGAGTTTTCATTGCATATTTTTCGGAGTGTTGGAAAGCAAGTTCTTGTGCATTGAAGTTTACAAATCTCAATCACTGCTCAAGTCGTCCATATCCGGTGAAGCATTCAAGTCTTTAGCTACCTCAGAGATCCACATTTATTGCTGAAGATTTGCTTCAAATTTGTAAAGTATTCTTTGAATATTTGCTCAAGTTATCTATTCTGAAATTTCTTGTAATAGGGTTAAGGATAACCCTAGATTGTTGTTTGGCTTCCTTGTGCCGTTAAACAAGAGGACTAGCCGGGTAAGGCTAGGGGTTTGGCTTCCTTGTGCCGTTAAACAAGAGGACTAGCCGGGTAAGGCTAGGGGTTTGGCTTTCTTGTGCCGTTAAATAAGAGGACTAGCCGGGTAATGCTAGGGGTTGGCTTCCTTGTGTCGTTAAACAAGAGGACTAGCCGGGTAAGGCTAGGGGTTTGGCTGCCTTGTGCTGTGAAACAAGAGGACTAGCCGGGAAGGCTAGGGGTTATAATCGTTGTGATACGATTAGTGATATTCCCAAAGGGTTTTTGGGGAGTGGACGTAGGAGCCAAGTTTGGCACCGAACCATTATAAACCCTCTTGTGTTTATGATTGCTTATTCTGTATGATTTTTGTTTCGTGTACTCCACTACACCGTTGCGAACTAAATTTTAACTAGTGATTAAGCACATATTTGTACTAGTAATTAATTTTTAAGTACCCAATTCACCCCCTCTTGGGTTGCTACATCTGGGCAACATGTTCTTTTTTTTTTCTTTTTCTTTGTCCTTCTCTTTCTCCCTTTCTCCTTCCATTTTAGTTCTAGACTTTCTCTTATGGAAGGGTCTCCTTCTTTGCATAAATTTCTTAAATTTTCTTGCAAGAAGAACTTTTCATCATCATATTCATCATCCTCACTACTGGTTTCTTCAATTTCTGCAGCCTTGAGTGCAATGGTTCTCTTCTTTTTGACCTCTTCCTCTGATGTTGTTTCATTGTTAGTTCATGGGTCATCAATGATCCAAGTAGCTCCTCCAAAGGTAAAGCATTTAAGTTTTTAGCTTCTTGGATTGCAGTCACCTTAGCTTCCCATGATCTTGGAAGAGACTTAAGAATTTTGCACACCAATTCAGAGTTAGTACAAGTTTTCCTAGACTTTTTAAACCATTCACAATATGAGTGAATCTAGTGTACATGCATGTGATTGATTCAGTTTGTTCCATGCTAAACAATTCATATTTATGCACTAAAATATTAATTTTAGATTCTTTAACTTGATTAGTACCCTCATGGGTAACTTCTAATCTATCCCAAATTTCTTTTGCAGAAATACAAGTAGAAATGCGATTAAACTCATTAGCATCTAAAGAACAGTACAAAACATTCATGGCTTTAGCATTGAGCTGAGCCAACTTCCTATCATGTTCATCCTATTCCGTTTCCGACTTAGGAATCACCATGTTATCTACTCTTATTATAGGTGTGTGAGGACCATTTACTATGATGCCCCATAGTTCATAGTCAAGTGCTTGAATAAAAATTTTCATTCTAGCTTTTCAATAACCATAATTTGTACCATTAAATAAAGGAGGTCGATTAGTGGATTGACCTTCTGAAAAAAATGATCCAACTTGAGCTGCCATTTGGATCTTTGACTCTTGATCGTTAGACCAAATTTAAATGAGCACAAACTCTGATACCAATTGTTGGCCCAGATGGCAACCCAAGAGGGGGGGTGAATTGGGTTCTTTAAAAAATTTAACTCTTTGAAAATATTTAGATTGAATGAAAGTGCTTTAGTGAATTGAATTAATTAAAACTAAGCATAATAAAGAAGATAGAGAGGAGAGATAAATGCACGGCAAACACAAAGATTTTATAGTAGTTCGGTGTATCCAACACCTAGGTCCACTCCCAAGCAACACTTGGGACCACACTATAATCCCACCGATTACAGTCGAGTTATTTTATAAGCTCATAACTCCAACTTGTTGTTTTACCCGGGATCACAATGAATCCAGCCGGTTTTTTCGGGCTCACCAGCACACAACCCAAACCCAAACTAACCTTAGCTTGTCCCGAGGTATACTACCTCCACTAATTCAATCCCCTTGATTGAATTAGCAAACAATAATTTAAAAATAAAGTTTACAATATAAGATAGCTCCTCAAATGAGCAAATATTCAATTTAAATAAATAAGGATTAGAAAAGCCTATTTGAAGCAATTTGAATGCGAGTTTTTCTTCTTTTCTCTTATCTTTTGAATGGTTGAATCAAGCTTCAGCTCTAATTTTTCACAGACGGTTGTTGTAGAGAAGTTGAGGAAAAGGGCTTTGAGCTTCTTCTTCTCTTCTTTGTAAATCCTCTAAAAATGATCTTTGAAGGCTTTAGATTTCTTTTGAATCTCTCTTCAAATAGTAGGCGTGGATACAGAGATTTCTCTTTAAAAATTTCATCTCGTTTTCACTTGATTTTTCCAATTTTTTCAGTCTCTTTTTCAAACGGTCGGTTGCCCCTTTTTATAGATCTATTAATCCATGATTAGGTGAGAAAAATAGCCATTACAAAATACTTGGATTGCTTTACATACAAAGAAATATAGCCATTAGAGATTACGTAAAAAAATATTACCGTTGGAGTCCATTCTGACATTTGAAAATCCGTTCCTGACAGGTTGGAGTCGGCTCCAACTTTGCAGGTGTCGGCTCCAACTCGGGTTTCTAAAAATAGTAAATAAAAAGTTCGTTGGGAAGTCAACTCTGAATGTGTGTCGGCTCGCTGCATTTAGGTGTCGGCTCCCGAAACTGAGGGTGTCGACTCTGACGATTTCTTAAAAATACGCTCTATGTTCCCAGGTTAGAGTCGGCTCCAGAAATTACAGGTGTCGGCTCCCAAACTCAGGTGTCGGCTTCCGAACTCAAGGTGTCAGCTCCAAAAACTGATACAGAAAGCACTTCTCTGTATCTCAGGTTAGAGTCGGCTCCAGAGTTTCAGGGGTCGACTCCAAACCGTGCCAAAACTTAGAAATGTTCTGATACACCCTGGTGTCGGCTCCAGACTCTTTAGGTGTCGACTCCAAGGTTTGAACTTAGATAATTTCTATTTAAAACTTAATTCAAAACTGATTTTGTGTATCATTTGAATAATTAAACATTCTTAATACCTGAAACACTTCTCAAATTTGTTAGAAACATAATGAATATATTCATGTCTTTTGTTAACCATCAAAATCAATAATTGGGTCAACATCCCGCTCTCATCCAAGTTCGCCTCATCTCCTTCAGCTCTCATCCAAGTTCGCCCCATCCAAATCGCATCCCAAGTCGGCCTCATCCAAGTCGTCCTCTTCAAGTTAGCCTTAGACTTTTAAGTGGGTTGCGATCCTTTTTACTCGGCTTCCATAGCCATGTTATATCTTTCACACCAAAGCATTTATGGCCTCATAAAGGCCACATACATCCACATGCTCTAAGGCATTTATTGCCTTATTCTCTCCCCTGTATTAAGATATTTATGGTTGCTACGTTGGCCCCCTTGGCACCATGAGAAAGGATAGCCTAATGAAGCCAAGACGAGGAGTTCTTGACTCTATGCCTCATAGAAGTCCTTGACGGCTGCTCTCATCCGAGTCGGCCTCCCAAGTCGGCTTCAGTCTCCCTCCGACTGTTCCCAGGATTCGTCCCGGCTTCTAGCTCCTTCTTGGCCATGGACATAGCTCGGCCATGGATCCCGGCCTCCAACTTCGTCCCGGCACCCCAGCTCGGCCACGGACGTCTCACCTCGGCCATGGATGTTTTGTCCCGGCCTCCAGCTTCCTCCCGGCACCCCAGCTCGGCCACGGATGTCTCGCCTCAGCACTCTAGCTCGGCCATGGAAGTCTCGTTCCAGCCTCCAGCTTCGTCTCGGCACCCCAGCTTGGCCACGGACGTCTCGTCCCGGCCTTTTCCAGCTTCCGTCCTCGACGGCTCCTAGCTGTCCCATTTTAGACCATGGCAACCCGATTCCAAACAAGCGAGGAGGCTCACAAGCATAAGAATCTACATACGTGGGGCCCACATGCTTGGCTCCACCATTATCCATATATGTATAGGGAAGCATATAGGATAATCAAGTGGCTACCCACCTTTGACGGAACTTGATCCACCAACCAGCTGCAACCACCCACTTTGACGGGACTTGACCTGCAGCCCTGACATGCTAAAGAAGGAAGCAAGCCCTGCCATTGCTGCCATCACCTTAAATTCTCTGAGAAGAAGAAGCACCTCAAATCTCACAAGCATCAGCTCTGGCATTTCATCCACAAAAAGTCATCATTATGAGGCCTCAACCACTCAAACCCGACAGACTCTAGGCATTTATAAAATGGGTAAGAGGGACTCTTAAACACTCATTCTTGCTCACGGAGAGCACGGCTCTAAGCCTCTCTTCTTCTCTTTTTCGAGCTTCCTCAAGCTCACGGCTGTTGCCCAGAGCACTGATTTGAGCATCGGAGGGTCCCCGCCGGAATCTTCAGCCCTCAGGACTTGTTTGCGGGACCACAGGTGCAAGAAGCTCGTCGGAGAATTCCGGGCTCGCTGAAGGAGGCAACCGGATGCTCGCGGACGTTTGAGGACGGTAATTTGGCGTCAATGGATTCAATATTGCAAAGTAACTTAACCAAATACAAGACAAGCAATAAGTTGGATATTTCAACAATTATGAGAGTATTTAGCAAATTACATATCAGCAAAAAGCTTTTATTAAATCTCATGGTAATAGATTTTTAAAAAACTTAAAAACATGCACCTTACTCCTCCTCATAATCTATAACACAGAGAAGGAAATAGTATAACATTTTAAGTTAAGCAACATTCAGTATTTCCAGCTATAATCAATGAAGCAAAGTAAAGCAAGTAATATATGAAACGAAACCATAATAAAGTCATCTATAAGCATTACCTCATCTACGGTTAATTCTTGAATCAAAATATAATGAACAAAATTATAAAGAACTTAAATGATCCTACAAAGAAAAATAAATTTTTCAAACAAAGCTACCTCTCTATGAAGTTGCCAATATTGAGAGTTAGGACTCATAGTTAAAGCTATAATTGAGTCTATTTGAGATGTCTAGACTTAAAAGGTGTTCAATGGGAGCTCATAGCAATGAAGCAGACTTCACATATATGTTGGTGAAAAAATATTGTGCAACAATCTAATGATTATATAGCATAGTACCAAAGGAAAGCCTGAATCTTATTCTTTCTTTCTGAAATTGTACCGTGAGAATAAAGTGTCTATCTCAGAAGCCCTGCTAAGAAAGAAAGTTTTATTTACTATATTATTTTTTTATTACTATTAATATTTTTATTGAGCATATAAAGGAGTTGTTGGGTTGCACCTTCACGTGATTACACTCATGGTATAGAAGGTTTGGATCGAGTTGAATCGTTTGACGACAGATCACTTATAACTTGCATGAAGGGACAAAAACTAAATTTTAAGATAATTTCTAATATGTCTCGGTTGAGGCATGACTTTTTTTTTTTTTCTTTTGATTTTAATTTTTTAGACTAAAATTTTTAATAACTTTTAGATAAAAGTTTTTAAAATCAACTATTTTTCAACAAAAATATCCCGCGGATCCTCGGCTGTGGTCTACCGAGCTTAAAATCTTTGCTAGTTTACGGGAAAAAAAAAACTAGAAAAGGCCAAAAAAACGCGCTTCCGATCTGGGGCGAGCGGCCGGATATATAACCGAGCGCAACACACCTATCCCATCTCGAGTCCCCGCCAGTTGCCTCCTCCTCAACGAGCCCGAGTAATGGATCTCTCACAAGCGCTCACCCTCACCTGCATGGTACGTTGGCATCTCCTCCTCCTTTTGTTCCTCCTCCTCCGAGCTGCTCTCTTTCCTCAGTGCTCGGGAAGCCAAACGGACCGGCTTGCTCTGCTTGACTTTAAGGCAGCAATAACCCACGACCCTAGAGGATCCTTGAAGTCGTGGAATGGAGCTGCATCCATTTGTCGGTGGGCTGGCGTTTCCTGCAGTCCTAAGTACCAGGAGAGGGTCGTGGCCTTGGTCCTCGAGTCCAAGGGCCTTGGAGGCGCCATATCCCCTTCCATTGGTAATCTCACCTTCCTCTCTCAGCTTCACCTTCCCGGCAACGACCTTCGCGGTGTCATCCCCTCGGACATTGGTCATTTACGTCGCCTCCGAGACCTCAACCTGAGCTTCAACTCCTTGGATGGCCCCATTCCCGCCACACTAGGCCTTTGCAGGAACCTCTCAAGCCTCGACTTGACGGACAACCTGCTCTCGGAGAACATTCCCAACCAACTGGATTCTCTTTCCGAGCTCATCGTGCTGAATCTGGGCACTAATAGGCTCAATGGAACCATCCCACCTTCGCTAGGCAAACTCTCATCTCTCCAGCATCTCGATCTGTCGAGCAACAAGCTTAGTGGAGAGATACCTGCTTCCTTAGGGAACCTCTCCTCTCTGTCCCATCTCGATCTTTCAAACAACACCCTTGTCGGGGCCATACCGCCTTCCCTCACAGACCTCTCCTCTCTCCGTAGGCTGAGCCTCGCCATCAATGACCTGGGTGGAGATATTCCAACTGAGATGGCAAAGCTCCTAAACCTCAGTTATCTTGATTTATCAAGCAACGGTCTTGCTGGTGGCATTCCACCGTTATTAGGTAGAATCGAGGCTCTATCGACCCTTGTTCTAGCGAGCAACAATCTCACGGGGGCCATCCCTCCTTCGTTGGGGGACCTCATCTCTCTCAGTTTCCTTGATCTCTCTGAGAACAGCCTCAGTGGAGCACTCCCTCCATCATTCACCAACCTTTCGAATATCGTTGTTCTTGAATTGTCTGAAAACAGACTCGAAGGCCGCCTTCCTGAGGACGTAGGCCGGCTCACCAGTCTAGAATTTTTTCAATTTGTTAACAATAAACTGTCCGGCACCATTCCACTCTCACTCTACAATATCTCATCTTTGCAAACTTTGAGTGCTTATAATAACCAGCTGTCAGGAAGGCTTTCACTTAACATTGGCAACGCTCTTCCTAACCTTGTGAACCTTAACTTGGTCGGGAACCAGCTTGAAGGAACGATTCCACTCTCGCTAGCAAACGCTTCAGCACTTAAACTGATCGATCTTGGTCAAAACAAATTCAGTGGGGGGATACCTGCAAATCTTGGAAGCCTGCAATCTCTCTCCTGGCTTTCTCTAGGAGGGAACATGCTTAAAGCCAGAAGTGCCAATGATTGGGCTTTTCTCTCTTCTCTGACAAACTGTAGTCAACTAGAGGTGTTGAGCCTGGTCAACAATGATCTTAGTGGCACGTTGCCCACCTCGATAGCTAATCTGTCGACCCAGCTCCAAAGGCTAACCATGGGACAAAACAGGATAAATGGAACCATTCCTCTCGGGATCGAGAACTTGGTAAACCTGACCTTATTGGGCCTTCAGCAGAACCTTCTTAGTGGCAGCATTCCTGATTCTGTGGGAAAGCTTAGAAATCTACAAGCACTGGTCTTGTTTAGCAACAAATTTTCAGGGCCTATCCCGACCTCCATCAGCAACCTCACCCTGTTAAATGAGCTATATTTAGATGGGAATGACTTACAAGGAGGCATACCGGTGAGTCTTGGGAACTGTCAGATGCTGGGCACACTAGACCTTTCTGGTAATCAACTTAGTGGATCCATTCCCAGCGAAGTCCTCAGCCTTTCCTCCTTATCAATTTATCTGGACTTGTCCAGTAATTTCTTTAATGGGCCACTTCCACCTTCAGTAGGCAAACTGCGCAATCTTCAGTGTATAAATATTTCAAACAACAGATTATCAGGAGAAATTCCAACAACAATTGGAGATTGTCAGGTGTTGGAAGAACTCTATTTGGAAGGAAACATCTTCCAAGGAATCATTCCTTCATCATTGCGCATGTTAAGGGGCATCATAAAGTTGGATCTTTCTTTCAATAACTTGTCTGGGCGCTTCCCGGATTTTCTAGCAGATCTACCTTATTTGCAACATGTAAACCTGTCTTTCAATGATCTTGATGGTGAAGTGCCAAAGAAGGGAGTTTTCAAGAATGCCAGTGCAATTTCCATCCTGGGGAATGACAAACTATGCGGGGGCATCTCGGATTTGCATTTGCCCGCATGTTCAAGTCAAACATCAAAGAAGAAGAAGAGGTCCCTTGTGCTTAAAGTAGTTGTGCCAGTTGTTTGTGGAAGCTTGGCTTTGATCCTGTTATCTAGTTTGTTGATCATCGCTTATTTGAAAAGAAACTCAAAGAAGTCTTCGTTTGCGGCAACCTCCGCGGATCAATATAGAAAGGTTTCTTACACACAGTTGATGAAAGCAACCGACAACTTTTCACGCAATAATCTACTTGGTAAGGGAACTTTTGGTTCTGTTTATAGAGGGCTTATGAGCTATGGTGAAACTATTGCGGTTAAGGTACTCGATCTCCAACAGCGAGGAGCTTTCAAGACTTTCATGGCAGAGTGTGAGGCCTTGAGAAACATCCGGCATCGCAATCTTGTAAAAATCTTGACGACATGTGTGAGTGTTGATTCGACAGGCGCTGAGTTTAGAGCTCTAGTTTTCGAGTTCATGCCTAATGGGAGTATGGAGAAGTGGCTGCATCGACGTTCAGATGAGAAATTTTCGAAGAAACTAAACCTCATCCAGAGGCTGAACATAGCAATTGATGTGGCTGCTGCACTGGATTACCTTCATAACCATTGTGAGATACCAATTATTCACTGTGATCTAAAGCCAAGCAACATTCTTCTTGATGATAGCATGACTGCTCACGTGGGAGATTTTGGCCTATCAAAGTTCCTTCCTAAAAGCATCAACGAATCATCCAGAGATCCATCCAGTACATTGGCTATAAAGGGGTCTATTGGATACATTGCTCCAGGTAAAGATAGTATGCCTTTGTCTATTGATATTTCTCTGCTTTCGTTTTTGTCCCTTCCATTGTACCCTTAAACTTGAAGATCTGAATCTTTTTAGCTTCAAAAATTCTGACTTGCTTTGGAATGTATGAATTTATTGCAGAGCATGGCATGGGAGGCAAAGTCTCTGTTCAAAGCGATGTTTACAGTTATGGGATCCTGATGCTAGAGTTGTTTACTGGGAAGAGACCCACGGACGACATGTTTAAAGATGGCCTCACCCTTCAAAAATTCCTTGAGGACGAATTCTCGAAAGGTTCCCAGGTTACCATGATTGTGGATCCATCCATGTTTTCGCAAGAGAGTGAAGAAATTGTGCATGTAAATCAAGGTGGAAGCCAAGCAAGTGAGAGGATTGAACAATGCTTAGCTGCCGTGCTTGCAATCGGTCTTTCATGCGCCAGGGAGTCACCACGAGAGCGCATGGAGATGAAAGATGTTGCGACTCATCTGCAAGCAATTAAGACTCTAATGCTAACGCCCAGTGTCTGAAGTCTTGTATGGCTGCTGCATGATGGAACTCTGTAGCATGCTGTGATGCTTTGAGTTTTTTAATGTAATATCACATATTTGTATGTGCTCTTTTGTGGAAGAAAAAATCTTGTTGTGGGACTTTAATCTTCTTGTAGGACTTACTGTTTACCTTCTGGTCCAGACTAGGCGAAGCGTTTCAAAATACAACATTATTCACTATAGAAGGCCATGCTGAGGTGAGTTCTTTTCCCAGTCTATTGCTTGATGGGTTTGTAGGCTACTCTGCCATTGTGCTCCTTTGGAGGCATGATAATTTCAAAGGTCCATTATCCCTTTCAATGTCCTTGCTGCAATTTGCTTGTGCGTTTGGGTTCAATAGAACTTAAGATTCTCTAATGTAAAAAGGAATCAAAGTAAAGCATGATTACAAGGTAACGAAGGCCGAGCTGACTTGGCATGCCTACATGGCCAAAACTTAGCTATTAGGTTAATCAAATAGCCACACATGCACAGTACAGCAGTAAAGTCAAGCGTGACACAATTGATCAGCTTGGCACGCATGTCTTATAAAAAAAAGAGAAGTCCTAAATAAAATATAGGCTTTCTTCAACAATGCTAACTTATTTGAGATTCTTCTCTATTCAAGGCATAGACTAAATTGAGCAGGGGCTTATCGCTTAATTTGGAAGAGACTTCTCCATGGCTGCTACCACATTCAGGAATCAAGCTCATCAGAGCTGTCAATTAAAAAGTAGCCAACTTTAAAAAAACTCCCTGCAATATTTAACTATAGATAAGGGGGAATTTGAATTGAATTTACTCATTATGGGCAGATGAGTGGAGTTGTTGATGACCAGAAAGACGATCATGCTATAAAGTGGCTCCAATAATCAAGGATGGATGGATCATATGTTTTAGATTATGTTGTAGTTTTCTTGTAGTCTTAAGAAAGATAAGTAGGCAGACATTTTCCAAATCCACGGTACTGCATATTTATATTTTTAGCAAGCCACTCTAGAAACTCCAGGAGCTAAACAGATTATGTTTCCGATCATCATCATCAAACTTAGTTATGTGCTAAGTCTTTGTTTATTTATTTAAACTATCACCTTTGGAAGCATAACTAGTCTGATGATGATGCTTGGAACACGGACCTAACTTAACAAATGAGACATAGAAAACTAGTTTTAGTGATATTTGTACATGAGATTTGAGGAGACACAGCTTTTATAGTTTACAATAACTTGCTGTGATATAACTAGCACTGCTGTGTGGAATGAAATGATTAATTCAGACGCCAAAATCTTTAATCTCTTTTCTCTGGCATGAAAAGGAATATAATGAAATATCTCTGTTTTTTTTTTTTTTTTTTGACAGCAAAAGCTATTCATCGCATTCAGAAAAAAAAAATGTTCAAAATACATACTAAAACGTAACCATAAACCCACATTGCCCACTAAGGTCCACAAAACCAGCAACAAACCAGAATAGCTAAAATACGTGCAACTAACTCTCCTACAAGATAAGATTTGATCAAGTAAAACAACAATTAACAAACTCCTAAAAACAGGACACCAACAAACTGACTAAACAAAACAAAGAAGAAAAAAAAAAAAAAAACAGAACGTGCAATCTTGATACATCAACACTCTCCTCCTGGATCAAGTTCTGCACACTCCTAGCTTTGCCCTAAGAAGTTCAAATCGATCAACATGAAATGACTTCGTGAATACATCTGCAATCTGGTTTTCTGAACTGTAGTACACAAGTTTCACCTCTTCAGCCTTTTGCACTTCTCTCAAGAAGTAAAACTTGACCTTAAAATGCTTTGTTCTTCCATGAAATACTGGATTCTATGAAATGGCTAGAGTAGCTTGATTATCCACAAACACTTCTATGTCTTCTTCTTGCTGCATATGCAGATCATCCATCAGCTTCTTTAACCATAATGCTTGATTCACAGCTGCAGTAGCTGCAATAAACTCAGCTTCTGCAATTGATTGAGCTACTGTTTCCTGCTTCTTTGAACACCAAGAAAAACATGCCGACCCAAATGTAAAGCAATAACCTGAAGTACTCCTCATATCATCCATTGATCCTGCCCAGTCACTATCAAAATACCCCTGCAACTTAAAATCCTGAACTCTACAAAACTTAATCCCATATGAAAGAGTACCTCTTAAGTACCTCAACACCCTCTTTGCAGCTACCATATGCAACTCACTAGCACAATTGAGAAATCTAGATAAGACACTTACAGGAAACATGATGTCTAGCCTAGTTGCAATGAGATACATAAGACAGCCAATCAAACTTCTATAAACTTTTTTATCTGCAGGTACTGATCCATCCTTCTTTTGAAGCTTTTCCTTATGACCCATTGGTGTACTCACACTCTTACACTCCTCCATGTTGAATCTCCTTAGGATCTCCTTCAAATACTTCTTTTGACAGATAAAAACTTCATTCTGAGTCTACCTAACCTCCATTCCTAGAAAATATGACATCTCACCAAGATCAGTCATTTCGAACATTTTCATCATCTCTTGCTTAAATGCAGTAATTGAGCACTATTACTCCCTGTCACCAGCATATCATCCACATAAAGAGACACCACCACTAAGTCAGATACTAATTTCTTGACATATAGAGTGGATTCACTGAGGCTTTTCTTGAAACCTAAACTCAACAAGTGC
This sequence comes from Calamus simplicifolius, assembly GCA_900491605.1. Lineage (NCBI taxonomy): Eukaryota > Viridiplantae > Streptophyta > Magnoliopsida > Arecales > Arecaceae > Calamus > Calamus simplicifolius. The sequence goes on along the minus strand of UESW01003955.1, from coordinate 833,417 downwards.
TCATCCATCTTACTGTACCAAGCTCTGGGAGCTTGCCTCAAGCCATAGAGAGCCTTTCTCAGCAAATAAACTTTCTCCTCCTGGCCTGGTGTGACAAAGCTTTCTGGCTGCTCAACATAAATCTCCTCCTGCAACACTCCATTCAAAAATGCATATTTCACATCTAACTGATATACCTTCCATTCTTGTTGAGCTGCTAAAGCAAGAATCATTCTAATTATATCAAGTCTTGCTACGGGAGCAAAGGTTTCTGAGAAATCAACTCCCCAAACCTGTGCGTATCCCTTCACCACCAACCTGGCCTTATACTTATTCACTAAGCCATCAGGATTAAATTTGGTCTTAAAAGCCCATTTTACTCTAATCACCTTCCTATCTTCAGGCCTCTCCACTAGCTCCCATGTCTGGTTTTTTTCTATCATAGCCAACTCTTCCTTCATTGCATTCATCCACCTCTGATCACTTTTAGCTTTCTCATAACCCACAGGTTCTAAAACAGCCACACTACACCTTTGATATATATCAATCAAAGATCTGGTACCTCTAACTGGAACATCATCCACAGTTCGTTAGGTTCCAATGAGACCTCTTTGTGCTTGCCTTGTGGCTCATTTGTCCAATCGCATTTCTCATCTTCTAGAAACTGAACATCCCTACTAGTGATTACCTTTCCTGTCTGTGGTTGATAGATCCTGTAAGCTTTTGACACTAAACTGTAGCCAACAAAGATCCCAGGTTTAGCTTTCTCTCCCAACTTGTCTCTCTTGACCTGTGGAATATGAGAAAAACACAAACAGCCAAACACCTTCAAATTTCTTAGAATTGGCTTGACATCAAACCAAGCTTCAAAGGGTGTCTTCATCTCCAATACCCTCGTAGGTAATCTCTATTCAGCAGAAAAACTGATGTGTTTGCTGCTTCTGCCCAAAACTCTTTTGGTAGATCTTTCTCATACAACAGACACCTAGTCATCTCCATAATAGTTCTATTCTTCCTCTCACTAACTCCATTTTGTTGTGGAGAGTAAGGAGCAGTAAGCTGATGCTCAATTCCAGCCTCTACACAGAAAGAATTAAACCTCTGTGAAGTGTATTCTGTTCCATTATCAGATCTAATTACTTGAATCTTGCAACCACTTTGGTTCTCAACCCATTTCTTAAACTTTAGAAATACCTCAGCAACTTCTAACTTTTCTTTATAAAGTAAATCCAGCACATTCTAGTATAATCATCAATGAAAATAATGAAGTACCTGCTGCCATTTAGTGAAGAAGTCACTTGTGGACCACATAGATCTGTATGAATCAGTTGTAGCTTCTCTATAGCTCTCCAAGTGGATTCCTTGAAGGGAAGTCTTGTCTGTTTTCCCAGCAAACAAGTTTTGCACCCTGTGATCTGCTCCTCCAGGCTTGGTAACCCAGTTGCCATTTCATTCCTCTGCATGAACAGCACGCCTTTATGATGAAAGTGCCCCAACCTCTTGTGCCATATTTCTGAATCATTAGCCTGACACTTGAATGCCATCTACTCCTTCTCAAGAGGATTCAAAGAAAAACTCTTCTGTTGCATCTTTATCTTGAACAACTCCTGACCACTGAAATCAAAGATCAAACACCTCTCCTCTTCAAATATCACCTTAAATCCCTTTTCTACCAACTGCCCCACACTCAGCAAATTCTGATCAATTGTAGGCACATACATCACATCAGAAATCAGCTTAGTTCCAGCACAACTCTCCATTACTACAATCCCTTTACCTTTCACTTCTAAGTACTCCCCATTCCCAATCCTCACTCTTGACTTCAACGACTTGTTAAGATTTATAAACAGCGTTTCATCACTTGTCATATGGTTTGTGCAACCACTATCAACAAGCCAACTATCACATGGAGTACTAGAGGAGAAACAAGAGGCAACAAACAATTGATCTACCTCTTGTTGAACTGCAGCATGTGCCTCACCCTGCTGCTGATCTCTCTTCTCTTTGCAGAACTTCTCAATGTCCAAGCTTATGACACTTTCTGCACCTGACATCTGGCCTCTTCCAACACCTAAAGTGTGGATGATTCCTTTTTCCAATGTTGACATGAGGAATATCTTTCCCAATTGTTCTTGGAGTTGCCCGCACTATTCTCTCATGCAGTAGCTTCTGAACCACTACTGCCATTTCCTTTCTTCCCTTTCTACTTCTTGATTTTTCTGCCTACATTCTGCTGTTCTCTGGCTAGCAGAGCTCCTTCTGTACTTCCTTCCAGCCTCATTAACCTCCTTTGCTCTTGTGCTTGCAGAGCACTTAGCAATTCTGCCAACTTGATCTGAGACAAATCCTTGGTATTCTCCAAAGAGGCAATGGTTGCCTCAAACCTTTTGGGCAAGGAGACAAGAATCTTCTACACTAGCCTATTATCAGAGAGGTCAGTGCATAGAACTCTTGCCTGATTTCCAATGCTTATCAACTTATCAGAATACTCCTTAATTGTCTCAGATTCCTCATCTGTAGTCTCTTGAATTCTGCAATCAAGTTTAGCCCCTTCATGCTTCTAATCCTCTCATCTCCTTGATACTCAGCTTTGAGGAAGTCCCAAATAGCTTTGGCTGATTCACAAGCCATAATTATGCTGAAAATGGCAGGTGAGACAGCAGCATATAAACAAGACTTTGCCTTTGCTTTCCTTGTCGTCCTCTCCTTGTGAAACTTGATTTGATTGATGGTTGGATTGTCGGGAAGGGGAGCAACTTCATAATCTTGTTCCACAGCTTCCCAAAAATCATAACCCTCTAGATAGGCTTGCATTCTCACTGCCCAGGCTTGATAATTTTCTCCATCAAACGCTGGTGGAGCCATTGCTTAAAAACCACTCGATCCTGCCTCCATCTTGCTTTTAACTTCTATGGATGCAGACACACCTCTTAATCAATCTCACAGCCCCTTAAGATCAAGAAGGCTCTGATACCAGTGTTGTTTTTTTTTTTTTTTTTGATAGCAAAAGCTATTCATCGCATTCAAAAAAAAAAGTTCAAAATACATACTAGAACGTAACCATAAACCCACGTTGCCCACTAAGGTCCACAAAACCAGCAACAAACCAGAATAGCTAAAATACATGCAGCTAACTGCTCCTATAAGATAAGATTTAACCAAGTAAAACAACAATTAACAAACTCCTAAAAAATAGGACACCAATAAACTGACTAAACAAAACAAACACTACAAGAAAAAATAAATTTAGCGATGGAAAAATCCATCGCTAAAAGTATAAATTTCGTCGCTAAACTTATATAGTGATGGAATTGCGACGGATAAAATCCGTCTCTCAAAATGCTCCTCGCAAACATTTAGCGACGGAATTCAAATCCATCGCTAAGATTAGCAATGGAATAATTTTTGTTACTAATTAACGACGGATTAGTGATGACTTTTTTTCTCATTGCTAATTAGCAATGATGGATATAATTCGTCGCTAATTAGCAACGGATTAGCGACGGATTTATCATCTATTGCTAATTAGCGAGGGATATAATGCCGTTACTAATTAGCGACGAATTAGCAACGAATTAGTGATGGATTTTTCATCCATCGCTAATTATCGCTAATATTTTTTAATAGTTTATTATTTTTAATTTATTTTATTTTTATAATTTAAAATTTTAATTTAATGAAATGCAAATATTTTTTTAAAAAAGTCATGAATATATATTAAAATATCTTACAAACAAATGTTTTTACAATAAACTTCAAAACATGATAAATATCCAATAAAATTCAGTAATCAAAATATAGTTCTACATGCTATCAGAATGAGGTGGATCTCTCTGTGGAGCTAGAGCTGAAATATGGTCAGAACGAGTCATCTCTGCTATCAGCTGTCGCATCTCGAGTCGAAATTCTTCATGCATTTCTTCTCGCATCTGCTGCCTCTGTGACTCCAATATAATCTGAACCTCCTGCTGCATTTCTTGCTTAATAGTAGCACGCAACTACTCTACACTAATATCCCGTGATGTGGCAGTGGAATGAAAGGAGGTACCATTGTAGAAATGTGATGCCTTAGTGCCCATCCCATATACGTGCTTTTTTTTTTTTTTTTTTGCCACCAGCTGCTTCTAAAAATAACTACCTCAAATCTGGCTCACATGACTCATTGGATCCCTCCACTGGCTGAGAAGCAATCTCTCTAAGGGCCTGCACTCGATCCTACAATACAAATTTCGATACGAAAAAATATAAATTATATGAGATTAATCAAAAAAGCAAACAAACAAATTTTTAAATATGGAGAATTATTGAGTTTGGTAAATACTTACTGCGACAGCCTTGGACCGATGATCTACATACTCATCACATAATCCCATCTTCAATTTCATGCTCAGCATGCCACCTCATTTTTGATGCTGTGGCATTTGATGCAAACAATCTTTGCAATCTAGGAGTGAGAGGAAAGTAGTACATCTTTTTATCAGGAATCACTGTTTTGCTACCTCGACGTTGCCTCTTGTATCGAGGATGACCACAAAACTTACAAGTAATCAACATTCTGTTTTCACCCCAATATATCAAATCCATTTTTACAACAGTCAACTTTTCAACTGGAAGACCCATTCCTTCTACTAACTACTTTGTTCTATAAAAGTTTTCAGGTACCAAACTTCCTTCAGGAGTAATCTCTTTCATTAATCGAACCATGTCATCAAAATTATGTTCAGACATATGGTGTTCTGACTTCATATGCATCAATTGAGCAACAAATGATAACTGTGAATGACTTCTACATCTAGGGTATAAGTCCTCATCTGCAGCCCTAAGCATATCATAAAACTTCTGAGCCTTCGGATTCGGTGTTTCTTCCATGTAAGTTGGATTTAATGCATGACTAGCTGCATCCGTAACCATGGAATGGTACCGATTGGATGATTCTGCATGATCAATTGTAGCAAAACCTTCATCCATATAATTAACATTGTAATTTAAGTTAACCCCAACTGCTTATTCCACATGTAAAGTCCAATAATAATAATCCGGTACAAAACCATTTCTATACAAATGCAACTTAACTGTATTCACTTCATGAAACATGCGATTCTGACACTTGCGATGGTTACATGGACACCTTATCCTATCATTGTCCATCATTTCTGGATGACTGCATGCAAATTCTATGAATTGTCTCATACCAGTCATGAACTCTGGATTCAAAAGGCCATCTTTCAACCGTTTATACATCCACTGACGATCTGATCTCATTTTTTATATATAATTCTAACTGAAACAGTGAACATATAGATTAGTATTTTAAACCAAGTTTTTGTAAATATGATTACATATATAATGACTAATTGGAATGGTAGCACAACTTGTCTCAATCCAAATTTCCAACAAATAAATAAAGAAACAAAAAACAACCGACTGGCTTATGAAATCAACTATCAACTCTACCATCTAACCTATTTAAACAAAATCTTCACAAAATAGAGCAAAAAATAAAATAACAATAAAAGAAAGTAAAGAGAAGAACTCAACAATAAATAAGATTCAGAAAAGGCGGAAAAATTAGACCATCAAAACATCCAGTAAAAGGAGCCATCAGAACATTTAAAAGTTGGAAGTATTTCAAATCCTAACATGGTAACTAATTCTGATTACTTTTACATGGTCTAATGATGTTACCATCAAAACCTTGTACTGATAAATTCACCACCATATAATTCTCAAAATGTAATTGTGATCAAAGTACAACAATGAAAAAGTGAGCCTTCATCTCATGAAACTGCATTATCATATCAACTTCTCCCTCTAGCATACTTACAAAGAATATCTTTCTATATCCTTTTTTTGGTGTCATTGTATCTAATCATCCTAGAGCACGCCAATGTTCAACCACTCATGATATGCCACATTTTGGAGTATTCTTGGTCATTTAAAATAAGAGAAGTCTCTGATTCTTATGGCTCCCCAGAGTATGGTAAAAGACTATTTAATTCAACATGTTTGGACTATGATTGTTTTATTGAACAAACTTAACAGAAAATCGATCATCGTATCACACAAAACCATGATTAGCTTATTCTTTTGTTGCATATAATTTCCTAACAGCTCAAAATTTGCCATAAGAAAAAATCTTATAAGAATTTGTAGTCTCATTCAGATATATGACAAAAACAATTACAGAAATACCATACAGAAGAAGAAAAAAAATAGAACGTGCAATCTTGATACATCAACAATCTCTAATCTTTATGGCACAATAAAATAAAATCAAAAATCTTGTGTTTATGATTCACCAAACTCAGAGCTAAGCACAATTCCATCATAAAGTTGGTCTATTGATTCGTCTAAATTTTAAGAGATCCTGAACTGAAATTAATACACTGCAATTGTCCAGGAGGTAACACATTTTTCTTCACATTGCTTAGTTACCGCTGAATGTCACAAAGAAAAAGAAGTCATTAATTTAAAATCTATCCTCCCTCTGTAGACTGCACAAATGGTCTTGCATCAACTAGAGCTTCTCAATCAGTAGCTAACTAAGAACATGTTACAGGATAGAGACCAGTCAACAACTATCACTGATTGTTGCTTCCATATTTGAGATGACCCTGAATGGCTTACAAGCAAATTTCACAACCCGTTAATGTAAATAAATGAATAATTTACTTCAAAGAGAAAATACATGACAGCATTTATATCTACACAGTTTGAGCTTGCATTGCATAACATCCATGATTCTACCGTGTGATGGAAAGTAACCAAAAATCTTTCTCCTCCAACTCAAGTTGCATTGGCCAACAGATGATGGTGAAGACATCACCAATACCACATCTAAGGTAGTGTTTGATAGCCCAAAAGCTATCCCTGGATAAATGTACGGGATATCATTTATCCAGAGGATAGCTGAGGGAATAAGCTTTTTTTTTAAATTACAAGTCTGCCATCAAGGGATAACTTTAATTGTTCCTAGGTTCTCTAGGGAATAAGTTCAGGGATAACCCATGTTAACCATGGGTTATCCCCTCTGGTTAAATTTTTTCGGACCTATCCCTTCTAGCTATAGCATTTGGGAATAAGAAGGGATATCCTTCCTTATCCCCCATATCAAACACTGCCTAAGGGACTTAAGCATGCAGCTACCAGTGCACTGAGAATAAAATAGGTTAGTTGTTGACTGGTCTGGCTCGATGACACAGCAATGGCTGCTTCCTTGAGATATTGATGCAAAAGATATGACACTTGACAGATGCCCACAAGAAAATGTACACTGCATCCCATGCTTGCTGGAAAATACAGAGGACCTGGCTAAACCTGAAAGCAAAAGAATGAATAACAAAAGATATCTCAAGACCAGCAGCTTTTGATAACATGATATCTAGTTTCGGCTCTTAAATCATGCAACCCAGTCAATTTTGAGATTCATCTGTTTAATGTGCTATGGAGTACCGCAAGAAGTTTTGCAATTTCGCACTTTAGCACAAATACAGGTTCACAGATCACATTGCTAGCTTACCGGCACGGCAGGAGATCAACCATTCTAGCTATTTTCTCCTTTTAATTCTCTTTGAACCAATTTTAAAATCTCCATCACCTGTCAGAGTGTAAATGATAATATTGAATTATTGATGAAAAAAAGGGTTAGCATGTTTAAATCTTCATGCATAAACAACTTTTGTTTTCGAAAAACAAAAACAAGCAATATCGGGTGAAAAAATGAAAAATGCATTAGCCTCAAAAACAGTTAATGTCATTTCAGGGAAGTGTGCATGACTTGTACATTCATATGGCAATATGGATAAAGTTAACTAGAACATGGACCATGACTTAGTTTTACATCTAAGCTTGCACTTAGTTTTACATTTAAGCTTGCACTTTATGCTAGCTAAACAACTTCATACACAAATTCTTAAGGACTAAACACTAAATAGAAGAAAAAATAACAAGAGGACAAGTAGAATTTGTAATTTTATACTCAAAAGAATGGAGTGCTTGTGGATCAATTTTCTGATCAAGATATTCAGTATGTCATCTATCACAGCAGAAATATCCCCATCTACACATCTAGATGGGAAGTTCAGCTTAGATTTAAATGCTCCTATATTTACATGCTTGGAGTTGGAATATTGTGAGCTAGAAACTTGTATCATTGTCATAATCTGAACAATTACTACTTTTTGCAACCAAAACTTTCATTGTGTCTGAATTATCTTATGGTGTCCAACTCAGACTTGATCACCTGAAGTAGTCTATGTAAACTTTTTCTTTTTTTTCTCTTTTCTCAATTCTTAGTCATCTATAACTATTGCCTGGATCTGTTTGGTCCATGGTATTCTGTATCAGTCTGTACCACTCCAGACCAGGCATACCATAGTATATCAATACTGAACCAACATTCAGTATTAGTGTGTACCAATTTTCCACATGCCAAATTGCCCTGCATACTGGGTGTACCAACATAGTACCAGGGTGGTACTATTACGGGGTTTGGTATCAAGACAACAAATCTTAGTTTGACCCTTTATGAACCTTAGTACCAGGTGGGTCTCAATAGAATGTTATCTTTTAGTACTCTAGGCCTTCATTTTGATTATATGACACCCTACACAGCTTTTGTTCTCCTATCAACGTTATTTTGAATAGATCCCTTCTAGTTTCATTTTCACTGTCTCACTGCTGTCAAGCTAACTGCCCCAAAAGAACAATAGATTTTCAGGTGGATCTTTGTTTTGATCCCCAAAAGAGCTTCTGACTTTGATATCTGTTTATAATCAATAGCAACTCCAAATCAATTTTCTGGTATCACAACTTCACTCAACTAGAATCTGTTGTCATATAGTTTTAGGACACTTAAATCGGAAGCTCAAGTCTTCAAAATTAAAAGATCAAAATGCAAGACAGAATTGTCCTAGGGAGATGAACATACTTCAACCAGAACCAGTTTTCACCATATCTCCTCTCACTAAGGAACACTGAAACTCTGGCCAATTTTTGTATGTGGCCTCTCTATGCCACTGCAAATTCTCTTAGAGCAGTCACTGGGTGCTCCTAACTGTTGATCTTTGGTCCCTTCTTTACGTTACAGAATGCAAGAAGGACTTGCATCGAGCATAATTTAGCCCTTTCCTATATCTCCATAACTCCTAAATCATTGGGATGTTCATTTTGTTCTCCTTTGCCCAGCCCAGCTGTAAGCTTGGAATTGTATGTGAGATTCTGACAGTTCTCTTGTTCAACACCAGAATACAGTGGAATGAACTGAACCAGAGAATTATACAGCCCAAAACTCTTGCCAGCATAAAATAATATTTCTCCATATAGCCTCCTGTGATGGGCCACTTTGAAAGACACTGCATTATACCATGTTGCACAAAATGATATTCATCCCTGTGATTTTTAAAGATAAAAAGGAAAAAATTATGGACTTTTTTTTGTGCCACCACATTCAATAGTTGACATGTCTTAAGTGATAGTTTATTAATGCAGAAGGAGATTCAAGAGCAAGGAAGCAATGATTGTAGAAAATGATAGAAAGTAGACTCCTAGGAAGCATTTAAATAAGAGAAATTAGTCCAAAATGATAATAAATATTGACTTCAATAAAATATTCACATGATTAATCAGAGTTCAATAAAATACATGCATGATAATAATGTCTTAAAATTTGCTAACATCTCTAATATAGCCTTTTCCATGTCTAATTAAAGAGGAAAAAAATCTCTCAGCCCTCTTCGCCCCCTCCATTGACTCCCTTCACACCTGCTCTACTCATTGCCTCAACATCACATCCTTTTTTGCCACTGATATCCTCATGGTCATCATCCTCGCTCTAGTGACCACTACTGTTGGAGCCTCCATAAATATCATCCCTGTTGAGGCTAATCTTATCAGCCCTAAGGTTACGTTTGGTGCATCGCCAGTAATCCTAAATGATAATGTGGATTACCTATAAGATAGATTACCAGTAACGTTGATTATTGTATTTGATATGCATAGGTAATGCAACAGTAATATTGATTATTGTGTTTGATATGACAAATAGATTACTAGTCATATAACATCAATTTTTTAAAATATCCCTAATTAAATTTATTAAAAATTTATATATTATTATATATTTGATTTAAAAAAATATATTTATAAATGATAATGTTTTAAAAATTATATTTATAAATGATATTCGAAGCAACCAGTGAGGATGCTGGAGGCTACCGATCGAAAAAATTTCGCGGCGTACCCTAGCGTCACTGAGCGGTGGAGATCCGCGGCTGGACTATACGGAAGAGGGTGTGGCTAAGACCTTCGACATAGAGGTTCCAGCGAGATCGATAGAAGAGGATGCAATTAGAGAGCGATAAAAAAGGATAATTTTGTTAAAAAATAATTTATCAGATTATCACGTCTCTGGTAATGTGGATAACCACCCCTTTCTGTGGTAATGCAAATTACCAGTGCAAGATAGATTGCCATTCAAAATACGTGCCAAACATAGCTATCTGATGGGTCCCTTTTAAATTACCGGTAATCTGGATAGATTACCTGCTACCAAACGCCAAGAAGAATTCTAGCTTTGCTCAAGTGGTGTCTCCTCTATTGCCACCGGTGACAAGATCAACCTCGAGACCTCGTCTCACTACCATTATCACTGTTCCTTCTCTCTCCACTATCCCTTTTGGCTCCTCCTCTCCCAACTCATGTCCTCTAACTTACAGCCCATCATCTTTAACATGATTATCCTCCATATGTGGATGATTGCCACCATGAAGAGCCAGACTTTTAGATTTTTCTTAGCTCTTGGAGTGGGTTAAGAAGATAAAGATGAGTTTATTATAAAGATAAAACATTTGGTCTTTAACCTTTGGATGGCAAATGATGTGGAGCAAGTAGGACTAGGAGCAAGAAAGCGAGGCCACTCACACCCCATTCTCAGTTCCCTAGCTCCCAATAATTTAAAATACAAAAAAATTAATCACACACCTCTCTTTGGAGACATCCAATAAATTGATCATTCAGTCTTATATTTTCACATAAATAGATCAAAAATAGCATAATACTTGAAGCCTTTAATTTAGCTCTTATGATTTTAACTTGATCTGTTGTAAGCTGTACTAACTCAGGGCCTAACAGCCTTCTCTCTCCCTCCTCATCCCAACACACTGGAGTTCTACATTTTCTCCCATACAAGGCCTCATATGTTGTCATATCAATGCTAGAATGGTAGCTGTTATTGTAAGCAAACTCTACTAAAGGCAGATGATCATCCCAGCTACCAAAAAAATTCCATGACACAAGCTCTCAGCATATCCTCCAGTGTCTGGATGGTTCTTTCTGACTGACCATCGGTTTGGGGATGAAATGCTGTACTGAACCTCAATTTAGTCCCCAAAGCTTTCTGTAATTCTGCCCAAAATTGAGATGTGAACCTTGGATCTCTATCTGATACTATAGATACTGGCACACCATGCCTACTCACAATTTCATGCACATATAATTCTGCTAATCTATCCAAGGTAAAGACAATCTTAATAGGCAGAAAATGAGCAGACTTAGTCAATCTATCAACTATCACCATATAGCATCATTGCCCCTTCTGGTCTTTGGGAGTCCTACAACGAAATCCATAGTTATATGCTCCCATTTCCACTCTGGCACAAACAGAGGCTGAAGCTTTCCAGCTGGACACTGATGTTCAGCCTTAATCTGCTGACACACCAAACACTTAGATACATACTCAGCTATCTCCTTTTTCATACCATTCCACCAGTAATTCTGTTTGATAGTTCTATACATCTTAGTACTACCTGGATGCATTGAATAAGCTGAGCTATGTGCTTCCCTTAAAATCTGATCTTTCACTGATTCCACAGCTGGCACACAAACTCTGCCCTTGAATAATAACACTCCATCACCTCTAACAGAAAACTCTGACTGAGACCCACTCTGAATTAAATCTCTAGCTTTAAGCAATGTAGATCTAGCAACTGAGCTTCTCTTATTTCTTCTAGCATTTGGGGTCTCTGAAAGTAGCCAACAAGGCTCCTGATTCTTCTACAGCTAGCTCTGCATCTAACCTCCTTAACTCAATCATCAAGGGTAGCTGTACGGTTCTGATAGAAGCCAATGTGGCCATAGACTTTCGACTCAAGGCATCAGCCACAACATTAGCTTTCCCTGGGTGATACTCAATAGTGCAATCATAGTCTTTAATCAATTCAATCCATCTTCTCTGCCTTAAATTCAATTCCTTCTGGGTCAGAATATATTTCAAGCTCTTATGATCAGTAAATATCTGGCATCTTCTTCCATACAAGTAGTGCCTCCAAACCTTCAATGCAAATATAACAGCAGCTAACTCCAAATCATGGGTGGGGTAATTCTTTTCATGGGATCTCAACTGTCTAGATATATAAGCCACTACTTTCCCATTCTGCATTAAAACACACCCCAAACCCTTCAATGAGGCATCACTATAGATCACATAATCACTGGCACTATCAGGTAGTATTAGGATTGGGGCTGAGGTTAATCTCTTTTCAATTCATCCATACTCTTCTGGCATTCATTAGACCAATCAAACTTGATATTCTTTCTAAGCAGCTTAGTCATAGGAGAAGCCAAAATCGAGAAATTTTCTATAAATCTTCTATAATATCCTGCTAGCCCCAAGAAACTCCTCACCTCAGTCTGATTGGTAGGTGATACCCAATTCACTATAGCTTCAATCTTTTGAGGATCTACCATAATACCTTGGCTGAAACTACATGTCCCAAGAACTTTACCTCATCCAGCCAAAATTCACTTTTACTAAACTTTGCATATAATTGCTTTTCTCTTAATATCTGCAAAACTGTCCTCAGATGCTGTTCATGCTCTTCACTACTTCTAGAATAAATCAAGATGTCATCAATGAATACTATCACAAATTTATCTAGATACTCTTGAAATACTTGATTCATCAGACCCATAAAAGCAGCTGGAGCATTTGTCAAGCCAAATGGCATCACCAAGAACTCATAATGACCATATCTGGTCCTGAAAGCAGTTTTAGATATATCCTCATTCTTTATTCTCAATTGATGATACCCAGATCTCAGATCAATCTTTGAAAACACTGCTGCCCCCTGCAGCTGATCAAACAAATCATCGATCCTTGGCAATGGATAATTGTTTCTAATGGTCACCTTGTTCAACTGTCTATAGTCTATACACAACCTCAAGGTACCATCCTTTTTCTTCACAAACAACACTGGTGCACCCCATGGTGATATACTGGGTCTAATAAACCCTTTATCCAATAATTTGTAACTGACTTTTCAATTCTTTCAATTCAACTGGAGCCATTCTATAAGGTGCCCTGGCTATTGGTCTGGTATCTGGGGCTAGATCTATACTGAAATCAAATCCTCTGTCAGGAGGTAACCCTGGCAGCTCCTCAGGAAATACATCTGAAAAATCCCTTACCACAGGGATATTTCAGCTCTAAACCATTGCCCTCTAGGCTCACTGCACAAGCTAAATAGGCTTCACATCTCTTTGCTAGCATTCTATTGGCTGACAAGGCTGAAATCACTCCTGAGGGTAACCCCCTCCTATCACCAACAAAACAGACTCTCTATCATCAGAAGTTTGTAACATCACCTCCTTCCTTAAGCAATCTACTCTGGCTCTATGCACAGATAGCCAATCCATCCCCAAAATGGCATCAAACTCTTTCAACCTCAAAGGAATCAAATCTGCTGCTAATTTCTGACCCTCACAGAAATATCACACCTCTATACACTTGGTCTGCTATAAAAGGCCTCCCTACGGGCATAGATACTACCAACTGCTACCCAACTGGCCCACATCTCTAACTAGATGCTTAGCAAACTCACATGAGATAAATGAATGCGTAGATCCAGAATCAATTAAAATATAAGCATCATGATTATCGATGGGTAGCATACCTGTCACCACATCAGGATCAATCTGAGCCTCCTGTCTGGTCATGGCAAACACTCTGGCCTCGGCCCTCGGAATACTGGATGACCCTCCTGGCTGATTAACATTAGGCCCCACCTGACTGGCTGAAGCCACAACACTACCATCACCTCTCCTACTAGGCTGTCCCCTTGGCATTACTGGCCCCTGAGGAAGCCCACCAGCCTGCTGCCCTCTCCTAGGGCAATCTCTCTTCAGGTGACCTAGATCACCACAAATATAACATCCCTTATTGCCCCTCTTACATTCTCCCAAATGAAGTTTTCCACATACATTACATGGAGGTATATTTCTCCCTCCACCAGAAGGACGACCCTGCTCCCCTACATCACCAGACACCCTGCTGGTGGCAACCTGAGGCACACCCCCATAAGGCTTTCTTTGAACTGGGCTAGATGCTGACACAGATACGGATCTCTGCCCACATCACCAGGGGCTCTAAACCCAGAATAAAACTGTCCAGTCCTCTGGGGTTTCTTAAATGGCTGAGTCCCTCCCGGAGCAGAAGAATAACTAGGAGCACTTCTTTTCATTCTATCCTGCCTCCTACTCATATATTCTTTTTCAATCTCCTCGGCTTTGAGTGCTCCCTGCACCAACTCAGAGTAACTATTATAGGTCTGCATACAGGTCTTGGCTTTAATAGGGAGATTCAATCCATCCTGGAATAGTCGACATCTCTCCCTCTCATCAGCCACCAAGGCCCTAGCAAACTGAGATAACTCCACAAAAGTGGCTTCATAATCTGCCACAGACATCCTCCCCTGGTCAGACAAAGGAAATCCCTCCTCTTCTGATCCCTATAAATCTCAGAATAATATTGCTGATGAAATTCTCTTCTAAAATTTTCCCATGTCAACTCCACTCCCTGGGGCTGCCTGCCCTGAATAGATCTCCACCAACTCTGGGCTCTACCCTCCAGTAAAAAGGTGGCAATACCTAGCCTCTGCTCCTCAGAGCATCCCATCACATCAAATACTCTCTCGATCCTCTGCAGCCATGCCCCGGCCTGAATAGGATCAGTAGTTCCCTGGAACTCCAGAGCCCCTAACTTTCTGGCTCTTTCCACATTCCTCACAACCTCCAAATTTTTAGATGGAAGGCTAGAACTAGCACCCACAGCTGCTACCACAGCCTGAGTAATCATGCCTACCAACTCTGACATACTAGGCCCCTGAGTCTGTACTCGAGATGGGTCTACTGGCACAGGGGTAATAGACTGTGAAGAAGACTCTGGCATCTGCTCTGAAGATGCCCTCACTCTAGCCTCATTAGATACTGGCTCGGTGGAATCACTAGAAGCCATTCTATCAATTTGACTTCTTCTAACTGACCTTCTGGGTCTACTTTGACCTTTGCTTCTATCCCTGCCTGAAGATTGCTCTGTCTCTCTAGATGCCTTTGTAGTAATCGTCCTACAAGACATTATTCATTACATCAGTTTCATCATTCAATAGCTATAATCATAATCATTCAATCATCCTAGACTCATACTCATACTTATTCCCCTAGGACCTAATAACCTAGGGCTCTGATACCAAAACTTGTCAGCTCCCCTCCTCTCTGGGGCCACCGACAGCACACCTGCACACTTGTGGTAATCGGATAGAGTTTTACTAGTCTTTATGTAGCGCTCCATAAAGAGCTAGAGAACCCCAACTAATTATCATAAGTGGCAGACACACGAAAACACATCCTGTTAAAAACTTTTTATTATCATCTCAATTATATATGCACATCACTCAATCAACACTAAGCATCAACCTGCTCAGATAATATTTTTCATGACATTCCTCAGGCAGTTTACAAGATCACATTCACAATCGACATCAAAATCATAAGTACATACATCATACTCATAATTTCTCCAAAACATAAGTCTCGTATTCATATTCAAATAAGTCTAATACATCACCACATCTCACTGTACACATACACATATACAAATATACAATATTACCCCACACTAACTCAATGTACAATGCTATCATCTACACACCCTTGCATCCAAGCAAGCTTCACCAGCTAAGGTCTGGTCCTGCTTATCCTGCGATCCTGCAGAAATACTCACTGATCTGAAAGTAAATTTTAATCATAGAGGGGTGAGACCTAAGTCCCAGTGACTGGATAACCATCTAACTATGAAGAAATAGAGAACCATAACCTCACATTTCAACCGTATGCTGATACTATATAGCTTGTATAACTCAAAGTATATTTTTAACATGATATCAGATAAAGTAAAATGTAGCTTATTCTTCAAATAATATACCAGTACTGAAATACTCTACAATAACTTTGCACTGAAAGATAACTCATTAAGATAAAAATCAATGCATTACAATATGAAGATATGCATTCTTTATCTACAGCCCAGACTTTCTTTATTAAATTCTCAGATTCCCACCGGAATCTGCTTGCCCACTGGCATCTCATGTAAACTCTCCCTCTTGGGATAACTACTTGGCCCACTGGCCCTTTTTATATCAACATATGCTTTTAAATCTCATGATGCTGGGCTGTGTGTATAATGCCTCTGAGGTACCACCTACAGTCGCCCTCCTGCAGGTGTACTCTCATCGGGTGCGTGACTAGCAACAGGATCCCCACACAAATAGCACCCCTTACCGTGCGGTTCACCCGGCAAAGTGCTTTGTTCCTTAACCCTGGAACCTCGGGTTTTCTCTCTGCCCCCACGGGCTATATATAGTAACCAGCTCCACTAAGCTATGATTCATGCCCCCACGGGCTGCTTACAACCTGCCCCACTGGCATGGTCAAGCGTGCACTCACCCTGATTCTGGGGTTCATCGTACGATCGATTCGCAAGGAGGTGCCTGCTCAATAGTAGTGTGCAATGCTCATGCTTCAGTACAGTCTAAAGGATGATCAGCCCCATAGCTGTCTGATGCTCAATATGATACATATATCATCATTTGTAAAGCTTTATCATGCAATTATGCCTTGTATACATCAACCATCCCCTTTTTGAAACTCATGCTTATTTCTTTATGCTTAAAACTCATGCTCAAAACTCAAGCTTATTTCTTTATGCTTAAAATTCATGCTCAAAACTCATGTATCAGAATATCATGTACTAGGTTCTCATTTCTCAAATTTAAAACATACACAATACTCTACTAAACATAACATACCACAACTAGGTATTAGTCTCATTACACTAGCTCAAATTAACTTTTCATTGTTAGATGAGAAACCCACTCAACTTAGCAGGTTACTCCTCAACTGGTACTCAACTCCAGTATTTCGGCTCCCTGGAATAACTTTCTTGACCTACGTCAACATATAGATATGATAGCTATTAGGATTACCTCCACACGAGGTTTTGCCATGAAACCATGCATGCATACATGCTCTATCCTCTAATATCTCATTATTTTCTTCCACCCTTTCTCTACTCAAGTTACTTCCACTATTACCTCAAAATACAATAATCTAAGAAAATCTAAAGTCATGCAAGATCTAGGGAAGCTATAGCTTACCTGGAGTCAAACACAAACCCCAAGCTTCTCTTTTCCTTCCTCTTTCTTTCTCCTTCTTCTTCTTCCTCTTCCTCTCTTTTCTTCTCTTCTTTCTCTCTTTCTTTCTTTCTTTCTTTTCTCTGGCTGAACCCACATTTTTCCTTTTTCTCTAATGACTTGGGGGCCAAGTCATGGGTAACTTAAGGGCTAAGGCATGCCAATTTCCTATTTTGCCCTTAAACACTCTTAATGCACACTTTTTGGAAAACACATGGCTCACTCATAACCATGATAGTTTGCCCTTAGATTTTCTTTTCCAAATTTCTCTTAACACAATTAGCAATTGACATCGGAGCCTTTTCCCATTTTGCCTCCGATATAATATTTTTTTAATCGATTTATAGCTTAATTATCATTTTTTACTTAAATCGATACTTTTATATAATATTTCTAAGAAAATGCTTTATCAACTGAAGAGCTCGATTTTAAAAATCCAACGGTTCAAACAGCACTCAAATTTGACTTAAAACGAAATAGATATGAAATTTTTAAGATTTAACCCAGAAAATCTCCCGTCTTAGAGTCGGCTCCAGAAAAAATAGATATCAGCTCCAGCAAAAATAGGTGTCTTCAATATTGCAGTATAAATGTTAACCTTTTGTTTTTCTCTGCAGGTGTCGACTCTCCTCTGCAGGTGTCGACTCCAAAGCGTGCCGGAAGTTCAAAACCATGCCAGAGTCGACTCTACTCTAATTAGAGTCGACTCTAAATACTAAAAACATCATTTAAGGATAAAACTCAAACTAAACTTGATTTTTCTTATGATTTAATCCTATTAAAACTTAAATCTCTTAATTTCTTAAATCAAACTCATTAGCACTCAAAAATACACCCGTTTGCGCCAAAATTTCTTCTCTTTACATTTATCAAAAGGCCAACACACCCACACTTCACTGAAACTCTCTAACTTTCATTTCAAATGAAAAATGCCATTAATATGTTCAATAAATTATAAGGTTTTTAGGATGTTACACTTATAGTCCATTTGATTTAAACCTTAGGGTCTAACCCTTTATGGACCTGATTTAGCTAACCCAAAAGATTAAATATATTTCATGTGTCCATAACTTCCATGTCATATATTTCGAATCATGCATCACTTGCATTATACAACTACTCATAATTCCTATATTTAGATCATATCTAAAAAGATTATGAATTAATATTTAACATTCAAATAAGACTCTCATAAATATTTGTATGTTTAATAACATAGACAACAAGCCATCATATCTCATATCTATGTTTTTATACTAAACATGCAAATATCATGCTTTTATACAACATTAATATGTATCAAATATAAAACATCTCTTGAGATGTGTAATCTGTGTTTGATGTCAAAAATCAATTTAAATTATCTTTTGACTAAGCATCAAAGATAAGAGAACCATAACGGCACCGCAATACGTCATAGAATACCTCGTTGAATGAGATAATTTGGATTTTTAATCCATTTATGACCGAATAGCCTGATGATCCATTTTAGCTTTGATTACAAAATTAATAGGGGCATTAATTTACATGCAATCAAGACGAACCATTTGAAGGGAGAAACAAACTTCGAGATATGCATATTTTAATAATTTGATAATAATTATCAATGCAGAAACTTAAAGATTAAATATTAATCTATCTAACATGCATCAAGATCATATCTTTGCCTTATACTATAGGATCATTTGATCTAAATTATGCATATAAATAAAATAATTAAGATCATATCTTGATCTTCAAGATGAGAAGTCATACTACTTATCTTGAAGCCTACCTTAAGATCTAGGGATCAAATCACTTACCTTAAGAACAGTAGGTAAATCCTTTATGCTCTACAGCTGTTCAATCGTCCAGCCTCTAGTATCATCCACGCGAAGTCCCCGAATGATCGGATTTTTGGAAGTGCTATCTCGCAAAAAAATAACTTTGCCGATCTTGAATCCTCCCACTTGAATCTTCCTCCAAGATCCACCAAACTTTTTCTAATACCAGAATCACACACCAGGATTTTTTGTTCTAACTCTTTAGAATTTTAATCCACAACATATCATTGTTGTTCATATCTGGTGAAGAATGTCCTCTAATTTATAGGCTCAATTTAGCCTTTAGACCATTGAATTCTAACACTTAGAATTCTATCGTTTGGTGAAAACCAAAGAGACGCAATGTTTGGTTAATTTCAACGTTTGGTGAAAACCTGTGAATCTAACACTTAGAATTCCAACATTTTGTTAATTCCGACGTTCGGTGAAAACCAAAGAGATGTGAATTCTAACACTTAGAATTTTATCGTTGGTCAATTCAAAGAGGTACATTAATTCCATATGAATTCTAACCTTAGAATTCTAACTTTGGAAAAAATTAAGGTTATACATTAAATTCTGCATGAGAATTTAATCTATCATGAGATTTTAGCTATCTCATCATGTGAGATCCTCATGCGAGGGGTTTGGGTCGGGTTTTGGTTTAAGCTATTTGAATTTATTGGACTGAACCTACATAGATCATGGTCCTAGCCCAAATCAAATTTGGCTAGTCCTGAATATATTTAAATCCAATCAAGTCTAATTTCAAATCAATATTTGAAATTGATTAGTCTTCTAATAGACTTAAACCTA
The DNA here is from genome assembly GCA_900491605.1 of Calamus simplicifolius. Taxonomy (NCBI): domain Eukaryota; kingdom Viridiplantae; phylum Streptophyta; class Magnoliopsida; order Arecales; family Arecaceae; genus Calamus; species Calamus simplicifolius. The sequence continues at coordinate 813,298 of UESW01003955.1, read as the reverse complement.
ATTGAATCTTATTCACTTGTACTTAACCCAATTGAGATAATTCAATCAATCAAATTGATTAATTAAATCATATACGATTCTCAATCGTTATAAGCAAATAGATCATCCTAGGAAACTTCTATGCATGTGACTCTCTAGGTTCGAACCTAAGCCGGTAGCATAGGAACAACTTTCTATACTAATCGATGTGTCCATCTAGCAATGAAACTCGATATCTAGATAGGTCGAAGAGTTGCCGAGCAAACTCCAAGAACCCTAAGAAATAGTTACTGTATAATTCATCCTTTTGACCACAAATGCTAAGGATGGCTTAAGAGCCTGTCAACTCTAAACAGCAAATCCATAAAGTGATTTCAACTTTAGTGATCATGTGACCTTCACATGAAGTTCCTTGGCCAAGGTCTTGCTAAATTGAAATAGAAGCATTTCTCCTTTTAACGGGATAGGTCAAATTCCATCTTGATCCACAACTGACTACCACAAGTACTTGACTGCACCCAGTAACCTTTCATAGCTGGATTAGAAATTTAGGTGGTCCGGCACCTAAGTACAATGAGTTGCTTGAAAGTCACCGGTTGTGATCCTCAGGTCTTAAGGATACTTATACCCATATCTTCTCGGATTAACTCTTGACAGTAGAGTATCCAGAAATAAGTTACGTTCTGTGAAATATACTCCACACTTTCACCTGTATGTCATACCAGTGTCTCTACACTCCTTGGTTAAGAGGACAACCAACAAATATGAAATACAACATCCTATAATTGATAGTACTATGGCCCTGTCATAGTATATCATTTGGTCGTAAACTCTTTTGAGGACCTTCAAAGATAAATCCTCCTTTATCATGAAGGAAGATTGTAACCCCGGGATATGATTATCTGATCGTGAAACTTAATCGAGATATTCTTGGAATAGATAACACCTGACGATTGTATTTTCAAATATCCCGTAACTAACGGAGTCCCAAATCCCTTGATTTAAGGAGTTTGCGTCGCCTTTAAAGGATCATGCGAACCCTCCTTCCCATCATCCTCGAACACCTCCTTCCCATCATCATCGTGCGCGCATCTGCTCTGGTAAGTACCTCTGTCCATGCCAGGGAGAGAGAGAGAGAGAGTCAAAGGAAGAGAGAAAGAGAGAAGGAGCCGAACGCATGGAGACACGGCACTCTTCTCCTGTGTCGACTTTGATTTGGGCCCGGCGGTGTGCCGCTCACCGGGCCTGAGCCTTGACCGGCAGCCCCACTGGCACCAGAGGCGGTGTCCGGTGAGGTACCGGAGATGACAGAGAGAGAAGGGATTGAGACGAGAGAGAGAGAGCCTACGGTAGCCGGTTTAATCCTCGGTTCGGGCCCGGCGGCATGCCCGTCGCCTCACCGGGCCCGAGCTCCAGTCGGAGACCCCCACCGGCACCGAGCAAGCGTCCCATGGAGGTTCGGCCGGCCGTGCCGTCGGCACAGTAACATGCCGCGGCGGATCATGAGAAGAAAAGGGAGAATGAAGTGAGAAATTAGAGAGAGAGAAAGAGAGGGGAGGCCGGCCGCCGCCGCAGCCGGCTCTGGTCCGGCCACCGGTGGCTAGGCTGCTCCCAATTTGGCCGGTGGCGGCCCTGGCCGCCGGCGTTAGGGAACCCCTGTTTCGGTTGAAACAGGGGATCAACAGGGAGATCAAGAAAGCTTGGGCCGGCTGGGCTGCTTTGACTTGGGCCTATTGGGCCGGTTTTGAGGGCCAGTTTGAATTGCTGTTTGGGCCCTGTAATGGGTCGAGAATGGCAAAATAATTAGATGGCCGAAATCATGATTGATTCTAGTTTCTAGGGATAATTTTGCTTCCCATTTGGGTGTATACATTGAGATATATTCGAGCCCAAAGTTGGGCCCATGAAGTGGTCTGGGTAGAGTTTTAAGAATCATTTTATTATTCAGATTTTAGAAATTTAATAATGTAAAATGATACTGTAGATGGCCAGGTGTCCAAATAGCTGGGTTATCAATTGGAATTTGCATACTGAGGTAAGTAAGCCAAGTATTATAATTTCATAGATTATTTAATTTATAAATTATGAATTTACAATTAGATGCATGTTTATGAAATGTGAAAAAAATAAAGTTCATTTATTCTAAATTAATGTATAGTACCACGAATTTATAAATAAGTATTTGTTATAATATGACTTATATGAGTATATGCAAAAATGTAATTATGTTAATTTTGCAAATTATGTTGGTACTATCGAGATGATAAAATGCAATCATGATGATGACAGTGAAATTTAGTGTATGTGTCACCACGGTTCTCATATGACTGAAAATGCCAAGTGATACGTGACCCACCTCCATAGAGGAAGATATGTGGAGGACACACATCCGTAGGATGTGTTCTGATGACAGATTATGATATGGCATAACACTGGTACCAGGACCCTTCCTCTTAGGGGACATTTAAGAGTGATACACAAGATGAGTGTTGTAGGGTCGTGGGACATATAGAAAAAACAATAACAGTATAAATAGTGTTTGGTTTACATTGCATATTCTAGTATTTATTATTTAATTAAGCTTTCAAATTATTTTGATCTGATGACATGAATATGCTATAGCATGATAAATGTAATTTGAAATTGTATTAGGCTTAATTATTGAGTGTGAGCTCATAGAATTCTCACAATGTTTTTCAGAGCCTCAGGAATGAAGAATGATATTTGGGATAGACGAAGCTTCTATTAAATAAATTTAGTTTCATTATATTGATATAGTTCAGTATTGCTTGTGTGTATAGAAAGTAGCCCAAAACTGATAATTATGGCTTGAAATAAATCATGGATTTGAATTTTTGCTTTATATTGATTTATGTGATGAAGTTCGAGACACCTTGCATACCTGGCATGCGGCGGGTTGTCACCCTAACTCGGGTTTTGGGACTGGGGTGTGACAGCTTTAGTGGTATCAGAGCCAGGTTATGACATTAGGGACATATATATGATGACACTTTAGGCAAAATACTAGGATGACATTGAGACAATTATAAATTTAAAGGAATTTCAGATATTATGCTTTGAAAACCTGACGTATAGAGTTTACCATGATATTAATTGCAACTAATTTATCAGGAGATAGGAATGGCTCGTCGCACTAGAAGCCAGCAAAATGATGAGAGTTCCCAGGTTGGTAATGCTGGCCAACCGGGAGGTTTGAAAGCCACCGGAGGTGCTGCACCTGCCAATTCAGTTGAGACTGATCAGCAGCGACTCCATACCGAGATGCTTCAGGTTCTCTCGGGTATGGTGCAGTCGATGCGGGACTTGCAGCATCAGATTCTGCATGCCTTGTCCACTCAATCTGCTCCCACTGCCCGCAGACACAGCCTGCCCCTCCTATTCCATAGACTCAGCCTGACTCTACTGCTCCACATACCCAGCCTACATTATTTCAATCCTGGATAGGGGTTGGCCGTAGCTTTGCAGACTTCAAGAAGTTTGCCCCTGCCCCTTTCTCTGGATCCACCAACCCTGTTGATGCTGAGCGGTGGATGCGATATATGGAGAAGGCTTTTACAGCTCATGGTAGTCAGGAGATGGAGCGGATCAGATTTGCCACCTACCTTCTCTAGGGAGAAGCCTATGATTGGTGGTTAGTTGAGGAGTAGTGTTGGGATGGACATGTTATTTCTTGGAGAGAGTTTAGAGAGATATTCTTCGATAAATACTTCCCAGGAGTGTACAGAGACAGATGGAATCAGAGTTTATCAAATTGGAGCAAAAGGATCTTTTTGTGACCCAGTATGAAGCTGAATTCACCAAGTTGGCCCGTTTTGCTCCAAATATTGTGACCAATGAAATGGCCAAGATCACCCAATTCACTGAGAGACTGCGACCTAGGCTGAGGCAAGCAGTCAACGCATTTGAGCTTCTCACTTACAGTGCTGTGGTGAATAAGGCTCTAGTGATTGAGAGAGATATGAATATTGTTCAGAAATATTGGGAGCAGCGGAGGAAGAGGAAAGGGCCTACATCTGGCCAATCCCCAGCTTAGGCCAAGAAGAAGGGTGCACAACATGCCCCAGCTGAACCACAGAACAAGGAGACTCATTGCATTCATTGTGGTAACTCCCACCCTGGAAAGCCTTGTCGTAGATTGACTGGTTCCTGCTTTGTCTGTGGGAAAACTGATCACAAGATTGTCACATGTCCCTTTCGGAAGGATCAACAGCCTTCTTCAAGTCAAGGAATGAGCCAGTAGTATCAACAGCAGCCACCGAGGACCCAGGGAAGAGTCTTCAACCTCACTCAGCAGGACGCTGCTGCCTCTAATTCTGTGGTGACAGGTATACCCTTTAATGTTATATCTAGTATTACATTCTTATCTAGTGCAATGCATTGATAGTTAACTAAAAGTTAGGTTCAATCCTTAATGTTAAAACAAATTAGACTTATGTCCAGGAATGATTAAAGTGGGTACTACTTATGCTCAAACTTTAATTGACCCGGGTGCCACGCATTCTTTCATATCTGACATCTATCTTGACAAGAATGCATCATTGAAACCTAGTTCTCTAGAGCAAGAGTTGCATATTGCTTTCCAAATGGAGATGTTATGAAAGTTGACACAGTATGCAAATCTTGCCCAATTGTCTTGGAAGATAGGAGGTTGAATGCGGATCTCATTGTCCTACCACTGAAGTTCTTTGATATTATCCTTGGAATGGATTGGTTGGCCTCCTATCATGCTTCAATAGACTGCTTCAGGAAGATTGTCAACTTCAAAATTCCAAGCCAGCCTGAATTTAGTTTTACTGGTGGTCAAAAACGCCTAGCCTCGGTGTTCATAACAGCGATGCAGGCTAGAAGGTATCTAATGAGTGGTGGTCAAGGAATTATTGCTGTAGTCAAGGACCTTCAGCAGGAATAGACCAAGTTGGAGGATATTCCAGTAGCTCGAGAATTCCTTGATATCTTTCCAGATGAATTGTCTGATTTGCTCCCAGATTGGGAAGTCGAGTTCTCCATTGATTTAGTTCCTGGGACTGGACTATATCCAAGGCCCCTTATCGCATGGCCCCGGCTGAGCTAAAGGAACTGAAGGATCAATTGCATGAGCTCCTAGATCGGGGATTTATCAGACCCAGTGTTTCTCCTTGGGGTGCTCTAGTTCTATTTGTTAAGAAGAAGGATGGCAGTCTTCGACTCTGCATTGATTACCGAGAAATCAATAAAATAACAGTGCGGAATAAGTACCCTCTGCCAAGGATTGACGACTTATTTGATCAACTCCAAGGAGCCTGGATATTCTCAAAGATTGATCTCAGGTTAGGGTACCATCAACTCAAAGTCAAGGAGGGGGATGTGCCAAAGACAGCATTTAGAACCAGATATGGCCACTATGAGTTCTTGGTGATGCCGTTTGGGTTAACTAATGCCCCAGCAGCATTCATGAACTTAATGAATAGAATTTTTAAGCCATATATGGATCAATTTGTGGTGGTTTTCATTGATGATATTCTGATATATTCCAAGAGCCATAAGGAGCATGAGGACTACCTGAGGATCGTGCTACAGATTCTTTGAGAGAAGAAGCTTTATGCCAAGCTGCAGAAGTGTGAGTTTTGGTTGGACCAAGTATCTTTCTTGGGTCATATAATCTCGAAAGATGGTGTATCACTGGACCCGAAAAAGATTGAAGCTATCATTAGCTGGAGCCGACCTTCCAATGTGGCAGAAGTTAGAAGCTTCTTGGGGTTAGCCGAGTATTACCATAAATTCGTGGAGAATTTCTCTCGCATTGCTCTACCCCTAACTCGCTTAACCCAAAAGTGAGTGAAGTTTGACTGGACAGTGGAGTATGAGAAAAGTTTCCAGGAGTTAAAGCAGCGCCTGGTATCAGCTCCCATTCTTGTTCTTCCGATAGGATTTGAGGGTTTTACTATATACACTGATGCCTCTCGGAAAGGATTGGGATGTGTTTTGATGCAGAATGAAAGAGTGATAGCTTATGCCTCCAGACAACTGAAACCTTATGAGCAGAATTATCCTACTCATGATCTGGAATTGGCTACTATGATTTTTTCCCTGAAGATTTGGCGGCATTATCTATATGGAGTGTCGTGTGATGTGTATACAGATCATAAGAGTCTAAAATACATCTTCACACAGAAGGAGCTAAATTTAAGGCAGAGGAGGTGGTTGGAACTATTAAAGGATTATGACCTGAATTTACAGTATCATTCTGGGAAGGCCAATGTAGTGGCTAACGCTTTGACCAGAAATCATCTTCTGAGTTAGCTGCTATGATTACTTCCCAGCCTCATATATTGAGAGTTCTGGAGAAGTGGGAGGTTGCTTTGATAGTACAGCAGTCTGATGGGCTAGTTGCAGCACTTGTACTCCAGCCGACCCTAGTTGATAGAATCAAGTCCTCTCAGATAGAAGATCTAGATTTATAAAAAATTAAAGAAGTTGTGCAGTCAGGAGTTCAGAATGAATACTATGTAATGGAGGATGGATCCCTGAAATTTGAAGGAAGACTTTGTGTGCCTAACATTGAGGAGCTAATGGCTGAAATTTTGAAGGAGGCTCACTACTCTCCTTATACTGTGCATCCAGGTGGCATTAAGATGTACAGAGACTTAAAGGAAAATTTTTGGTGGAAAGGTATGAGAGAGAGATTGCTCAATATGTGGCCAAGTGCTTGGTGTGTCAGCGAGTGAAAGCCGAACATCAAAGGCCTGCAGGACCTCTACAGTCTCTAACGATTCCATAGTGGAAATGGAAAAAGATTACAATGGACTTTGTGACTGGTCTTCCCAAAACTCCCAGAAGTAATGATGTGGTTTGGGTTATTGTGAACAAACTAACAAAATCAGCTCATTTCCTACCTTTCAGAGTTGGGGTCTCTAGTGAAAGATTGGCTAATTTGTATATTGAGCATATAGTGAGACTCCATGGTGTCCCGGTATCTATTGTATCAGATAGAAATACCATGTTTGTGTTCCAGTTTTGGAAGAGTCTTCATAAGGCCATGGGAACCAAACTAAACTTTAGTACAGCCTATCATCCCCAGTCTGATGGACAATCAGAGAGGACCATACAGATTCTGAAAGACATGTTGCGAGCCTGTGTGATGGACTTGGGTGGAGCTTGGGATAACCACTTACCTTTGGTGGAATTTGCATATAATAATAGTTACCAAGCCAGCATTCAGATGGCTCCATTTGAAGCTCAGTATGGTAGGAGGTGCAGATCTCCTATATGTTGGGATGACGTGGGGGAAAGGAAATTGCTTGGCCCTGAGCTGATTCAACAAACAGTAGATAAGGTGCATTTGATCATGGAGCGTCTTCGTACAGCTCAGAGCAGGCAGAAGAGCTATGCTGATGTCAGAAGAAGGGAATTGGAATTCCAGGTTGGGGACCATGTTTTCTTAAGGGTATCACCAACCAAAGATGTGATGAGATTTGGGATTAGAGGAAAGCTGAGTCCATGTTATATTGGACCTTTTGAGATCTTGAGCAGAGTCGGGAAGGTTGCTTATAGCCTGGCACTACCTCTGATTCTATCTGAGGTACACAATGTTTTTCATGTCTCTATGTTGAGGAAGTATATTTTCGATCCTAGCCATGTCATAGCATATGAGCCTATACAATTGATGAAAGATTTATCATATGAGGAGCATCCTGTGCATATCATGGACCGCAAGGATCAGGTTCTTAGATGGCGGAATATTCCCTATGTCAAGGTACAATGGAGTAATCATTCAGAGAACGAGGCTACTTGGGAACTTGAGGAGGAAATGAAAAAGAAGTATCCACAACTATTTGAGTCTTAATATAGTTAATGATGTAGTTACGACTGTTGACATTTGAATAAAGACTTAGTTGATTGTGTGACGAAATTTGATTTTAATTTTCTCTAATAAAAGTGTATCAATTTCGAGACCGAAATTTTTATAAGGAGGGAAGAATGTAACCCCCAGGATATGATTATCTGATCGTAAAACTTAATCGAGATATTCTTGCAATAGATAACACCTAACGATTGTATTTTCAAATATCCCGTAACTAACGGAGTCCTAAATCCCTTGATTTAAGGAGTCTGCATTGCCTTTAAAGGATCACGTGAACCCTCCTTCCCATCATCCTCGAACGCCTCCTTCCCATCATCATCATGCGTGCATCTCCTCTAGTAAGTCCCTCTGTCCATGCCAGGGAGAGAGAGAGAGTTAGAGGAAGAGAGAAAGAGAGAAGGAGCCGAACGCGGGGAGACACGGCACTCTTCTCCTGTGTCGACTTTGATTTGGGCCCGACGGCATACCCGCTGCCTCGCCGGGCCTGAGCCTTGACCGGCAGCCCACCGGCACCAGAGGCGGCATCCAGTGAGGTGCCGGAGATGAGAGAGAGAGAAGGGATTGAGACGAGAGAGAGAGAGAGCCTACGGTAGCCGGTTTAATCCTCGGTTCGGGAACAGCGGCGTGTCCATCGCCTCACTGGGCTCAAGCTCCGGTTGGAGACCCCCACCGGCACCGGGCAAGCATCTGGTGGAGGTCCGGCCGGCCATGGTGGCCGGTCGTTCCGCCGGCACAGTAACGTGCCGCGGCGGATCGTGAGAAGAAAAGGGAGAATGAAGTGAGAAATTAGAGAGAGAGAAAGAGAGGGGAGGCCGGCCGCGGCGGCGGTCGGCTCTGGTCCGGCCACCGATGGCCGGGCCGCTCCTAATTTGGCCGGCGGCAGCCCTGGCCGCCAGCGTTAGGGAACCCCTGTTTCGGTTGAAACAGGGGATCAACAGGGAGATCAAGAAAGCTTGGGCCGGCTGAGCTGCTTTGACTTAGGCCTATTGGGCCAGTTCTGAGGACTAGTTTGAGTTGCTGTTTGGGCCCTGTAATGGGCCGAGAATGGCAAAATAATTATATGGCCGGAATCAAGATTGATTCTAGTTTCTGGAAATAATTTGTCTTCCCCGTTTGGGTATATATATTGAGATATATTCGAGCCCAAAGTTGGGCCCGTGAAGTGGTCTGGGTAGAGTTTTAAGAATCATTTTATTATTCAGATTTTAGAAATTTAATAATGTAAAATGATACTGTAGGTGGCCAGGTGTCCAAATAGCTGGGTTATCAATTGGAATTTGCATACTGAGGTAAGTAAGCTAAGTATTATAATTTTATAGATTATTTAATTTATAAATTATGAATTTACAATTAGATGCATGTTTATGAAATGTGAAAAAATGAAGTTCATTTATTCTAAATTAATGTACAATACCATAAATTTATAAATAAGTATTTGTTATGATATGACTTATATGAGTATATGCAAAATGTAATTATGTTAATTTTACAAATTATGTTGGTACTATCGAGATGATAAAATGCAATCATGATTATGACAGTGAAATTTAGTGTATGTATCGCCGCGGTTCTCATATGACTGAAAATGCCAAGTGATACGTGACCCACCTCCACAGAGAAAGATATGTGGAGGACACACATCCGTAGGATGTGTTCTGATGACATATTATGATATGGCATAACACTGGTACCATGACCCTTCCTCTTAGGGGACATTTAAGAGTGATACACAAGATGAGTATTGTAGGGCCGTGGGACACATAAAGAAAAACAATGACAGTATAAACAGTGTTTGGTTTACATTGCATATTCTAGTATTTATTATTTAATTAAGCTTCAAATTATTTTGATCTGATGACATGAATATGCTATAGCATGATAAATGTAATTTGAAATTGTATTAGGCTTACTTATTGAGTGTGAGCTCATAAAATTCTCACAATGTTTTTTAGAGCCTCAGGAATGAAGAAGGATATTTGGGATAGACGGAGCTTCTATTAAATAAACTTAGTTCCATTATATTGATATAGTTCAGTATTGCTTGTGTGCAGGGCAAGTAGCCCAAGACTGATAATTATGGTTTAAAATAAATTATGTATTTGAATTTTTGCTTCATATTGATTTATGTGATGAAGTTTGAGACGCCTTGTATGCCTAGCATGCGGCGGGTTGTCACCCTAGCTCGGGTTTTGGGACTGGGGTATGACAAAGATCCTAAGGGCTTCATTACTATTAGGAGTTTTAAGAAGATGTTCTTGTAATGAATAAACTACCAAATAACTTTTATTAATATATCAATTTATATGCTATTTACATTAGCACAATCATCAAATGATTAGCTTTAGGATACAATTCCCAACAAAATTTTAGAAACTACTTACTTGTGAATTCTCCACCATTATCGGACCGCACCACCTTTACATATCTCTCTGTCTCCTTCTCCACCTCAGCCTGTCATGCTTAAAATTTGGAGAAGACCTCTAACTTTTCCTTCAAGAAATATACCCAAACCTTGAAAAATCATCAATCAGAGTCATGAAATATCTGGCCCCATTTCTGCCCGAAATTGGAGCTGGACCCCAAACATCAATGTGTGCTAGCTCCAAGGGACATGTACTGTGCGCTGAACTGGTAGAAAATTTTACCTTGTGTTGCTTGCCTATCTGACATGGCTCACAGACCTCTGTAACACCCTCATTCAAAATTGGAATCCTCCTATCCTTTATGAACACCCTCATGCCCCGCTCTTCCATGTGACCAAGACGGTGGTGCCACATATGGTACATATCCTGCTGACTGTGCACTATTGCTGCTGTCTCAGATCCTCCACACATCATAGATCCAACCAGCTAATACAAATTATTTTTCAGCCTCTTCCCCCTCATCACAACCATGGCACCTTTCATGATGTTAAGTACACCATTCCCAGAATGACAATTGAAGCAAAATCCATTCCTCTCCAGGTACCCCAAGGACACTAGATTCTTCTTTAAATTAGGAACATGTTTCACATAAGTAAGGGTTCTTACAACCCCATCAAATATTCTGATTATAACTGTGCCAACTCCTGTCACCTTGCAAGAATGGTTATCCCCTAATATCACATTTTTACATCAATTTTAGTATAATCTGCAAACCATGACCGATGCAGTGTATAATGATGTGAACAGGCTGAATCAAATAACCAACTGTCTACTATACTTTCGTGTGTATCTGAAACCACCAAAAGGTTCTCCTCGACCCCTACATCTTCAACAGTACTGACATATTCCTTCTCTTTCTTCTCTTCTTGAGGTTTCTTCCAAAGAGGACAATTCCTCTTTTTGTGTCCAACCCCATTACACTTGTAACACCTGAACTTGCCTTTGCCTTTCTTTGACTTGGACCTAGATCGGCCCCTGTGCTTGCTGACCTCTTTGCCTCTGTCGGTTTTCTCTCCCACCGTGAGGCCCTCCTGAGGTACTCCTTTCCCTGTCATCTTTCCCCGCTACTCATTGGATCTCAACACAGATACAATATCTTCATAAAGCAGTGTTTCTTTTTCATAAAGTAGTGTAATAACAAGAGGATCATAAGATATAGGTAATGAACATAACAAGAGAAGAGATTTATCTTCTTCCTCCATTTTAACACCGAGAGTCATCAAATCATTGCATACCTTATCATACTTCTGAATATAAAGAACAATATCCCCGCCTTCCTGCATCCGAAAACTATATAATTATTTCTTCAACATAAGTTTATTGCACATATTTTTGCCCATATATAAGGAACCCAGCGGATGACCGTAGCGGAATCGCCCTCTATAAGTAGGTAGTAGGCCTGGAGGATCCCGATGGCATATGAAATATCTGCCCAAGCTGCATAAAGCTCCGCCAGAGGGACTGAAGAGTCAAGGAGGCCAAAGCCACCAGCCGCCAGCAACACTCCATCAGTCCCATGGATAATAAAAGCTGAGCCTGCACTTCTTCTCCGAACACTTCCATCAAAATTGATTTTGACAAACCCTGAAAGAGGGGCTCCAAGCTATGAAGATCATGTGTCAATTCGCTGCCAAGGCAGCAGAGGAGCCTTCATGGCCAAAGTTATCAGAATCCAAAGCAGACCCATGAAGTGTGTATTCTTCAGAGAAAGAGATAGCTTTCCTCATAACCCTTTGAGGAGATACAGCCTCATCAATAAAAATTAGCAGGTTACGTGATAATCAAAATGAAAATTAGCAGGTTACGCGATAATCAAATCTGATAGGCTATGCTAGCCTAGATAGCTCCTCACCTAGCATTGAAGCCTCACATACGTTTTCCTAGGAGAAATAAACTTTCATGGGATTTCTTCCTTCCCCTCCACGTCCTTTTCCAAGAGCCAAAAGTTCAAGAGCCAAGAGTTGACTCGTTTTGACCAAATTCGACCACCGTGGGCTCCTTCACGTCTGATTTCTTCCCACGTCCACGAGAAGCGTCCGGTTTCGCCCACACACGAGATCCTCCAACGAAGATAAAGTTCGAAAGCCTGGCCTTCGCAAGTCACGCACATTTTCACACGAGCCCCGTTCATCTTCTGTGGAAGCCCCACGTTAACGTAGGATATTGGATGCTACTCAAAAAACTCACGGAAAGAGAGCCATGCATGCTTCCATCAGGACGTCTTCCTCAAACCCACGAAGCCACAATATTTTTTTTTTTTTTGAGATAAATCTAGGATTGATTTCTTTCTTTACAAATTTGTTCCTCTTCACTTGTTGCACAGCTTTCGCCGAAATAAGGCGTGTGAGAAAAGATAGAGAAGAAAAAAAAGATATATATATATATATATATATATATATATATAAAGAATGCTAGAGCCTTAAATAATCATCCATCTTGTATCCCGTAACCAACTCCCTAACAAACTCCGGAAGCCTATCTAGAAAACCTGAGCCCAATCCCCATGGATCCAATCTCATAACCTACAATTATATTATTAAACATTCTCTCAAAAAAAACTTCTTTCTAAGCTATGCAAGAAAGGACTTAGACCCAAGCCCATGTACACGCATGACTTACATACTCTCTATTCTTGGGTCACAAGCCGATTCAAATGACTTAGGAACCTGAGAACTTATGTACTCTTAAAATTGTATAACTCATCTATACTTTAGATATGCTACGCTTGAGCTTACAAATAACTTTTTCCCTAAAATTTTTTCTTAATATTTCTTCCCTGTTTCTTCGTGTACCTAGTCTAGGCCTCCCATACAAACCATAATCAAGTCAATCAAACCAATAAAGGTGGGCTCAAACCCATATGGATCATAAATATCAAAAGTGAGCTTATCCTTGAACCTGAACCATATTAATTATAAATATCAAAAGTAAACTTATTCTACTTGTATCATTAGACTATAAGTTTTATAAAATTAAAATAACAATAATAAATAATATTTTATATATAAGAAATTGTTAGCGAATAATGAGTTTCTTGAGTGGTTCCTCGTAATTAGTTTCACTAGAAGAAAATGTTAAAATAGTGACGAAAATTAGTGATGGAAATTTTCGTCACTAAATTATGACGGTTTAGTAACAAAATAGTGACAAAAATTAAAATTAGTGACGGATTAGTCTATCCGTCACTAAATCGTCACTAATTTAGTGACGGACTATCGCATCCGTCACTAAATTAGTGACAGATGGAGCAATCCGTCACTAATCCGTCATAAATTAGTGACGGAAGATGAATCCGTCACTAAATTTAGTGACGGATTTTCCTTTCGTCACTAATCCGTCATAAATTAGTGACGGATGGGGCAATCTGTCACTAATTAGTGATGAATTTCCCTTCCGTCACTAATCCATCATAAATTAGTGACGGATTGGGCAATCCGTCACTAAAATTTAGTGATGGATTGCCCTTTCATCACGAATCCATCACAAATTAGTGATGGAAGAGCAATCCATCACTAAATTAGTGACGGATTTTTCTTCCATCACTAATCCATCACAAATTAGTGATAGATGGGGTAATCCGTCACTAAATTAGTGACAGATTGCCTTCAGTCACTAATTCGTCACAAATTAGTGACGGAAGAGGAATCCGTCACTAAATTAGTGACGGATTTCCCTTCCGTCACTAATCCGTCATAAATTAGTGATGGATGGGGCAATCCATCACTAAATTAGTGACAGATTAGTGATGGATTTCCCTTCCGTCACTAATCCGTCACAAATTAGTGACGGATTGGGCAATCCGTCACTAAAATTTAGTGACGGATTGCCCTTTCGTCATGAATCTATCACAAATTAGTGATGGAAGAGCAATCTATCACTAAATTAGTGATGGATTTTCATTCCATCACTAATCCGTCACAAATTAGTGACGGATGGGGCAATCCGTCACTAAATTAGTGACAGATTGCCTTCAGTCACTAATCCATCACAACTTAGTGACGAAAGAGGAATCCGTCATTAAATTAGTGACGGATTGCCTATCTAAATTTATACTTTAATTTTTTTTAAAAAAAATTTGTGACGAAAAAAGCCACGTCCGCATGTGCCAGTTACATGCGTCGCCTCCCATGAGCATCCCAGCCACGTGTCTGCCTCCCGGCGCGCGCCATACACATCTGCTACTCGGCCTGCGTGTGCCTCCATGGCTCGTGCGCATTTGCACCAATCGGCCTGTCTCTTCGATCACACAACCTTGCCTATGTCCGATGCCCTTTGCCCTGTATTTGTGCATGTCTAGTGCTATGTCTACGTGTGCATGTGCCTGTGCGTGACTATACTTAACTGCGTGCGCATTCTTATTTTAGTGATGAATTATGCTTTCATCACTAATCCACTACTAATCAGTATCGGAATGCACGGTCCATCACTAATTAGTGATGAAAAACTGATTAGTGACGGAATTCACCATCCGTCTGTGACTTAGTGACGGAATTATTATTCCGTCACTAACCAGATTCTTTTCACGTTCTTTAACCCCCGCCCCCCTCCTTCTCATGCGATTCTATTTTTCCCATCCCTTCTATCGGCCCGCGCTTCTCTCCAGGGTTTCTTAGGTGATCTTGATGGAGCCGGAGAAGGAGGCGGAGAGGAGGGGCTGAAGGAAGGACTCGGAGTTTCTATTTTTCCCATTCTTTCTATCGGCCCGCGCTTCTCTCTAGGGTTTCTTAGGTGATCTTGACGGAGCCGGAGAAGGAGGCGGAGAGGAGGGGCTGGAGGAAGGACTCGGAGTCGACGAGGGGGCCCGGGAGGGAGGGAAAGGAGTCTCCATTGTTGGCATTCTCATCATCTTCGGCAGCGATCTGGTAAATCTCTCCCGTATCTTGATAACATCGTTTAAATTAACTCAGGAATCAAAAGTAATCTCTCTCATTGAATGTGTGCTCTCTGTTTAGTAGCTTTCTGTTTTCCTAATGGTCTAATGTGGGAGGAAGAACAGAGCCATGGTATGGCTTTCTTCTTTTTTCCCCCTCTTTCACCCACTTCAGTGGGAGGAAGGAAGGAGATGAGTTTAACCTAGACCCAAAGCAATGTTGTCTGCAATCCGGGACCTGAACATCTCAGCCCTTTAAAATTCCCCTTTATATTCCTCCATTGATGATTAGCATTGCTTCAAATACGTTGGAAGTAGATAATTTTGAGTTGCTATTAAAATTCCTGATAGTGCTGCACCCCCTCCTCTTCAAGCTGGGACATTTTCTCGCGGAGTTGTGACGATGAGATGTGATCTCTCAACTTGTAGTTCTGCTCATATTTCACTTTTAGTGTCTGGTAGTCCACAAACATGTTTTGCCGATCAGGTACAAGCTCTAACTGTTTTCTTTTGCTTGAGTTGTCAAACTCAATGATTATTGACCGATTTTCTTTTAACATGCAGCTGCTAGAAAGCAACATAAAACATGAGCTCATTGAGAAGAGTCAGCTGGTTCATGCACTACCAAACCATGATGAAAGCAAGGCTTCTTTGTCTGAACCTCTAAACTCTGCTTCTATAGCTTGTGGGGCTCCTGTTTTTGAAGTGTGGATGAAGGTTCTATCTTGGGCTGCTCAGGTTGCTTTTTTGCTGACCGAACTTCTGTTTCACTTCCAAATATATATTAATCTTTCTATTCATCTGTAAGAAGTACTATGATTTTATGGTAAACTAGATCTGGCCTTTACTGGAAATAGGAAATCTTTATTTGTCAGTAGATATATTTCTGCCAATATTTTATCTTCTGATTCACCTCCAATATAAATTCATGCTTTCCACTCATCTGTAAAAAGTATTGTGCTTTTGTAGCAAATTAGATCTGGCCTTTACTTGAATTAGATTTATTTTTAAAAAAAATTCTGTCCTTATTTTATTCTAAATGACAACCTTGAATTTTCTGCACTTTAACTTTGTCTATAGCTGAATCTTCTCACGAAAACAAAAAAGTCAGTAGCAGAAGATGAAAGCATATGTCAACTCAACAACTCAACTCAACTCATCTAAGCCTTTTCCCAACTACATGGGAAGATGAAAGATGAAAGCATATCTGATAATAAATATTCAAATCATGGATCTTTACCTTGAATTGATGGTCCCAGCTAGTTGATTTTTTCCCCTTCATTGACTGATGCAATTGCTTGATAATTGCATTTATGACAATGATGCAATACAGGTTCTGAGAGCTTTCACCTGAAGTCGCTTATCGTAGCTTGGTTACACTTGGTGTTGCAAGTGTTCAGGGTATCCCAGTTGCTTCTTTTGAGAAGGAAGATGCAGATCGCCTTCTTTTTCTTTTGTACAAAACGAGGGAAAGATTTGAGTTTACAAGATGGATTGCTTTGTAGTGTGCCTAACTGGTCTTCCTCTCTTATTAGAAAAAGGTCCAGCCTAATTCCAGAAGGAAAACCTATAGCCTTTAACAATACTTTGAGTGAGAATGGAGCAGCTTTCCTAAATGATGATCAGGACGTCAAGGAACAGCCAAGGTTGGTAGAAGGGGCTCGCTTGTACTCCTGCTCCAACTCACAGGAAATCCATGTCAAGTTCTTTCCATGCTCAACAGATGATTTCTTTAAACCCTCTGCCAATGAAAAAACATGGATGCAATAGATCCCCAATTCAAGTTTGCTCCGAAGTATGTTTTCTAATCCTCTAGCTGTGAAAGAGCTTGCATGTCCCTGCTTAACCTTGTTTTTTGCTTGTCTTGTAGGAAGAATTTTTGAAGGATGTCATGCAGTTTCTAGTCCATAGGGGGCATAGTCGGCTTGTTCCCCAAGGAGGAATATCTTAGTTTCCTGATGCTATACTTAATGCAAAGCGCCTAGACCTTTTCAATTTGTATAGAGAGGTTTGCCTTTGTTCTCTTATGCATATACAATATGTAACTCTGCTTTGTGGTTACAGCATCTATGGCTTCTTGTATAATAATATGATTAGGCTCGGCAGATTCTGCAATTGAATTGATTGTTACAAGTATATGTGGTTACTCTCAATCTTGTGAATATTGTAGTTAACCGATTAAGCCTCAATACTTTTATTTTATGTTTTTCATGTTACTTGGCTGCTTACATTTATTATAGTTATATTGCTACAAGTCATGCTTGGTTGCTTGAATTTGTTATGGTTATATTGCTACAAGTCATGCTTGGTTGCTTGAATTTGTTATGGTTATATTGCTATGAGTCATGCTCTAATAGATTGCAGCAGAATATGCTGCTTATTAGATGTTCAGTTTTCGAGTTCATCTATAGATCTTCATTACCAGTGGGAAATAGTATATAGCAAGGTCTCCTCTAGTAGTTGTTAGTTCGGTTGTATGGGCGACTGATTGAAGTGAAATTGACATTGATTTGTATCAGTTATGCATAATATGTATTTGAGCATAGTATAGTTTACTTTCGAAGTTCAGATCTCAACTTCCATAAGTATCATTTGTTCACATGAACATTACATTTGTTTGCACCAATGTTTGAGTCTCAGTACTTACGGATGAAACACATTACTGATCCGATGCATTATCAGTTGCATTGAATGATATTTGAGCCTGTTTGTTACTCTTTTGAAATGGTTTTTGTTGGTATAGGTTCTTCGGATGTGATATGTTGAGGTTATAATTAGATTAGCTGCTATAGGCTTCATGGAACAAGCTCCTTGCACTTGGAGCTAAATGTGATGAATCTAAACAAATTTTGTTAGTAGGGACAATTGTCCTTGATGGTGTCTCAGTCTTTATCTTTCTTGTAACTCCAACTTAATATTCTTCCTTAAAATATTCTAAGTGTGTATGCTTCACGTCTGATTCTTCAAATCGCATTGCATATGCTACAGTCCATGCATATTACTGACAGGTGTTTAACTATCTTCTTCTTGAAAGCTTGATAGCATCTTTGTCAAGATGGAGTGCTTGGTAACAGGAAGTAGATTGGTTGGTTAAAATAATGTGATGATGCTAAGTTGGTTAAAAAAATATGATGTTTTCTCCAGGTATTTCAGTATTTAGATATTTCATTAGAATATAGGATTTTCCCAGAAGACATGCATGGTTCAAATTTTATGAAGCTAAAAAAAACCTGGATGTCTGTTTGGATTGTGATGCAACTGATGGGCATATGTTCTTTTCTTAAGCTATAGTAGGCCCTCGATCAACCTAAATCACCATCTCCAGGTATGCTTTTGCAGTGGCATAAATCAAAGGTTCAAACAATAATCGAGTTCCACAAATGATTAACACAAGCAGTGTTCTGTCATGTTTACCTTGGAATATTAACAATGTTTGCTATGTTGCTTGTACCAACAATTGATTTTCTGAAGATAGTTTCATTTCTCTGAGGATCTCAACTTGATACTGCATTATTAAACACAGCTTCATTTTTATAAATAGCCTTCTAGATTTTAGGAACTCTTGCATAAATTTTCAAGCATATTGGGCTAGCAGTGCTTGTAAACTAATGTTTTTATTGGTAATGGAACTAAAGGGTCAAAGACCATTTCTTGTTTCACTTGATCTATAAGTTAGATGTTGCCAGGCTGCAGAATGAAAATGGATCTTTTTCTGGTGATATATAGGGTGAAACTGACACAAGGTATGGTCCTCTATTCATGTTATTTTCTCTCTTTTTTAAAAAAAAAAAATTGTTTGCTATCTTATTGCATTGCGACCAGTTCTCCTGTAGGTTCTCTTATTGTGCAATTTGCTGTCTCTCAATATTGCATCATCTAGATAAAATTGATGTGGAAAATGTTGTGAATTACATTGTAAGCTGCAAAAATTTGGATGGTGGATTTGACTCTATACTTGGAGGAGAGTTGCATGATGGGCAGAGTATGTTTTGCCATATTATTGGGTCACTTAGCATTACATTTATCACAGCTCTTCCTGGGAAGGCAAAAGGAAGATATATATTATCACAGTTGCCTTTAATGAACTTTGATGCATATCACTATGAACATGTCTGCCATTTCTTGGTCATTTATCAAGGTTTATTGAACATTGGAATGGTTTAAAAACAAGATATTCTCAGTTTTGTCCAGCTGTTAATCATATGTTATTTTCTCTACTGTTTTGCTGGCAATGCTTTTGTATGTTATCAGTTTTTAGTCTTAGCTGCTAATCGGATGTTATATTTTCTACTGTCATGGTGGCAATGCTTTTGTTATTTTACTTGCTTTTCCATTCTGAACTTCAAGTTTGATTGAACATACTTGATATACAACCAATATTGCAGTCTTCTGTTGTGTGGGAGCTCTTTCAATCACATGTTCCCTGCACCATGTTGACAGAGATCTTCTTGGCTGGTGGCTATGCGAGCGGCAATGTAGAGACGGAGGTTTCAATGGCTGCCCTGAGAAGCTTGCTGATGTTGGGAGTTCTTGACCCCTTTGTTATAAAGAAAAACTTGATTTAGAGGTATTTTTCAACAATTCATAATTAAAAATGCCATCAAAATCTTATCAGGTCTGCTATTCTTGGTGGGTACTAGCCAGCCTGATAATGATTGATAGGGTGCACTGGATTGACAAGGATAAACTCACCTGGTTCTTCAAAAACTACTAGGTTAGAATTCATATTCTGCACCAACCTCTGCAGCCTACCATTTACTGTTCCTCCTTATGGAAGCATTTGATTTCTTGTTTTGTCATTGAAGCTTGTCATTATTATCATAATGCAGGACAGAGAGAATGGAGGAATTTCAGATAGGCCAGATAATGCTGTTGATGTTCCTCATGCCTACTTTGGAGTAGCAGGTGCTAACCAGCTTCTTTCATTTGCGTTGCTCAATCTGTGTTTTTATGTTTATCAGCTCCCTTGAACTAGTACCTTTTTCGAAGTGCATTGCAATATTGTTATGTTCTAGTGTTAAAGGCTTGTGGATACAACAGAAGCCTTCTTTTGTTTGATAAACAGGACTTTCATGCTACATCAGAGGGAGCCAGTAAACGGTGTTCAAAGGATTGCTTCAGATGTACATTTCTCAAGTGTAGAGTTCCTAAGGCAGCCGAAGACATCTTAATAATTTGATGTCTAATGTATAAAACATTAGTATTGTTGATGTATACAGTTATATTTATCTTATTTTATGAAATGCATTTTTTATTCTTAAATTTGAATTTTCATCTATAAATTTCATTAGAATGCATTAAATATATTATAATTTAAAATAATTTTAAATTTATAAGAATAAAAATTTGGTTAAATTTTTTTAGGTTAATGATGGATTAGTGATGGATTTCTGATAGAAATAATAGTGATGGATTAGTGACGAAAATATTAGTGATTGATTAGTGATGGAACAATAACAAATGATTGATGAATTTTTTTGTCACTAATTTATCACTATTAGTGATAGACTAGTGACGAAAGTTTTAGTGACTAAATTTTTGTCACTAATTCATCACTAAATTATGATGGAATAGTGATGGAAATATTTGTGATGGAATAGTGATGGAATAATGCGTGATGGATAGTCTGTCACTAATCTGTCATAATTTAGTGACGAAAAATATGTTCCGTCACAAATTTTTGACGGAATATTCCGTCACAAATCTGTCACTATTATTTTGTGATGGACCTCTTTCCGTCACAAATCTGTCGCTATTATTTTGTGATGGACCTTTTTCCGTCACTAAATTTAGTGACGGCAAAATGGTGACGATAAGATTTTCGTCACTAATCCATCACTAAACCCAATTTGTGACGGAATAGTGATGAAAGTTTTTGTCACTATTATACTATTTTCTTGTAGTGTTTATGATAGCTCAAAATTAGTTTATGATCTGTATAGTTTTCGTTGACTGATATAATTCATAAACATCTATATTTAGAATTAAAAGCTTGAACGGAGCCGGCCTAGCTTTCAAGGGCTGGCCTAGATGTGCTGTAAATTGGTTTTTGGGAATTGATTTGCTTCGCTGTAGTCAAGTGATCAGCTTAAACCTGGAATCCATATACGAAATATCAATGGAGGCTAGACTGTTGTTTCTCATTATATACATTAAAAAAATATTAATATTCATCAGCACTACAGTAATTTTTATGAATGGCAACACTTTTGAAATAAATTTTTGACGCTTTTCTAGCGTCGGAAAATAGCTACTCGACGCTTATAAAAGTGTCGAGAAAATTGGAGTGGAAACAAATTTTTCAACGCTTTTGTAAAGCGTCAAAAACGCTTATAAAAGCGTCGAGAAAACTGGAATGAAAACAAAATTTTTTAACACTTTTGTAAAGCATCAAAAAAAAATACGTTGCCAACGCTTTAAAAAATGTCCACAAATTACTATACGAATGCTTTAAAAAGTGTGGGAAAAATATGATACCGACGCTTTTTAAAGCGTCGGCACAGTAATTTGAATGATTAGTTGCCACAACTTGCTTAATTGCCTTAATTTCTTATCAGGTGGCCACACTCATCGCTGTGTACGCATCGTGGGGCTTTGCTAGGATCCAGGGCATCGGATGGGGATGGGCTGCATTCATCTGGGTCTACAGTACGTGTTATCACCTACATCCCTCTCGACATCCTCAAGTCCACGGTAGCACCGTATTGGCATCATGTTGGTCGTCTTGATGGCCGGAGTCGTCAGCGATGTCAGCGGCAGCGTCTTCATTTTCGGCCCTATTATTCTGGGGCTCGCCGTCCCCGATGGCCCGCCGCTCGGGGCCGCCCTCGTTGAGCATATAGACGTCGTGGCCACGGAGCTGTTGATGCCCATGGTCTACTTATCCAGTGGCTTGGTCGTCGAATTCTCAGAGGTCACTGACGTTAATAACCACCTACCAGTCGTTCGATCAACCAAGTGGACGGTCAGTCATCTTCGTCGTCGGCATCGTCGTTAAGCTCGTGATCTCCATTGTTACCGCCATCCACCAGCAGCTATCTATGCGCAACGCCGTGCTGTTAACCTTCATGTTGAACTTTAGAGGCATGGTGGAGGTCGTCAACCTACTCAGCTACCGGTTTGACGTAAGTCGATCGATCGAAGAGCTTTAACGTTTAGCTAGCTTTGCTCCCACCTAATATATTGAATATAGTAGTCTAATATAATATCTTGCATGTTTTGTTTTTCTAATTATGTACCTACGTACTTACGTACAGATGCCCTGCAGTTGCCGAACATGGGCGTCTACTCTGTAATATTATTGATGTCCATCGGGATAACGGCGATCGTGGTGCCAGCGGTGAAGACGTACTACGATCCCTTGGGGGTGGGTTACGGCGTGGGGCTGCGGTCGATCCAGCACATGGAGCTGCGGATGGTGGCGTGCGATTCATCGCTCTTATGATGATTCAAATTCAACCATCATCATCAAAGTTATTCATTTCAGAAAAAGAACTTGGATTGATAATTTTATTCAACTGGATGTGATTACAATTCATTGCTCTTTCATCTACAGTTCTATGGTAAGCCTTTTTTTTTTTTTTTTGTATAGACGGATGATCACATTAATATATGGTGAGTCAAACCCGATACATCAGAGTACAAAATTTGGAAAAGAACAGGAGGGCAAGGTTTACCCGGCTTCCAGCTTCAAGAACCAGAATGAGACGCCATCCTAACAGCAATCCAATCTGCCGCTGAGTTGGCTTCCTGGTAGATGTGCCTAATCTTGGCGCAAGAAATACCCTAGAGAGGGTAGAATGAATATCTTCAATCAAGGGGATGATAGGTAAACGGGCGCGGGAATCCTGCCTGATCCAGCGGATAACAGTAATAGAATCCCCTTTAATAATAATGCTGCGAGCTCCCAGACTACGAATAGCACAACAGATACCAGCCCAAGCAGCACACAACTCAGCAAGGGGCACCGTGGAACCAAGAAGACCAAATCCACCAGCCGCCAGCATCTCACCATCAGGCCCACGAATCACAAAAGTCAAGCCTGCACATCTACCATGAACACTACCATCAAAGTTGATTTTAACAAACAATGGAGGTGGGGGCTCCCAAGAAATGAAGACCGTGCGCCGATACGCTGCTGAAGGAGCAGGGGAGACCCAGTGGCCAGGGGTAGCAGAAACACAAACTCTCTGATGGATCCTCGAAACCAGTAGGTGGAATCCTCTACCCATATCCTCCCTGATGATACTCAGAAAGTGACTACACAGAGATTCAGACCCCTGATCCCAAGGACCATCACCTGAAAGCTGCCAAATCTGTCTCGCTTTAGAGCAAGTAAAGATAGCATGACCAACCGTCTCGTCCCCCATACCACATAATGGGCAAGTAGGCAGAATGCCCATACCTCTCCCGGAGAGCAGGGAACAAGTAGGAAGTGTGTTCCATGCAAGTTTCCACATAAAAAGCCGCACCCTAGGATGAATAGGGAGACGCCAGATCCACTTCAAATCAATCGAATGCTGAGGCCGAGGGCTGTAAATCTCAACAAGATCTCTAATAGGAGCACGAGACAGACAGGATCTCCTCCAAACCCTAATATTAGGGGTGGGAACCGGAGTAAGAGGAATAGCAAGAATGTGACGGTAAAGCTCAACTCCAAAGAAGCTAGAGACCATAGAAGAAGACCAAGCAGAGCGATCCAGACCGAATAAGTCAATCACCCTCATGCCATGAGGGATGTTAGAACTCACAAATGTCGGCCATCGGGATAGTGGAAGATCAGTAATCCAGGTATCATGAACAATATCAACAGAAGCACCGTCACCTAGCGACCAAGAGATGCTGTCCAGAATAGCCGGAGCATGCCGGCAAACCTCTTTCCAGAAAAAGAGTACCCAGGGGAGAGCCGAGGAAGAGAGGAAGAATTCCAGTCTCCATATTTGGCCCGCATGAAGGAGCTCCACAAACAGTGCGAATCAAGCAAGAACCGCGTAGCATGCCTAGCAATCAGAGCATCCCTCCTTACGATGAGCGACTGGATCCCGAGCCCACCCTCAGTAATTGGCATAGAAACAATATCCCAAGCCAGGAGGTGAATACCATGCCCATCCTGCATCGAAGCCCAGAGGAAATCCTGGAACTGTCTCTTAATCTTCCTCAAGCAAGACAAAGGAATGGCAGCATTGGCTAGCAGATAGAGAGGAAGGGAAGATAGCACCGAGCGTAACAGTGTAAGCCTCGCCATCATAGAGAGCCCAGTGACCTGCCACCCATCCAATCTGTCACGGACCCGGCTAACTAAGTTACTGAAATCAGAGATACGAGGCCGCCTTCCCGTAATAGGTATTCCAAGATAGGATAGCTGATCAGCCTGATTTGGAATACCCATGATCTGTGAGATAGTCCCTCTAACTGTAGACTTCCTCCTTGGGCTGAAACAGATCAGAGATTTAGTGATATTGACTTTCTGCCCTGAAGCACTACAATAAGACTGCAGAATAGTCGCAAAAGTGATAGCATTGCGAGCAGTGGCCCTTCCCAGAAGAATGCAATCATCAGCAAACATAAGGTGGGAGAGGGAGGGCCCTTGGGGACCAGCAGTATAAGGGACCAAAGAGTAGCTATCCTGAGCCTGAGATAGCGCCCGAGACAACGAATAAGCCGAGAGAATGAATAGGAAAGGCGAAAGAGGGCAGCCCTGTCTCAACCCAACCTCCGAGTGAAAATAATCAGTCTGGCCACCATTAATAAGGAGAGAGAAGGAGGGCCGGTGAACACAGGCCATCACCCAGTCAACAAAAAACTCCGTAAACCCAAACCCAAAAAGAGTGTGGCACAGAAAAACCCAGCTCAATCTATCATAAGCTCTCTCCATATCCAGCTTAACAGCCATAAGACTCTGACGGCTAGGAGCTCGCTGAAGGTCGTGCATGAATTCCTGAGCAAGCAGAGCATTATCAGTGATACTGTGCCCCCTGAGGAAAGCCCCTGCTCTGGAGAGATGAGGCGAGGCATCACAGAACACATACGGGATACCAAGATGCGTGCACATACTTTTATAAAGTAGTGCAGAGACTAATAGGCCGGAAATGCTGAGGAGAGGAAGCATCAGGGCGTTTGGGCACCAGGGTGATAAGAGTCCGATTCCAATCTGCTGGAATAGCTTTAGACTGAAAGACAAGCTGAATAGCTTGCACCACCTCCTGTCCAACAATATCCTAGTAGTGGCAAAAGAAAAAAGCTGGGAACCCATCAGGCCCAGGAGCCTTGTCAACACCAAGATCCCATAAAGCCCGCCGAATATCATCCTCAGTAATCGAACGGATGAGAAGAGCATTCTCCATATCGGAGACCCTGGAGGAAGGGGAGACCGGGAAAACAGGGTACCCTTCACCAGAGTGCTCAGACCATCTAGACTGAAAGAAATGAAACATCTGATCCCTTATCATCTGGAGCTCCTCCTGAGGGTTGCCCTCCTTGTCAATAAGCCGTCTAATACGGTTCGCAACACGGCATTTTAGAGTGGCCTGGTGGAAGAATCTAGTATTGGAGTCCCCTTCCTGAATCCATTGAATGTGGGACCTCTGCCTCCAGAACGTCTCCTGCTGTAATAAAAGAGAATGATGAAGAGCCAAATTGGTTCTAAGGGTCAAAAGATCAGAATCAAGAAGATATCCCTCCTGATCCTCCTTGGACTGCAGAGATGAAATAATAGACTCAGTCTGCTCAACCTGTCGAACAATGTCCCCCACCTCCCTTATACTTCATCTACATAGTCTGCGTCTAGCAAGAACCAGACGTCGCAAAAGTCTGTAGGTGGCACTCCCTCTGACAGGCAACCACCAAACCTGTGAGATGACAGATCTAGCAGAAGAATAGAAAGTCCATAATTTCTCGAATCGAAAAACCCTACTCTGCTGGAGATACACATCAGTAGAGATAAGAATAGGACAATGATCCGAAGCAATTCTGGACAGATGAGTAACGATGGCTGAGGGAAAAAGCTAGAGCCAATGAGAATTGGCCAAGGCTCTATCCAGTCTTTCCCACACCCTAGCTGAACCCTGACGATTGTTACACCAAGTGAACTGAGACCCAGAGAATCCCAAATCCAAAAGACCAGCTGAAGCAATGAAGTTCATGAACTCAGCTCTTTCCACTGAATCAACCGCCTGCCTGCCACCTCTTTTCTCATTGGCCCCGACAATGCAGTTGAAGTCACCTGCAATGAGAGAAGGAAAGCCCTGGGATAGCAAAGAATGAATCTCAGCCCATAGCACCCGGCGCACCCTAAAATTAGTGCTAGCAAAAGCACCCGATAGAAGCCAGGGACCATGAGATCCATCAGAAATGACCAGAGCAACTTGCTGACCACAGGAGTGAAAGGCATCCACTCTGATATTATCAGCTCTCCATAGAACCACAATACCGCCAGAGAGACCAATAGAGTCAATAGCATAGGAAGCCCAAGATCTGGAGACCATACATCGGAAACGAGCAAGACTGGTCCCCGACAACCGAGTTTCCAGAAGAACACAAATATCAAAACCATGAAGCTGCAATAGCCTCCCAAACGCGGAGCGAAGCGATGGTTTCTGGGCTCCGTGCACATTCCAGACAAGAATCTTCATTCCGAGGCATGAATGGGGGGGACCCCAGCCCTATCCCCCATCAACTCATCAACAAGATGGCCATCAGCTGGAAGAGAACCCACAGCAGGTTCCTTACCCCTACAATCCTCCGGATGGAACGAATCCATGGATACGACTTCCACATCCCAGAGAACGGAATACTTTGAGTGGGACGATTCCATGGCATCAACCTCCTCGCCCCGGAGAATGACCTTCTTAAGCAGAAGGACCACCGAATCATAAGTAGCATCCTCCATCTGAGCTGGCAAGGAGAGCCCTGATGCAGACCGCAGACCCGGTCCTTCCTTGCGACGGGACTTCTTCTTCCCTGGCCCCGTTAGGTCTAGAGACCCCTAGGAAGAGTCAATAATTGCTAGAAAAGTGAATGACCCCTGCGATCTAGCTTTCCTCCCAACAGAAGTTTTCCCTTTTCCTTTAGTGGTCCTGGATACCACTCGCTGCAACACAAGTTCCGCAGGCCAGGTCCTCTTGGAAGGACCAGAATAGCCACCCTCCCGAGACTTAGGCCGCGCAATCGAGCTAACAGACCCCAGGCATGCAAAGGATTAGAGACATTGCCCTCATCATACACTTTTAGCAAAGCAGGCTGAAACTGTGCTACAGTGCCAACCGGCACAGGCAACCCTTCAAACACTACCTCACTGCTTTCCTCTGCTCGACTACCTGGGTCTTCGCTGCCTGGGTCATCAACACCCATCAAAGGAAGACTCGATGCAGACTTCTCCCCATGGACCTTCACACCCTGGGTCTTCATCTCCGCCGAAGGAGAGAGCGAGGCAATCCCCCTACTCGGCTGCCGGCGAGCTAGTTTCTTAGGAACTTGCCAACCGTCGGCCAAAGCAGGGGACGACCTGGGAATACTGACACTACAAGAGATTTTAAATATTACGACGCCCAAATGCGTCGCAATTGCGTCGCTAAACATGATATTGCGACGCAATAGCGACGCAACGAGGGCGTCGCTCAACTGTCCATCGCAATACCCTTTTGTCGCAATTGCGTCGCAATTTGCGACTCTCTGCGACGCTCTTGCGATGCCACATTGCGTCGCAATATTGCGACGCATGAAAATGCGTCGCTAAATTAAAAATAAATTTAGTTAAAAAAATTTATTATTAAATATTGCGACGCAAAATTTACGTCGCAATATTTAAAAATTAATTTTAAAAAAATTATTATTAAATATTGCGACGCACTAATTTGCGTCGCAATATTTATAATAATAATTTTTAAAAAAATTATTATTAAATATTGCGATGCACTAATTTGCATCGCAATATTTATAATAATAATTTTTAAAAAAATTATTATTAAATATTGCGACGCTAATGCGTCGTAAAAATTATTTTATTTAAAATAATTTTTAAGATAAAATAGCGACTCAATTTTAGTCGCTAATGCGTCGCTATTAAATTTATTTTTAAATTATTGCGATGCCAGGTCATTGCGTCGTAATATTTAATAATAATATTTAAAAATATTAGCGATCCAATATCAGTCGCTAATGCGTCGCAAATTTTTTTTTAAAAATATTTAAATGATTAAAAATTAAAACGGTTAATTCAATTTCGCTAAATCTAAATATTGATACAAACATTTTTCACTCAATCCAAACAATAATAATTTCAAAAAATAATTTATATATTAAAATTTTGAAGTTTTTACAACATAAAAAAAGAAAAAAAATACATCAAGAATCTGAATGATCACGTGGAGGCTGTGGAGGCTGTGGAGGCTGAAGACTCTGCGACAAGCGCTAACCATATCCCGCAAATAATGCATCTCATCTCGCATGTCTGCAACCTCCTGATCCCGGCCTCGCATACGATCCTCAAAATCCTGCTCGACCTCCTGGCGAACCTCCTCTGCAATAGATCTGCGAAGCTCCTGTAAACGCTCGGGAGGAAGATCAGCAGGAACTCGCGAGCTGGAGGCCTGATGGGGAAAAAATGTAGAAGCTCTAGTGCCCATACCATAGACCCTGCGGTCTCGTGGCTGGGCACCAACAGCCTCCAAAAACACACGTCGACTCTCCTCTGCTGAGAGTTCGACGGGCGTCTCCCCATCAGTAGAGTCGACCTGCGATGCCTGGGAGCGAAGCTCCTCGACTCGTGTCTTGAAATTATGAAATCAATAATAAATGAGTTAATAAATTTCTCGAAATAAAATTTTAGAAATTAAACAGATACTACATAAATCTAATTTCTTACCGCAACCTCCCGTGATCGCGTGTCGACCCAGGAGCCGTCCCTCCTGGTGTGTGTCGCCCTGAATAGACGAAACTCACCAGGATCTCCGCCCTCCTGCTCAGTCTATAACAATAAAAAAAATGATATTAATACAAATATTTGTAAATAACTAAAATAGTAATTAAAATATTTATGTTTTCTTACCATACGCCGTCTGTGCTCCTGAATCGAAATGGAGCCCGAAGTATGACGGGAGAGACCCGTGCCAGGACCGCCCTTCTCAGATCGGCGGTTCGTGCTGGCTGATGCGGACCTCCTGCGCCAGCCATCGGACTCCCAGGCCTGCTGCCACTCGTGCCAAATACCCTCTGGCACGTGCGCAGGACGCTGACCCGATGACCTCCAACGATGAAGCATGTCGGAGTATCGGCGTCGCGTCAGAGCCTCCCATGCTGCCCTAATGGCATCATGGGTGGCAGGATCCCACGTAAACTTTTTCTGCATTAAAATAAACAGTTAGTTTCTGAATTTATTAACTTTAAAGAATTTATATCACTGATAAATTGTATTTAATAAGTTTACCTGAAACTCAGAAAAATAAAACTCCCTCGTGGCTGGCGATACGTGGCGCCAATCGTAGCCACTGGGATCTGCACGCCTCTGAAAAACGGCGCTGATGTGGCTGGAGACATGATGCTGCTCAATGAATCTGTTAAAAAAATGCAAGTTTATAAGTAAATGACTTAAAAACATAAATAAAATATTTTTAATTAGTATATACTTACATCCCCTGAGCATCAAGTCGAAGTACAGTGCGGCCGATGGTGGAAGAACTCTCGGAGGTCTGTGCCGATCGGCTGGATGGTAATACTGCTGCAGAGATCGAAGGCTGCGCCTCTGCTGGAGATCCAAACTCTCCATCTCCGACGCTCATGTGATCTGATGTCGCAGGATCCAAACTACGTCTCTGCTCACCCAAACTGTCGTCGGTAGATCTACCTCTGCCCCTCATACTGAAAATACTAAAGATTCACACAATTAAATTACGATTAATGATTGACTATGTAAGAATTTAACACTTATAAAAAAAAGTTAAATTTTAAAAAACCTTTATGTTTAATCGGTGTCATTTGTTTCGTGAAATGTTGGTTCAACATCCGATGCCGTATCGGATTGCGAATCAGTTTCATTATCATCGGAAGGAAACCGAACATTTGCATCCGCAATTTCTTGGACATCACCACTTGGATCTCTAAGTGATGTTTCAGGAGCCCTTGTGTCGTCCTCAATTGCATGCATTTCCATCTCATCCTCTTGAAATGCAGGGCACTCGGCTGATTGACTTGATGAACTCTCCTCTAATACGATTGTTGAACGTGGGACGATTTTAGAAACGGCCCACCAATCTCGCTTGTCGTTGCGCAAACTTGGATATCCGCAGTAAAAGACTTGCTGAGCTTGGGATGCAAGGATGAATGGGTCATATTTCTGCAATCTTCGTCGATGGTTCACTTCAACCAAATTATAGTCGTTATGAACCCTTTTGCCCACAGGAACTATCGGATCGAACCAATCACAACGAAACAATACGGTTCGTTTCATAGGCCAACCGGGATATTCAACTTCAACCACCTCTACTAACTTTCCATAATAATCCTGCATATTTGCTCCAACACTTTCTCCTTTTACACACGCCCCAGTTCTGCGTGCCTCTTGAAGCTGCTAATCGTTCAATCTGAAATTTGTACCCATTTACAAAATAGCCAGTAGAGGTTGTTACGGTCTTCAATGGCCATTGCGATAGACATTTAATGAAAATATTGTCGGTTGTCGACCATGGACCGTTGACCTATAAATTAATAAGCTATTGACATCCAATTCAAAAAATAATAGCCATTATCGAAATTGATTGAGTGATACTACTCACAAATTCATAAAACCAGTAAGCAAACTCCGTTTCTAATTTCTGCCCAATTGCAACTTGACTGATGTCGGGATTCATCTGTCGTTGTCTATCACAAAACATCCTTATGGGATGAAAAGGATGAAAACTACTGTTAGAAATTAAATATTATGGTATATTATTATATAAATTTAAATTTTCAATTTAGCATTGAAGTATACACTTACTCAATATATGGATCGACTTCTCGACAGTTCATTAGGATGTAATAATGTGCTGCATTATACTCCATATCGCTAAGATTTCTTGACTTCTGCCCACCAAATGAACGGCCGATAGCTTTAAAAATTGATATTCTACCGTCATTAGCTTCTGCTTCGTCCACACATACGTCATCGTTACGACCATGATTTCGGCTCCTCGTGTGGACGTGACCCTCAAAGTAATGTGAGGCAAAAGCTGAAACTTCTTCGACCAAGTGTGCATTGCATATAGAACCTTCAACCCTTGCCTTATTACGCACATTATTTTTTAACTTCTTAAGATACCTATATGTAAAGTTGCAACAAAAAATTAACGAATTTTTCAAGCAATGAAATAATATTTGAAATGTCAACATATCTTAATGATGTATATATTTACCTCTCGAAAGGATACATCCAGCGATACTGCACGGGACCAGCTATGCTCGCTTCGTATGGCAAGTGAACCGGTAAATGCTCCATTGAGTCAAAAAAACTGGGAGGAAATATTCGCTCAAGCTTGCATAAAATAATTGGAATTTCCTCCTCAAGCCTTGCCATGGATGCAGAAGTAATGACTGCGGCAGATAACTCCTTGAAGAATAAGCTGAGCTCCGTAATTGCCTTCCAGACATGTTGCGGAAGCAACTCACGAAAAGCTATAGGTAATAATCGTTGCATGAAAACATGGCAGTCGTGGCTCTTCATGCCGAACAACTTGAGCTTATGCATGTCCACACACCTACCGATATTTGAGGCATAACCATCTGGAAATTTTAACCCTCTTAGCCAGTTACATAAAACTTCTCGTGAATTTCTGTCAAGAGTGTAACATGCTTTAGGATAGGTCCCATCGGCACTCCTTCTCAAATCACCTCTTCTGCAGTACTGATTAAGTTCTTCTCTTGACTTTGCAGTATCTTTTGTTTTTCCCGGGATGTTTAGCACCGTGTTAAATATGTTATCAAAGAAATTTTTCTCGATATGCATAACATCCAAGTTGTGCCGGATGAGATTTGTGCTCCAATAAGGCAAATCCCAAAATATACTTCGCTTCTTCCAGTTATGTTCTTTACATATACGGCTATTTATTCTATCTGCATCCGGTTCCCATGCATACATCAACCCCAAATGCTCTATAGAATCAAATAGATCCGTGCCGGACCTAACCGGTTCGGCAAATTTTGTGACTGCTTTGTTCTTCCGGAAGGCGATCAAGTTACGCCTGTAAGGATGATTTGGGGGCAAGAACTTCCTATGGTTATCAAACCATGACTGCTTACCACTCTTCTGCAATGTAAATGCATCCGAATCATACATGCAATGAGGGCATGCCAGACGTCCAGCAGTGCTCCAACCAGACAACATTGCATATGCCGGAAAATCACTTATTGTCCACATCAAAGCAGCTCTCATTAAGAAATTTTGTTTCATAGAAATGTCGTAGGCTACCACTCCTGTTTCCCACAACATTTTCAATTCGGCCACCAACGGTTGCAGAAAGACATCAATCTTTTCCTTTGGATTTGATGGTCCTGGAACCAAAACGGTTAAAAACATTGCAGTATCTTTCATGCACTTCCACGGAGGAAGGTTATATACAGTCAGTATCACAGGCCAACATGAATACTGTTGCCCCGCTTGACCAAATGGTTGGAAGCCATCGGTACAAAGACCTAATCTCACATTCCTTATATCTTCAGCGAAATCAGGATGATTTTCATTGAAATGCTTCCAAGCCTTTGAATCTGATGGATGCCGCATTTCATCCTCTTTAGATTCATGTTCGGCATGCCATCTCATATCAGCAGCTGTTGCCTCAGATCTGTATAATCTCTGCAGGCGTGGGGTAAGAGGAAAGTAATGCATCCTCTTGTAAGGCACACTTTTCCTCCTACTTGTACCGGCTCCTCCTTCGGTGTTTTTGAACCTCGATTGCCCAAATCTTACACCATCTCAGCTCTGAGTCTTCACCCCAAAATATCATACAATTGTTCAAGCAACAATCGATCTTATTAACTGGGAGCCCAAGCCCACGCAACAACTTCTTTGTTGCGTAAAAACTGTCTGCGGCAACATTATCATTTGGCAGAATTTCTTTGATTAACTCAGCTACAGAATTGAACGCCTTTTCTGATAATCGATGTTCTGCCTTAATATTCAACATTCGAGCAGCTGTAGAGAACTGGGAATGACCCTCACACCCAGGATACAATTCTTGATTTGCAGCACGCAACATATCGTAAAATTGTTGTGCTTCTGGATTTGGTTCTTCCATAAATGTATTCTGATTGAAGTCATTACCCGATGCATTCATCACCATTTGTTCATATGTGTTTAAATTCACAAATGGTTCATCTACGGGAATTGACTCTTGTTGGCCTATAACAGCTGCTGGAATATCCTCTGGTTCACCATGACAGTACCAAACATAGTAATCAGGAACAAAACCCTTCTTACACAAATGCACCTTAACAGTTTCCACATCTCTGTAGGCTTTATTCTGACACCTGTGGAAGTTGCATGGGCACCTAATCCTAGGCCCATCCATCCATTCAGGTTGGCTACATGCAAATGCGATAAATTCTTCCAATCCATTCAGAAAATCTGGATTCAGCAAGCCATCTTTTATCCTTGCATACATCCATGAGCGAGTCCCGCTCATTTTTGACCGACTTATACAAAGTCTGGTAAATCATTAAATGAAACCAAAAAATAAAACTATATTAGTATTACTAAATATATAACTAAATTATTTCTTGGGCACAAACTAAGGTTAATAACAACCATTTAAATCATTTATAAGTACCAATTTTTTTTAGGCAACTAAGGTCCCTACCATGCAAGGGCGAGCCACGGCTACGATCCTTGGCGTGCTAGCAAGGACCGATGCACAGGTTCATGGCTAAAGGAGGGCTTGAGTTTGGTCGGGCCGCAAGGCGGTGCGTTTATCATTAGACTTCACAAGAATTCAAGTGTCTTAAATAATTCTACCTTCACTCCATGTCTATAAGGTAAGGCCCTATCCCATTCAAGAATATTTTTTGTGATATGTTATTCTGCTATTAATTATCATCGATCGGTTACATTGAAATTTCGGCAGCATTTCCCCATATGTTCTCCTAAATGTGTGGTATATAAGCCACACTAGGAGAACGTATGAGCAAATGCAAACCGAAATCTCACCCCACGATGATTACTAGCAGACTAACATGTCACAAGAAATATTCCCAAACTGTCCACCAGGACAATTTGAGAATTTGCAAGACTAAGGCTTACAAATTCTCAAACGGGTCTAAAGGTTAAAGTGCTGTGATTATGGAAGTCCGAAGACAATCGAACTTATGCTTGTTATTCTTAACTTCTTGTGAATTATACATGTAATCACTAACTTTTTAAGATTATTGTGTCAAATACAAATGTTTGCGAATACTAAAATGTAAATCATTGAAACTACTAATTTGTTGCTGGAAATTAAATAATATTACAACAAAACATTTTATTTAGCATTTCAAAATTTAATGCATCATTCAGTTTGCAGCAGAATATAAATAATCAAGACATAACAAATGTAAATAAGTATAAATGCACAAATACTATTGCATAAACATTCTGCTTAAATTAATTATTGCATAAATATTATGTAAATTAAATAATCTAGCATTACAAATATTATTGAATAATCAAGACAGGTATTTTTTTTTTTTTCACAGTGGCCTGGCCACCGTGGCCGTGGCCGGACAAGAAAAGAAAGGGGGGGGGGGGGTTTCCCCCCTCCCCCCTGTTTTTTTTTGACAGTGGCCTGGCCACCGTGGCCAGGCCACTGCCGTGGCCACGGCAACGGCCGTGGCCGGACAAGAAAAAAAGGGGGGGGGGGGGGGTTTCCCCCCCCCCCTGTTAAAAAATTTTTTTTTTTTTACAGTGGCCTGGCCACCGTGGCCAGGCCACTCAGCGGCCGTGGCCCGGCCACGGCAGCGGCCAGCCACGGCCGTGGCCGGACAAGAAAAAAAGGGGGGGGGGGGGTTTCCCCCCCCCCCCTGTTAAAAAAAAAATTTTTTTTTTTTTGACAGTGGCCTGGCCACCGTGGCCAGGCCACTGCCGGCCTGCCCGGCCACGGCACGGCCGTGGCCGGACAAGAAAAAAAGGGGGGGGGGGGGGTTTCCCCCCCCCCCTGTTAAAAAAAAAATTTTTTTTTTTTTACAGTGGCCTGGCCACCGTGGCCAGGCCACTGCCGGCCACGGCAGCGGCCGTGGCCGGAGAAGACGGCCACGGCAGCGGCCGTGGCCGCCTTGTCCGGCCGCGGCCACGGCCGTGGCCGGACAAGAAAAAAAGGGGGGGGGGGGGGTTTCCTCCCCCCCCCCCTGTTAAAAAAAAAAATTTTTTTTTTTGTTACAGTGGCCTGGCCACCGTGGCCAGGCCACTGCCGGCCACGGCAGCGGCCGTGGCCGGAGAAGACGGCCACGGCAGCGGCCGTGGCCGCCTTGTCCGGCCGCGGCCACGGCCGTGGCCGGACAAGAAAAAAGGGGGGGGGGGGGGGGTTTCCTCCCCTCCCCCCTGTTAAAAAAAAAAAATTTTTTTTTTGACAGTGGCCTGGCCACCGTGGCCAGGCCACTGGCCACGGCAGGGCCGTGGCCGGACAGAAAAAAAGGGGGGGGGGGGGTTTTCCCCCCTGTTTAAAAAAAAATTTTTTTTTTTTTACAGTGGCCTGGCCACCGTGGCCAGGCCACTGCCGGCCACGGCAGCGGCCGTGGCCGTAGGGAAATTAAAAAAAAAATTTTTTTTTTTAGATTAGGGGCTTACCTTGGTCGAGATGAGACGCCGCCGGAGTCGGATGCCGCCGGGTAGCCGGAGGACGGGGATGCGCCGGAGATTTTTATCACGGCGGCGGCTAGGTCAAGACGGGAAGGAGAAAGGAGAAGGGCGGCTTAAATATAGGTAATTAGCGACGCCAAAATTGCGTCGCAAGTCGCAAATTTTTTTTTTTTTTTCTTAGCGACGCACTATGCGTCGCTAATCCATCGTTAATATGTTTTTAATAATTTTCTGAAAACATAGCGACGCCAATAAATGCGTCGCTAAGCGTCGCTAAATTGGCGCCATCACCTGGCGGAAAAATATTTTTATTTTCTAATAATTGCGTCGCTAAGGCGTCGCAATAATTTTTTAATAATTTAAATGATTAAAATAAAAACTTATTACAAATATTGCGACGCAAGTGCGTCGCAATTATTTTTTAAATATTTTTAAATGAAAATATTTAAATTTATTATAATAATTATTCGCAATTTTTTTAATATTTATAAATGATTATTTATAATTAATGTTAATAATTGCGACGAAAAATGGCGTCGCAATATATTTATAAAATTTTTAATTACATAAATTTATTTAAAAAAATTGCGACGATCGTATTTGCGATCGATTGATCGGCCACGACCTATCTTTGCAATCCGTGATCGGCGACGATCCGATTGCGATCGATCCAAGCCCTGATCCGATCGGCCGTTTGCAATCCGGATTGATCCGACGGTTGCGATCGATCCAAGCCTGATCCCGATCGGCCACGACCGATCTCGGACCGTGGCGATCCGTCCGATCGGCGACGATCCGACGGTTGCGATCGATCCAAGCCCTGATCCCGATCGGCGACGACCGATATCGGTCCGATCCCGACGGTTGCGATCGATCCAAGCCCTGATCCCGATCGGCCACGACCTATCTGTTGCAAAGATCGCGATGATCCGACGTTGCGATCGATCCAAGCCCTGATCCCGATCGGCCACGACCGATCTCGGACCGTGGCGATCCGTCCGATCGGCGACGATCCGACGGTTGCGATCGATCCAAGCCCTGATCCCGATCGGCCACGACCGATCTCGGACGTTGCGATCCGTGATCGGCGATGATCCGACGGTTGCGATCGATCCAAGCCCTGATCCCGATCGGCCACGACCGATCTCGGACCGTGGCGATCCGTCCGATCGGCGACGATCCGACGGTTGCGATCGATCCAAGCCCTGATCCCGATCGGCACGACCGATCCGGAATCGGTCCGATCGGCGATCCGACGGTTGCGATCGATCCAAGCCCTGATCCGATCGGCCACGACCGATCTCGGACCGTTGCGATCCGTCCCGATCGCGATGATCCGACGGTTGCGATCGATCCAAGCCCTGATCCCGATCGGCCACGACCGATCTCGGACCGTGGCGATCCGTCCGATCGGCGACGATCCGACGGTTGGATCGATCCAAGCCCTGATCCCGATCGGCACGACCGATCGACCGGCAATCGGTCCGATCGGATCCGACGGTTGCGATCGATCCAAGCCTGATCCCGATCGGCCACGACCTATCTCGGACCGTTGGATCGCGATGATCCGACGGTTGCGATCGATCCAAGCCCTGATCCCGATCGGCCACGACCGATCTCGGACCGTGGCGATCCGTCCGATCGGCGACGATCCGACGGTTGCGATCGATCCAAGCCCTGATCCCGATCGGCCACGACCGATCTCGGACCGTTGCGATCCGTCCGATCGCGATGATCCGACGGTTGCGATCGATCCAAGCCCTGATCCCGATCGGCCACGACCGATCTCGGACCGTGGCGATCGGTCCGATCGCGACGATCCGACGGTTGCGATCGATCCAAGCCTGATCCCGATCGGCCACGACCGATCTCGGACCGTTGCGATCCGATCGGACGATCCGACGGTTGCGATCGATCCAAGCCTGATCCCGATCGGCCACGACCGATCTCGACCGATCCGTCCGATCGGCGACGATCCGACGGTTGCGATCGATCCAAGCCCTGATCCCGATCGGCACGACCGATCGGACCGCGGCGATCGGTCCGATCGGCGATCCGACGGTTGCGATCGATCCAAGCCCTGATCCCGATCGGCCACGACCTATCTCGGACCGTTGCGATCCGTCCCGATCGCGACGATCCGACGGTTGCGATCGATCCAAGCCCTGATCCCGATCGGCCACGACCGATCTCGGACCGTGGCGATCCGTCCGATCGGCGACGATCCGACGGTTGCGATCGATCCAAGCCTGATCCCGATCGGCCACGACCGATCTCGGACCGTTGCGATCCGTCCCGATCCGACGATCCGACGTTGCGATCGATCCAAGCCTGATCCCGATCGGCCACGACCGATCTCGGACCGTTGCGATCCGTCGATCGGCGACGATCCGACGGTTGCGATCGATCCAAGCCCTGATCCCGATCGGCGACGACCGATCCGGACCGGCGATCGGTCCGATCGGCGATCCGACGGTTGCGATCGATCCAAGCCCTGATCCCGATCGGCCACGACCGATCTCGGAAGTTGCAATCCGTCCCGATCGCGACGATCCGACGGTTGCGATCGATCCAAGCCCTGATCCCGATCGGCCATGACCGATCTCGGACCGTGGCGATCCGTCCGATCGGCGACGATCCGACGGTTGCGATCGATCCAAGCCCTGATCCCGATCGGCACGACCGATATCGGTCCGATCGGCAAATCCGACGGTTGCGATCGATCCAAGCCTGATCCCGATCGGCCACGACCTATCTGTTGCGATCGGTCCGATCGGCGACGATCCGACGGTTGCGATCGATCCAAGCCCTGATCCCGATCGGCACGACCGATCCGGACCGGCAATCGGTCCGATCGGATCCGACGGTTGCGATCGATCCAAGCCTGATCCCGATCGGCCACGACCGATCTCGGACCGTTGCGATCCGTCCGAGATCGATGATCCGACGGTTGCGATCGATCCAAGCCTGATCCCGATCGGCCACGACCGATCTCGGACGTTGCGATCGGTCCGATCGGCGACGATCCGACGGTTGCGATCGATCCAAGCCCTGATCCCGATCGGCCATGACCGATCTCGGACCGTGGCGATCCGTCCGATCGGCGATCCGTTGCGATCGATCCAAGCCCTGATCCCGATCGGCACGACCGATATCGGTCCGATCGCGACGATCCGAGGGTTGCGATCGATCCAAGCCCTTATTCGATCGGTCACGATCGATTTTGGACCGATCGCTATTTAACATAATTAATTTTTTTAAATATATAACGACGCAAAGGGTTGCGTCGTATTTTTTTAATATGATAATTATATATATAAAAAATTAACTTTAATTCTAATAATTACGATGCAACAAGTACGTCGCTATATTAAAACATAATTTTTCTAATTAATTTTTGGCTTATTACATCGCTAATGCGTCGCTATTTAACATAATTAATTTTTTAAAAACATTGCAACTCACTGTGTTACGTCGTAATTATTTTTTCTCATATTTATAATTTATAAAATTTAATTTTATTTAAAATTATTGCGATGCATTTATTGCGTCGCTAAATTAAAAATAATTTTAATTTATTTTCTGGTTTATTGTCGCTAATGCGTCGCTATTTAAAATATTTAATTTTTTCAAAATATTGCGACGCACTGGGTGGCATCGCAATATTTTTTAAAATATTATACTGTAAAAAATATAATTCCATTTAAATTATTTGCGATGCAATTGTGTCGTCGCTAAATTAAAAATAATTTTTCTATTTTTCTAGTTTATTGCGTCGCTAAGGCGTCGCTATTTAAAATATTTAATTCTTTTCAAAATATTGCGACGCACTGGTTGGCGTCGCAATATTTTTTAAAATATTATACTGTAAAAAATATAATTCCATTTAAATTATTTGTGACGCAATTGTTGCGTCGCTAATTAAAAATAATTTTTCTATTTTAATTTTATTGCGTCGCTAAGGCGTCGCTATTTAAAATATTTAATTCTTTTAAAACATTGCGACGCACTGTTATGCATCGCAATATTTTGTAAACTATTTATACTTTAAACAATATAATTTCATTTAAATTATTTGCGACGAATTTGTTGCGTCGCTAAATTAAAAAATTATTTTTTTATTTTCTATTATTGCGTCGCTAATGCGTCGCTATTTAATATATTTAATTCTTTTAAAAACATTGCGACGCACTGTGATGCGTCGCAATATTTTTTTTCGATAATTAGATTTTATAAAATTTAATTTAATTTCAATTATTTGCGACGCAATTGGTGCGTCGCTAAATTAAAAATAATTTTTTTAATTATCTATTTTATTGCGTCGCTAATGCGTCGCTATTTAAAATATTTAATTCTGTTAAAAAATTGCGACGCAATATTTGCGTCGCAATATTTTTATTGATATTTATATTTCATAAAAATTAATTTAAAAATATTGCGACGCAATATTTGCGTCGCAATATTAAAAATTTAATTTTTTTTTGATTTTTTGGTTAATTGAGTCGCTAATGAGTCGCTAATGCGTCGCAATATTTTGTTGTCACAAAGGCGTCGCAAAGTGGTCGCAATTTAGCGACGCAATTTTGCGTCGCTAAATTTGCGTCGCTATTTCGGTATTTTCTTGTAGTGTGAGCCGTTCACCCGACGGAGGGTCTTGGGATGATTTCCGGTGCCTGATAGCAGCCATCCAGGGCCCAAATCCAGGACCGGAAGAAGAAGAGGAAGAATTCGGCACAGCCTGGCAAGATCCAGAGAGATGCACGGTTCCACAACCAACGCAGATTCCTTCAAGATTTTCATATGAAAACTATTGCCAAAATGGAGCTCTGCTGCCACGGATCCGAGCTCCTGGCCGGAGAGGTTTACTCAAATCAACTCGAACACAGGCCCGAGCAAAGCTTCCACGCTTCCTTGCCTTGGTTGATTCATCAGAATAGAGGAAGTGCCGGCCACAGCAAGGATGGAAGACAGAATTTCATCACTCTGGAACTCAATTGGGAGCTGAGGCAACCATATCCAGAGCAGAGCAAGATGGATAGAGCTATCGATAGGAACGAATTCCGGATGCCACTCTGCAGTGATGATCGGCTATCCATTAACAACCCAGGGTCTTCCCAATGCAAGAGCCTTAGTTCGGATGTCAGAGAAATGGAAGATGTAATGCTTATTCGCCAGAGCCAGAGCTTCAATGTCACCTGTCAACCCCGCTCGGTGGAACTCACGAACTATGATTTCCGGCGGAATCCAACGAGAGAGGCAGCGAGCGAGAATAGCATGACTCCCTCATCTATCTTCTTCAACCTCCAAGAATGCCGGCACTTGGACAATGTTTGGAAACCTCCGTTCCAGCTCCGCCACTACCACCGAAGGAGACGATGGTACAACTCATTCAAACCCACTTTCATGGGCACGATGCCATGCCATGCCGGATGTCCTGCCCTTAGAACGCTGCCTAACTGGAGTTTCCATGCTTTTCGACAATACGTGGATTATATAAATTTATTGCCTCGAAACCCATCCCGGTAAGCCTTTTTTTCACCTCCTCTCTTACAAAGTTATTTACATCCGTTGACGTACTCCAGCAATCCAATTATATTGTACGTGTAATAGGTAGTACTCATTACTCAAAGGTCAACCCAAAAAAATATACGTTTTTTTATTGCAGGATTGGTCCCATTGAAACCCGAGTTAATCCGGCACGAAAAATTTCCAAATACTCGGTTTAAAGCAAAGAACACGAGATTATCATACGGTTTTTTGATTTTCTCTGATTTAAATCCATGCTTATCTGTAAACAGAAACAAAATTAATCCAAGCTTATCCGTTCTCGTTTCTGCACCGCGTGCCACCAAATACCAGCCACGCTTCCAACGGCGCCTCCCGTTTTTTCTTGATTCATTGCCTGCCAAATTATCCTCCTCCCGTTTTTTCTTGATTCATTGCCTGCCAAATTATCCTCCTCCGCCCACAGACCAGGGGTTTTGTTCGCCCTATATCAGAGGCCCTCCTCTCCGCTGGCTTCCTCAGTTCCTGTCTCTCTTGGTTATCTTCTTCTTTGCTCGCTTCCTCTCGTTTTTTCTTGCGCCTTCGCTGCACTGCACAACCATTTCTTCTTTATCGACGCAGTATATAAACCTTCTCAATGAGATTTTTCTTCTCCATTCATCAAGCAGCCCACCTATTGAAGTCCTTCTAAGGCCGTAATCTCCGATGGATCTAAGGCTCTTCTTGCCTCCCCCTTTTCCTCCACCTATCACGGAGCATAAAGCTCCTTAATTCGTCAACTACACCTCTCCTCCTATGCCTCGTCGGAGATGCAAAATCTAGCGGACGTCTGTCTTAAAGATTTGCTTCGCCGGGATGAGGCGCTAAAAATGATGCCGGAGATGAGGCGCTAAAATTTGAAGGTCCACCGCTGGCATCTACGTAAGCCCACAAGCTATGCTGCCTAAGGCTGAAGTTCTGACAATTCTGGAACGCAACAATGAAACGATGTCCCGATCTTGTCAGTCTATGAAGAAGAGAGACGATTCATGATTAATGATAACTGCTTGAAAATGAATTGTTGTATAGATTAATTGCAGAAATTTTGTCGAAATATATATATGCAAACAAGAACTTTCTATGTGATATTGCTGATGATGGATGTTGCGCAAATCTGTTTTTATTTTGCCTTCACTTCTCGTGTTTATATATAATTCTTGTATGGTTTTGACCAGTTCAATTCATGCGAAGCACCTACAAACAATTGCCTCTACTTCTTGCTCCTTATTGAGACTACACTCTGGAATCTTTTCAATGTTTGGCATATTTCACGTAACATCGTCAAAGTCGTATTAGAAAAAGATATTGATAACTCAAAATTAGTTTAGAAGTCAATATAATTTTTGAATAATTTAATTAGCTAATGTCTATAGATTACCCCTCATATATGGTGTCATTATATTTCTCTGCAACGATTGCCGAACATCATATTAATCGTTTAGTCACTGAAGGTAACGTTCAGTTATCCTGCAGAGATGTCAACGGGGCCACCTGTTTGGCTTCTCATTACCCAACGTACCACTGCACACTAGAATGGAAATATGACAGAATTAAATCTTGAGTTCTGATATTTCTCTTTTTTTTTTTTTTTTTTTCCTTTTTGCTTGTAGTTTGAGATCTAATCTACTTCTCTTGATCATATGAAATGCTTGTTGGGGAGCGCGGAATACCCCCAAGATCACGGCTATAGCGTATATGAGTAATACAAAAATCTTTTACCGTTCTAATCTATGAGTATAAGATTATACCTTCAGACTTGAACGTTGGAACACTTCGATTTGATTGCTCGATCTTAACCTTTTAGCCTTCCGCCGTATTCCCGAAATACCTTCCTTCTCTCACAAGATGGTGGGATCTCTCGGCCGACCTAGGGTTTCTTGTTTTTCTTTTTCTCAAAAACGTTCACCCTAGCAACCAACTGAGAGGGTATTTATAGGGCTACAACAGGGACCAAATAGGCAAATATGAAAAGGACTTCCCACGTAATTAAATCTCCTAATCCTATCCCGGGTTAGGATTCAATTACGTAAATTATAATTCATTCCACTAAAGAATTATAATTGTACTCCTAATCACATTCGAATTTATATTTTCGAGCCTTAATATTAAATACTTATTATCTCCCACGTTAAGATTACAGATATCCACCATTTAAATTTAAATACTGACAATATAATTTAATTAGCTATTATTATCCTTGAGACTTATCCACTTAATTTATTTGATGTATCGGATTCAAAATCCACTTGCAAAATTTGATACAATCAAAACTTATAAGCTTTCTCAAGGGGATATCATCAATCCAAATTAACAGGACATGGATTCCTTCAACTATTAATATTCACCATATATATAATGTTATTGCCCAACCCACTGAGTTTATGACTCAT
This sequence comes from Calamus simplicifolius, assembly GCA_900491605.1. Taxonomy (NCBI): domain Eukaryota; kingdom Viridiplantae; phylum Streptophyta; class Magnoliopsida; order Arecales; family Arecaceae; genus Calamus; species Calamus simplicifolius. Next base: position 769,434 of record UESW01003955.1, on the reverse strand, counting down.
ATAGAATCTCATTCTATGTGTAATCAAAGCAATAATCACTACATACATGTGTCTAGAAATAGAATTCAGATTAAGAGCATAAGTAATCATAATATTCATGAGTTTTAAATTATTTTATAAAGTCAGTATAAAATAATCAACTCAACTGGGTCCTGTTCAATACACACAAAGTGTACTAGCACAAATAGTTAGAATAAACCATTTCCCGTAGTCAAGACAGACCTACTAAAAATTTGTGCTACAGTTCTACTGATGGTGTGTCCAATTCCATCTAAAACTGTGAACAATAAACTTGTATTTCAAAAGAACCGATGATCCAGTCTTCTGTGTAAGCCATACTCTACACACTAGATCAAATACTCTTTGTAAATACTAGACACATGCACATATATAAATGGCACACATTGCTCAAAATGAATTCTCATTAAAAATGTAAAGACATAACATAAAGCATATATTTTAGTCTATATCTCTATCAATGCTAAATTCCAATCCTTCTATATTTGGCTATTGCAAGAGCTACCACATCGATCCTTACTATAATCTTTTCTACCAAATTGGAGATTTGTTGACTAGTGACTTTTCCTAGCGAAAATCTTATTCACACTTCTGAAAATGGTGGTGAAAAACATAAGGGAACTCGACAATTGACAAACTAATTAATGATTCCTCTAACTTTTCTGGATAGCTAGGCTTTTTAGTTGTGAACTATATTTCTTATAAATAACATTAGAGTAGGCTCAACCTATGACTTATCATGAGCTAGTTATGGTATTTTCAATTATTTTTCTGATTGGAAACTTTGCCTATGGCAGCTCCATGTCTTATAGAGGTATGAGTTTGTTAGGACTAATTCAAGCATATATTTTGTCCCACATCCATTTTGTACATAGAGGAATCTTAGGTACATAATCAAGGCCAAGGATTCAAATAACAATTTCTAGGTAGTCTCTTTGATTGAGATTGACCCATTACTTTTGTAGAGAGGAAAACGGTGCAAGAATATGGCAGCGATGTAGATTGTGAGAAGAATGGCCTTTCTAAGGAGGAGGGAAGACCAACTAAACCATGGAAGATAAATATTTAGCGAAAAGGAGGCATTGTAAACATCTAGGATTTAGCATGTTGTATTTATGCACATTTATTGTGCATGGATTGTTGTGTTTTTTTTTCCTTTAAAAAAGGACATAATAAAATACTTTCTATTTATAATATTATTTATATCCGCTGATCTATTTAGAGGATTAGTGTTAATTGAAGGGAGATTTGGATTTATAAAAAGAGTAAGAGGATTAGTGTTAATTAAAGAGAGATTTGGATTTTTTTTTTCTTCTTCCTCTATTTTTTTTTATTTTTTATTTTTTGGTTTCCTCTCTTCCTCTCTTTTTTTCTTCTTCACGCCCGTACGACAACCTCATCGCTCACTGTCCCTCCACCGGCCTTCTCTCACCAGTGACCGAATATGGCCACCGCCAACGAGGTTCAGCTGCCTTCGTCGATAGGATACATTGGCGCTGCAAACGGACTATCAATCACCACAAAACCGTCGATCAGTTCCTTGTGACTTTCGTATGAGCTCTTCTTCTTCTTCTTCTTCTTCTTCTTCTTCTTCTTCTTCTTCGATGATAGGTCACGCTCCCCCGCTGCTTTTTTTAAAGAAAATTCTTTTTAATTTTATCAATTTTGTTTCTGGTCCAATAGATAGCTTGAATATAGACATCATGCAAGTGGAGAGAGTTATAAGATGCTAATCTAGATTCCTCCTCAAGTGGGATGTTGAAGTTGGAGACAAAGCTTTTGCTTAAATTGACTTTGAGCCCTGACGCTCCCTTAAAGCTTAGAAGGATGGCTTTTAGGGCCTTTATAAAGGAATGGACGCAGAGCAAAAAATGCTAGTGTCATCCGCAAAGTAGAGGCTAGGGAGGCATTTAAATTTTAAAGCTTTGAAGATATTCCATTCCTTCAACCAGGCTAACATTTAAATTCCTCTTAAGAATTCTTGCTAACACATCAGTCAGTCATCATAATGAAAAGAGTTAGCAACAGAGGGTCACCCTGTCTTAAACCTTTCTTGCAAGGAAAAGACTGTGTACACCGCCTCCGGTGCAGCAAGTCCTACGTGGGCTGCATCATTCCTTATTGGTCCATATGGATCCCATGTGGCCTGACGCGATGGGACAATAGCAGAGAAATAATATTACTTTTTGATCGTACATCCATTAAAAGTCGTTCAGCCTTTCATCATTGGTGTGCAGACAAAAATGCCCTTTCCCTCCAGCCTACTTCAACCCGCCATCTTATTTAGATTTTGCTAATAAAAAACTCTTTCTGATTGTAAAACATTCTTCCTATGGATGATGGTGCCGCGGAGCGGGAGTCTGGGGTTAAGGTTGTGGTTTATGAGCTTGACGATGGCTTTCATGATCTCCTACCAGATAAGATGGCGGGTAGAAGTAGGCCTGCATAAGGGTGTTAGTTTGGACCAGCATCACCATCTTGGCGTACCTTGATAGAAGGGGCTCGGTACCAATGATATCGGCATTCAGGAACTGGATGGTTTCGTCTGAAGATCAATGGTCTTTTCGGTGTGACGATAGCTTTTGAGGATTCATAAGCTTTGGTGCTAGCTTTTGATGATTCATCAGCTTTGGTTCATCTGTGTTCCTTAAACTCTAACTTCTTAACAGCTTTGCTGCTCAAAAAGCATTAGTTCAAAACCAATGATATCGGCATTCAGGAACTGGATGGTTTCGTCTGAAGATCAATGGTCTTTTCGGTGTGGCGATAGCTTTTGAGGATTCATAAGCTTTGGTGCTAGCTTTTGATGATTCATCAGCTTTGGTTCATCTGTGTTCCTTAAACTCTAACTTCTTAACAGCTTTGCTGCTCAAAAAGCATTAGTTCAACTAGGGTGTCGTAGGTTTTGAACTAATGCTTTGTCTTAACGTTTTGAACTAGGGTGTCGTAGGTTTTGAACTAGGGAGTCGTGGGTTTTGAACTAGGGAGTCGTGGGTTTTGAACTAGGGTGTCGTGGGTTTTGAACTAGGGAGTCGTGGGGTTTGAACAAGGGTGTCGTGGGTTTTGAACTAGGGAGTCGTGGGTTCTGAACTAGGATATCGTGGGTTCTAAATTAGGGTGCCGTGGGTTTTGAACTAGGGAGTCGTGGGTTTTGAACTAGGGTGTCGTGGGTTTTGAACTAAGATATCGTGGGTTTTGAACTAGGGTGTCGTGGGGTTTGAACTAGGGAGTCATGGGTTTTGAACTAGGGAGTCGTGGGTTTTGAACTTGGGAGTCGTGGGTTTTGAACTATGGTATCGTGGGGTTTGAACTATGGTATCGTGGGGTTTGAACTAGGGTGTCGTGAGGTTTGAACTAGGGTGTCGTAGGTTTTGAACTAGGGAGTCGTGGGTTTTGAACTAGAATGTCGTGGGTTTTGAACTAGGGTGTCGTGGGGTTTGAACTAGGGTGTCGTAGGTTTTGAACTAGGGTGTCGTGGGTTTTGAACTAGGGAGTCGTGGGTTTTGAACTAGGGTATCGTGGGTTTTGAACTAGGGTGTCGTGGGGTTTGAAATAAGGTGTCGTGGGTTTTGAATTAGGGTATCGTGGGGTTTGAACTATGGTGTCGTGGGTTTTGAACTAAGGTATCGTTTAGTTTTTTTTTTTTTTTTTGGAACTTTTATAGTTGCAAGCATTAGGAGAACAAAATAAGTTACTGATTGGATTAAATATATATGCTTTTTATAAGTATTTTTGTTATTTATATAAGCATTAGATAAAGAATTTGCGGAAGTCCCACCCTCGCTCGCCTCCTCGTGTCCAAAGGTTACACCTTCCGCAAATTCTTTATCTTGTGCTCGGCCTTCTGTGTCCGGGAGTTCAAGGAAATCCCCGTCACGCGTTGATCTCTATCTCTTGGAATCGGGTTACTGCCTTCAAAGATGGTGGAGCTCTCCCTCATGGCTTCCGCCGCCTTTTCTCCCACGAATTTTTATCAGGAGCAGGGCCTCTGTAGGGCTCCCAAGGTGAGTTTGATTTTGATAAAATTTAGTGGAGGTTTGTGATTGTTTTTGCTTTATTAGTGCTATTTCCAATAATATATTTGGATCTTATGCTGCATAGAGACCATTGGAATTGCTGCGTGTTAACACTATGATTTCTGACTAAGCTACAAAGCGATGGAAAAATTGCTTCAGATGAATGATTTCGTTCCTCTTCGAATAGGTTGAGATTAGGTTCTTGCATGTTCGGAATCAGAAATGATAGTTCAAACCCCACGACACCATAGTTCAAACCCCATGACACTATAGTTCAAACCTCACGACTTCCTAGTTCAAAATCCACGACACCCTAGTTCAAAACCCACGACACCCTAATTCAAACCCCACGACACCCTAGTTCAAAACCCACGACTCCCTAGTTCAAAACCCACGACACCCTAGTTCAAAAACCCAAGACTCCCTAGTTCAAACCCACGACACCCTAGTTCAAAACCCACGACTCCCTAGTTCAAAACCCACTACACCCTAGTTCAAACCCCACGACACCCTAGTTCAAAACCCACGACTCCATAGTTCAAAACCCACAACACCCTAGTTCAAATCCCACGACACCCTAGTTCAAAACCCACGACTCCCTAGTTCAAAACCTACGACACCCTAGTTCAAAACCCATGCTCCCTAGTTCAAAACCCACGACACCCTAGTTCAAACTCGACGACACCTAGTTCAAAACCCATGACTCCCTAGTTCAAAACCCATGACACCCTAGTTCAGAACCCACGACTCCCTAGTTCAAAACCCACGACACCCTAGTTCAGAACCCATGACTCACTAGTTCAGAACCCACGACTCCCTAGTTCAAAACCCACGACACCCTTGTTCAAACCCCATGACTCCCTAGTTCAAAACCCACGACACCCTAGTTCAAAACCCACAACTCCCTAGTTCAAAACCCCACGACTCCCTAGTTCAAACCCCACGACACCCTAGTTCAAAACCCACGGCACCCTAGTTCATAACCCACGGCACCCTAATTCAAAACCCCACGACACCCTAGTTCAAAACGTTAAGACAAAGCATTAGTTCAAAACCTACGACACCCTAGTTGAACTAATGCTTTTTGAGCAGCAAAGATGTTAAGAAGTTAGAATTTAAGGAACACAGATGAACCAAAGCTGATGAATCATCAAAAGCTAGCACCAAAGCTTATGAATCCTCCAAAGCTATCGCCACCGAAAAGACCATTGATTTCCAGACGAAACCATCCAGTTCCTGAATGCCGATATCCCCTTCCATCAAGGTATGCCAAGATGGTGATGCTGGTCCAAACTAACACCCTTATGCAGGCCTACTTCTACCCGTCATCTTATCTGATAAGAGATCCTGAAAGCCATCGTCAAGCTCATAAACCACAACCTCAACCCCAGATTCCTGCTCCGCGGCACCATCATCCACAGGAAGAATGTTTTACAATCAAAAAGAGTTTTTTATCTGCGAAATCCAAATAAGATGGCGGGTTGAAGTAGGCTGGAGGGAAAGGGCATTTTCGTTTGCACACTAATGGTGAAAGGTTGAACAACTTTTAATGGATGTATGATCAAAAAGTAATATTATCCCTCTGCTATTCTGTCCCATCGCGTCAGGCCACATGGGATCCATATGGACCAATAAGAAGGAGCGGTGCAGCTCACGTAGGACTTACTACACCGGGGATAATGTACAAAGTCTTTTTCTTCTTGCAAACAATCCAGCGGCCTGGGCTTTCTATTTAGAAAAGGGGCAATAGAAGATGAAGAAGAAAAAAACTTGAGTCCAAATGATCCGAGGCAGAAAAAAAGAGGGAAAGGAGGAAGTTCCAACTAACATTATTGAATGGTTTTTTCAAAGTCAATTTTATATACTAGCCTTGAGCTTTGGATCTTGTACGGTGCACCAAAATTTTATGAGTGGCTAGAAAGTTCTCCTGGATATATGCATCTTCATTTGATGAAGGCAAATTGAGATTCACCCAAGGAAAGAGGAAAAAATTTTGCTAATCTTGAATCCAAAACTTTGAAGATTATCTCGTATGAATTGTTAAGCAGGCTACGAAAATTTGTTGTCAAAAGTAGGCCTTTCTTTTGAAGAAATCCATTGAGTCTCTACTTATTGTGAAACAAAGATCCATGAGAGACCCATTTTTTCATTATCTTGGATGGCCTCTTTTCTTATCCCTTCTTTTTCTATGATGCAATCCTAGTGGAAGACTTTGATCAGCTTTAAAAATTATTAATTATAATGCCCAAGCCCACCTATTGATCCAATTAATCTATTAACATACCAAAAATATATAGCATTAAAAACTTGAATGCAAGTTAATTAGTACGAAATAAACTTAAGTTATAGCTCCTCAAATCAATCGGATGGTATAACTCCTTAAATCAATCTTTTCCCATCCGATGAGCTGGATCGTTGGTGCTGCAGAGATAGTAGATGAACTTGAGTTATAACTCCTCAAACTATTCCTTTCCCATCCGATGTGAGATTATTCATACATGGAGATACAGTTCGTATAGAGGATGTAGATTTTGCCCGCACAACTAACATAGCAACATTATAGGGGTGAGAATGGATCGAGTTAAATTAGTATTAGGTCTTAGAACCGACTCAATCAAGGTCAAATCTAAGATTTTGGACCTAAATTTGAGCCGATTCTATTTTGCAACTAATTCAATCAGATTGGATTGGTGTTAAGTCAGTTTCGGATAGAGCCTTTTTTTTTCTTTTTTTTAACATCAACTAAGATTTTTTTTATTTTTATTTTTAATATATGAAAGATTCTTTTCTTAGTTATGAAAATTAAGTAAAAAGTTGATAACCCTTATAAAAATGCTAAAACAAACTTGCAACATTGATAAATATATATTGATTTTAAAAAACCAATATATATAATAATCATAATAAATACTTATAAAGTTATAAATACAAATTAAAATTTTTAATTATCTACCCACATATCATACCAAATCCAATTAACTCCTAGTATACATCAAAAATAAATTAATATCAACGTTAATTTAAAACTTCATGAAGTGTGTGTATGTGTGTGTGTATATATGCAATGCTCCAGGTAGAGATAGTATGTCGTCTATTGATATTTCTCTGGTTTCGTTTTTGTCCCTTCCATTGTACCCTTAAACTTGAAGATCTGAATCTTTTTAGCTTCAAAAATTCTGACTTGCTTTTGAATGTATGAATTTATTGCAGAGCATGGCATGGGAAGCAAAGTCTCTGTTCAAAGCGATGTTTAAAGTTATGGGATCCTTATGCCAGAGTTGTTTATTGGGAAGAGACCCACGGATGACATGTTCAAAGATGGCCTCATCCTTCAAAAATTCCTTGAGGACGAATTCTCGAAAGGTTCCAGGTTACCATGATTGGATCCATTCATGTTTTTGGTGAAAAAAAGTAAAAAAAAAAAAAAATGCCCGAGAACGAAACGCTCGTGGACGTTCATCAATTTTCAGAAACAGCTCAAATAATTTATTTTATAAGCCGTTTCTGAACTAACGGCTATCAGCCTTTAAGGCCATTATGGACTGAGGCGTTGAAGCTTTTATGGGCTAAATTTATAAATAGACTTAAGGATTGAAAAATTAATTAAAATATTCTTTTCTTTTATTATATTATTTTTGTTGTTATTTCTTGAGCATCTGAAGGTATTCATTGGGTTGCACCTTCACACGATCATCTCATGGTAAGAGGATCGGGTCAAGCGATATATTGCCAATAACATGCACGAAGGGATGAAAATCTGATTCTTAGGGCAGTGTTTAACACTTCTCAGTCCTGGCTTGATTCATATCGTCTTTTATTTTTTACTTTATTTATATATTAAATTTTATATTATATTTCTAGCAATTTCTATGAAGGATTTTTTGCAAAGATCAAAAATATTTTCAACAGGATCATATTTTTGGTTTTCTAGAAATTGCTAGATTTTTATAGTAAGTATCTTCCCTATCCTCCGATGGTCTTGCATATCTGATTTTAAAATTGCTACTACTTTGACTTGGAAATATTTACTGTAAAGATATTCCAGCCTATGTTTGATTTTAATTACTAAAAAATGTACTCGAATACGATTTGATCCACTAGCTAAGGTCATATTTTTAGTTGACAAGCATGCTAAATTATTTATATTATCTCAAGCAGTGTTGCTTTTGGTTAATCTGAAGCTTATGGTGTTGGCGGGTATTAAGGGGCCTGGAAGGGGCCTGGAAGCATTATGCAGCAAGTCCAATAGCATGAAATATACCCATTCTTGGGGTAAAACATGAAGCAGAGGGTTGTGAATTTCTCCATAAAACTACACTTTGAAATATATTAAATTTTAGCTTTGTCAATATTGCTTCACCCAAGTAATAGGTGGCATGAAGAGCTTCACTAGCATTATTCCATCCCTCCTGAAGACTCTGAGTTGTGCTCGTGATCTTGAAACTGAATTTCTTGACATATACAACGGTTTCAATCTTCAAGCCTAAAAAGCTTATACTCACACCACCTAACATCTTTTATTGTTCATATTGCCATCTAGGCATATATACATTTTTTTTAATCAAATGCATTATTTGAAGCTCCTAGCCTCGCTTGTTGCTATACAATGATCTATGAAAGTGGGCAGAATCATATTTGCCTTTCTCTTCTAGATCTAAATTCTATGATTTTTTAATATATATTTTGGCTTAGGCCTTTGGCTGATTAGGAAGTGAAAAAGAAAGTTTGCTACACAAAAAGCTTACTTTTCACTAATTATTTGGTTGATAGAAAAACATTGAAAAAAATAATGAGCAAAAATTATCTTCAATTTTTTTCCGTAAGAATAGTGATTTGAGATAAAATAAATAAAAAAAACTTAAAAATTTATATGATATACATGTGTATATATATATATGTATGTGTGTATACACATACTTGCACTTGTGCACATAATATATGCGTGCTTGTATGTATATGTATTTTTATATCATTTTATTATTTAACTTTCAAGTGCAGCTACTAGCATATATTTATATTCTTATATAAATACAAAAGTTTTTTATTCTAGATAAGTGATTCCTGGTATAGTGGTCAATATTTAATATCTCCTAGACAAAAGTGATAGCATTTGGCAAATACTTATTGCTTACCTACTATTGTGAATCTTCTATGTTACCAAATGGCAAAGAATGGATGAACTTGATGTTGTGATAAGGTATGTCATATAAATGCTTTGTTTTGAGTCTCTTGAAATCTATTTCCATGAGATTTAATAAAAATTTGTATAATTTACTAAATAATCTCATGACCGTTGGAATATCCAACTTATTGTTTATCTTGTATTTGGATATTCAAGTCTAATATATCTTTGTTTGATTCTCTTATTTGAGGTCTAGTCCAAAATAATATTATCTCCTTGATTTAAGAAGAATTTGGTAGATAAATCAATTAACCAAGGAATTATCTAGGAGTGGAGTCCTAGATTCATCGAGGGGGATAGGGCTTAAGCCAATTATTTGGTCACCAGTAATGGATACCCAACCTCTGTGATTGGAGATCCCATGAATGAGGTTCAATGTGGTAGAAACGAAGCTGATTGAGTGATCGTGTTAGAGCATAAATTTTTGAAAAAATTTTCATCCTATCCCTGTGATGAGTGCTCTTGTAAAGTGACAAAGTAAATTTGTGTAAGGTTGAGTCATACTCTTAATGGATCCAAGGTAGGTTATCTATAGGGTATTGTCACAAATACCTTTGGAGGATTCACCTATATGAGAATCATCATATTAGGCCGTAACTAAAGGTTTGGGCTAACCTTAAAGAATTCTTATGAAAAATTAAGGTACTAAGCGCAAGGCCTTTAATATGCGCTGACCGCATAAACCCAATTGATTCATACTGTGTGTGATTAGTAGAAGCTTGAGTCAAGGACCTAGTTCAAGGTCCAATCCACTATGGTTCCTTCAGGTATATACAATTAATACTAAATGAGATTCAAGATACCTCACTTATTGCATAGTATAAGATGCTCTAAAATTTTTATTATATTTATTTTTAAAAAAAATTGTGGGGGATTGTTGAAAAAAAGTAAAAAAAAGGGAATGCCGGCGAAGGAAATGCTAGTAATGTTCATTGAACGTTGCGGCCCTCCAACGTTCATCAATATTCAGAAACGGTCCAAACAATTCATTTTGTAAACCGTTTTTGACGTTATTTGGGGCTAACGGCTATCAGGCCTTTAAGGCCATTATGGGCTGAGCCGTTGGAGCTTTATGGGCTAAGCTTATAAATAGGCTCGGATTAAGAAAAAATCAATCAGAATATTCTTTTCTTTTATTATATTATTTTTATTGTTATTTCTTGAGCATCTAAAGGTATTCATTGGATTGCACCTCCACGCGTGCTCATGGTAGAAGGATTGGGTCGAGCCGGATTATTGTACTTTGGAGACAGATCGTCAATAACCCGCACGAAGAGGCAAAAATCTAATTCGTAGGGAAGTGTTTAATACGCCTCGGTCCTAGCTTGATTTGTATTGTTTTTTATTTTTTACTTTATTTATATATTTAAATTTTTATATTATATTTCTAGTAATTTCTATGAAAAATTTTTTTTGCAAAGACCAAAAATATTTTTCGACATCTTTGGCAAGAGAGTGAAGAAATTGTGCATGTAAATCAAGGTGGAAGCCAAGCAAATGAGAGGATTGAACAATGCTTAGCTGCCGTGCTTGAAATCGGTCTTTCATGCGCGAGGGAGTCACCACGAGAGCGCATGGAGATAAAAGATGTTGCAACTCATCTGCAAGCAATTATGACTCCAATGCTAACGCCCAGTGTCTGAAGTCTTGCATGGCTGCATGATGGAACTCTGTAGCAAGCTGTGATGCTTTGAGTTTCTTAGTGTAATTTCACATCTTTGTATGTGCTCTTTCGGGGAAGAAAAAATCTACTTGTAGGATTTCTGTTTTCCTTCTGGTCCAGACTAGACGAAGCATTTCAAAATACAACATTATTCACCATAGAAGGCCATGCTGAGGTGAGTTCTTTTCCCAGTCTATTACTTGATGGGTTTGTAGGCTACTCTGCCATTGTGCTCCTTTGGAGAATTGGAGGCATGATAATTTCAAAAGTCCATATCCCTTTCAATGAATGTCCTTGCTACAATTTGCTTGTGCGTTTGGGTTCAATCAAACTTAAAATTCTCTCATGTAAAAAGGAATCAAAGTAAAGCATGATTATAAGGTAACGAAGGTCGAGCTGACTTGGCATGCCTACATGGCAAAAACTTAGATATTAGGTTAATCAAATAGCCACGCACAGTAGAGCACTAAAGTGAAGCGTGACACAATTGATCAGATTGGCACGCATGTCTTATAAAAAAAAGAGAAGTCCAAGATAAAATAAAGGCTTTCTTCAGCACTGCTAACTTATTTGAGATTCTTCTCTATTCAAGGCATAGACTAAATTGAGCAGGAGCTTATCGCTTAATTTGGAGGAGACTTCTCCATGGCTATTACCACATTCAGGAATCAAGCTCATCAGAGCTGTCAATTAAAAAGTAGCCAACTTTAAAAAAACTCCCTGCAATATTTAACTATAGATAAGGGGGAATATGAATTGAATTTACTAATTATGGGCGGATGAGTGGAGTTGTTGATGACCAGAAAGACGGCCCACAAAGTGGCTCCAATAATCAAGGATGGATGGATCATATGTTTTACATTATGTTGCAGTTGTCTTGTAGTCTTAAGAGACAGATAAGTAGGCAGACATTTTCCAAATCCACGGTACTGGATATTTATATTTTTAGCAAGCCACTCTGGAGACTCTAAACAGCCTATGCTTCCAAGCATCATCATCAAACTTAGTTATGTGCTAAGTCTTTATTTATTTATTTAAACTATCACCTTTGGAAGCATAACTAGTTTGATGATGATGCTTGAAACACGAACCTAACTTACCAAATGAGACATAAGAAAACTAGTTTTAGTGATATTTGCGCATGAGATTTGAGGGGACAGCTTTTATAGTTTACAATAACTTGCTGTGATATAACGAGCACTGCTGTGTGGAATAAAATGATTAAATCAGATGCCGAAATCTTTAATCTCTTTTCTCTGGCATGAAAAGGAATATAATAGAATACCCTTAATCTTTACAGCACAACAAAATAAAATCAAAAAGCTTTTGTTTATGCTTCACCAAACTCAGAGCTAAGCACAATTCCATCATAAAGCTGCTCTATTGATTCGTCTAAATTTAAGAGATCATGAGCTCAAATCAATACACTGCAATAGGTCCAGGAGGCAATACATTTTTCTTCACATTGCTGTTACCGCTGAATGTCACAAAGAGAAAGAAGTCATTAATTTAAAATCTATCCTCCATCTGTAGACTGCGCAAATGGTCTTGCATCAACTAGAGCTTCTCAATCAGTAGCTGACTAAGAACATGATACAGGATATAGAGATCAGTCAACAACCATCACTGAGTGTTGCTTCCATATTTAAGAAGACCCTAAATGGCTTACAAGCAAATTTCACAAGCCGTTAATGTAAATAAATGAATAATTTACTTCAAAAAGAAAAGACATGACAGAATTTATATCTACACAGTTTGAGCTTGCATTGCATAACATCCATGACTCTACCATGTGATGGAAAGCAACAAAAATCTTTCTCCTCCAACTTAAGTTGCAGTTGACTAACAGATGATGGTGAAGACATCACCAAAACCACATCTAAGAGACTTGAGCATGCAGCTACCAGTGCACTGAGTATAAAATAGGTTAGTTGTTGACAGGTCTGGTTCAATGACACAGCAATGGCTGCTTCGTTGAGATATTGACGCAAAAATATGGCACTTGACAGATGCCCACAAGAAAATGTACACCGCATCCTATGCTTGATGGAAAATAATTAGGACCTGGCTAAACCTGAAAGCAAAAGAATGAACAACAAAAGATATCTCAAGACCAGCAGCTTTTGATACATGATATCTAGTTACGGCTCTCAAATCATGCAACCCAGTCAATTTTGAGATTCATCTGTTTAATGTGCTATGGAGTACTACAAGATGTTTTGCAATTTCGCACTTCAGCACAAATACAAGTTCACAGATCACATTGCTAGCTTACCTGGCATGGCAGGAGATCAACCATTCTAGCTATTTTCTCCTTTTAATTCTCTTTGAACCAATTTTAAAATCTCCATCACCTGTCAGAGTGTAAATGATAATATTGAATTATTGATGAATAAAAGGGTTAGCATGTTTAAATCTTCATGCATAAATAACTATTATTTTTGAAAAACAAAAACAAGCAATATCAGGTGAAAAATGAAAAATGCATCAGCCTCAAAAACAGTTAATGTCATTTCAGGGAAGTGTGCATGACTTGTACATTGATATGGCAATATGGATAAAGTTAACTAGAACATGGACCATGACTTAGTTTTACATCTAAGATTGCACTTTATGCTACTTAAACAACTTCATACACAAATTCTTAAGGACTAAACACTCAATAGAAGAAAAAATAACAAGAGGACAAGTAGAATTTGTAATTTTATATCAAAAGACTGGAGTGCTTGTGGATCAATTTTCTGATCAAGATATTCAGTATGTCATCTATCACAGCAGAAATACCCCCATCATCTACACATCTAGATGGGAAGTTCAGCTTAGATTTAAATGCTCCTATATTTACATACTTGGAGTTGGAATATTGTGAGCTAGAAACTTTTATCATTGTCATAATCTGAACAATTACTACTTTTTGCAACCAAAACTTTCATTGTGTCTGAATTACCTTATGGTGTCCAACTCAGACTTGATCACCTGAAGTAGTCCATGTAAACTTTTTCTTTTTTTCTCTTTTCTCAATTCTTAGTCATCTATAGCTATTGCCTTGATCTGTTTGGTCCATGGTATGCTGTATCAGTCTGTACCACTCCAGACCAGGCATACCATAGTATATCAATACTGAACCAACATTCAGTATTAGTGTGTACCAAGTTTCCACATGCCAAATTGCCCTGCATACTGGGTGTACCAACGTAGTACCAGGGTGGTACTAGTACGGGTTTGGTATCAAGACAACAAATCTTAGTTTGACCCTTTATGAACCTTAGTACCAGGTGGGTCTCAATAGAATGTTATCTTTTAGTACTCTAGGCCTTCATTTTGATTATATGACACCCTATACAGCTTTTGATCTCCTATCCACGTTATTTTGAATAGATCCCTTCTAGTTTCATTTCCACTGTCTCACTGTTATCAAGCTAATTGCCCCAAAAGAACCATAGAATTTCAAGTGGATCTCTGTTTTTGTTCTCCCCAAAAGCGCTTCTAACTTTGATCTCTGTTTAATGAATAGGAACTCCAAATCAATTTTCTGTTAGCACAACTTCACTCAACTAGAATCTGTTGTCATATAGTTTTAGGACACTTTTAAATCGGAAGCTCAAGTCTTCAAAATTAAAAGATCAAAATGCAAGACAGAATTGTCCTAGGGAGATGAACATACTTCAACCAGAACCAGTTTTCATCATATCTCCTCCCACTAAGGAACACTGAAACTCTGGCCAATTTTTGTATGTGGCCTCTCTATGCCACTGCAAATTCTCTTAGAGCAGTCACTGGGTGCTCCTAACTGTTGATCTCTAGTCCCTTCTTTACATTACAGAATGCAAGAAGGACTGGCATCAAGCATAATTTAGCCCTTTCCTATATCTCCATGACTCCTAAATCATTGGGATGTTCATTTTGTTCTCCTTTGCCCAGCCCAGCTGCAAGCTTGGAATTGTAAGTGAGATTCTGACAGTTCCTTGTTCAACACCAGAATAAAGTGGAATGAACTGAACCAGAGAATTATACAGCCAAAAAACTCTTGCCAGCATAAAATAATATTTTGTATTTACCTTTAGCCTAGATTTATGTATCATATAGCCTCATGTGATGGGCCACTTTGAAAGACACTGCATTATACCATGTTGCACAAAATGATATTCATCCTCGTGATTTTTAAAGAAAAAAAAAGGAAAAAATTATGGACTTTTTTTGTGCCACCACATTCAATAGTTGACATGTCTTAAGTGATAGTTTATTAATGCAGAAGGAGATTCAAGAGCAAGGAAGCAATGATTGTAGAAAATGATAGAAAGTAAACTCCTAGGAAGCATTTAAATAAGAGAAAATAGTCCAAAATGATAATAAATCGTGACTTCAATAAAATACTCACATGATTAATCAGAGTTCAATAAAAGACATGCATGATAATAATGTCTTAAAATTTGCTAACATCTCTAATATAGCCTTTTCCATGTCTAATTAAAGAGGAAAAAAATCTCTCAGCCCTCTTCGCCCCTCCATTGACTCCCTTCACACCTGCTCTACTCATTGCCTCAACATCACATCCTATTTTGCCATTGATATCCTCATGGTCGTCATCCTCGCCCTAGTGACCATTACTGTTGGAGCCTCCATTACTGATGATGCTCGATCACCCCTCCTGGACGTCGGGAACGGAGGCTCTTCTTCTTCACCGGGTTGCCTGCAAAGAAGTCCCAAGACCGGAGAGGGTTCTCCGGTGGGACCCTCCGACGCCCAAGTTAGTGACAGAGGTCACAGTAGAGAAGGAGCTCGAGAGAGCTCTCGAGAGGGAGAGGTCTCAGAAGGATCAGGTAGTTCCTTTGAGAGTTAGGGCATCAAGTGTGTAAAATAAGTGTTAAAATGTGCGTTACCCGGTTCTCGACGTAGTTTACCCTTTTATAAGGGGTGACGTTGGCACGATCACGTGGGTCTGCGTCCATCAGCCGGCGGACCGTTGGATTGTCGGATCTGGCGCTGTCGGGCGGCGCATGTTGGCGCTGCGGCGCGCATCGGCGCTGTTGGGCGGCGCGCGTCAGACGGCGCGCGTCAGAGAAACTGATTCTTGAACCGCTGGGGCTGATCTGGCGGGAACTGGAGACGCCGGGGTCGAGTTGGGCCGGCTTAGGATGGCCTTGGCCGACTCGGCGGGACAGGAGATGCCGGGGCCGAGTCAGGCCGGCCTGGGGTGGCCTTGGCCGACTCGCGGAACTGGAGACGCCGGGGCCGAGTCGGGCCGGCCTAGGATGGCCGTGGCCGACTCGGCGGAACTGGAGACGCCGGGGCCGAGTCGGGCCGGCTTAGGATGGCCTTGGCTGACTCGGCGGAACTAGAGATGCCGGGGCCGAGTCGGGCCGGCCTGGGGTGGCCTTGGCCGACTCGGCGGAACTGGAGACGTCGGGGCCGCCTAGTTTGGAGACGTAGGGGGCCGACTGGGATGGACATGCCTGGGTCGCCTGGGTGGTGCCGGGAACGGCTAGCTCGGACACGCCGTGGCCGGCTGGAAATGTGCCGGGGCCGCCTGGGTTGGAGACGCCAGGGCCGGCTAGAAATGTGCCGGGGCCGGCTGGGAAGATGCCGGGATCGACTCGCTTGGACATGCCGGGGCCGACTCGCTTGGACATGCCGGGGCCGACTGGGTGGTGTCGGGGCCGCCTGGCTTGGAGATGCCGTGGCCGGCTAGAAATGTGCCGGGGCCGGCTGGGAAGAAGATGCCGGGGCCGGCTAGGAATGTGCTGGGGCCGGCTGGGAAGATGTCGGGGTCGACTAGCTTGACATGCCGGCCTTTGAGGTGCCGGTCTTGGTGGTGTCGGCCATTGGGGCCGTCGGGTGTCGGCCTTTGGGGTCGTCGGTCTTGGAGATGTCGGCCTTTGGGGCCGTCGGGTGTCGGCCTTTGGGGCCGTTGGATGTCGGCCATTGGGGCCGTCGGTCTTGGAGATGTCAGCCTTGGGGCCGTCGGGTGTCGGCCATTGGGGCCGTCGGTCTTGGAGATGTCGGCCTTTGTCCATCTATTGGGGCCGTCGGTCTTTGAGATGTCGGCCTTTGGGGCCGTCGGGTGTCGGCCATTGGAGCCGTCGGTCTTGGCAGGTGTCGGCCTTTGATGTGCCGCCTTGGAGGCCGGCGCTGGAGACGAGAGGCTGACGCTGGAGGTCGACGCTGGAGGCCGTCGCTGGAGGCCGACGCTGGCGGCCGACGCTAGGTCTGTCGGCCTTTGGCCAGCGCTGGAGGCTTGGGGGCCGACGCTGGAGCGACCTTTGGGGCCGTCCAAAAATTTTATTTTTTATGGGGTCAACTGGCCCCATCAAATGCCCCCCACACTCCTGAGCTTGCGTGCCCCGCATCGCTAAGCGAAAGGAGTGTAGAACCTTTACCTTGGCACTTTGCGCTGCCTTGGATGGACGTCTGCGTGCCTTCTTTGGCTAGCTGAGGGCGGCCAGTAATCCTCTCCCAATGCGGGGTCTGGAAGTGAACCCCGGAGGGTGACCTGAGAACTGGGCGTCGTCAGGTTCCTTTTGCACCGCCTCGTGGGTGTGGAACCGCTGCGAGGGGCGACTCAGCCGGGTACGGAGCCTTTAGGGTCTTAACCGACTCGGGGGCACCACCGTGCCGGGGCCGAGTAGTGTCCCGTGGGCCGCGATGCCAGTGAGCTCCTTTCGAACCAACCTGGGGGTTTGTGTTCCCCCAAGTGGCGACTCAGCCGGGTACGGAGCCTTTAGGGACTTAACCAACTCGGGGGCACCGCCGTGCCGGGCCGAGTGGTGTCCCGTGGGCCGCGATGCCAGTGAGCTCCTTTTGAACCAGCCTGGGGGTTTGTGTGTCGCCCAAGTGGCGACTCAGCCGGGTACGGGCCTTTAAGGACTTAACCAACTCGGGGGCACCGCCGTGCCTGGGCCGAGTGGTGTCCCGTGGGCCGCGATGCCAGTGAGCTCCTTTTGAACCAGCCTGGGGGTTTGTGTTCCGCCCAAGTGGCGACTCAGCCGGGTACGGAGCCTTTAGGGACTTAACCAACTCGGGGGCACCGCCGTGCCGGGGCCGAGTGGTGTCCCATGGGCCGCGATGCCAGTGAGCTCCTTTTGAACCGCCTGGGGGTTTGTGTGCCGCCCAAGTGGCGACTCAGCCGGGTACGGAGCCTTTAGGGACTTAACCAACTCGGGGGCACCGCCGTGCCGGGGCCGAGTGGTGTCCCGTGGGCCGCGATGCCAGTGAGCTCCTTTTGAACCAGCCTGGGGGTTTGTGTGCCACCCAAGTGGCGACTCAGCCGGGTACGGAGCCTTTAGGGACTTAACCAACTCAGGGGCACCGCCGTGCCGGGCCGAGTGGTGTCCCGTGGGCCACGATGCCAGTGAGCTCCTTTTGAACCAGCCTGGGGGTTTGTGTGCCGCCCAAGTGGCGACTCAGCCGGGTACGGAGCCTTTAGGGACTTAACCAACTCGGGGGCACCGCCGTGCCGGGCCGAGTGGTGTCCCGTGGGCCGCGATGCCAGTGAGCTCCTTTTGAGAAACTTTGCGCAAGGGAAGGACAAACTGTGTCGCCAGGAAGGACCTTTTTATTACTTATGCTTCTGGGAGTACATCATTGATAATATCGGCGGAGGTTGTCCGCATTCCAGGTACGTGGAATGGGCTTTCCGTCAAGCTCTTCTAGTTTGTATGCCCCCCGGTGGAACGCCTCGGCGACACGGTAGGGACCTTCCCAGTTGGGGGATAGCTTGCCCCCCTCGGTAGGCTTTGATACCTCGGCCTTTCGTAGCACCAAGTCTCCGCGGCGAAAAACCTTGGGACGAACCCGGGCGTTGTAGTACTTGGCCGCTCGCTGGCGAAAGGTCGCCATGCGCAGTCTCGCTCTGTCATGCGCCTCGTCGATGAAGTCTAGGTTGGCCCGAATCAGCGCGGAGTTGCCTTCCTCACTGAAGGACTCCACACGTGGACTGGGCAATCCGATCTCGACGGGGATGACGGCCTCGGATCCGAAGGAGAGGCTGAAAGGAGTTTCGCCCGTCGGGGCTCTGGGCGTTGTGTGGTAAGCCCATATCACACTGGGGAGCTCTTCTACCCAGCGTCCTTTGGAGCCGTCTAGGCGAGTCCTGAGCCCTCTGAGGATGGTGCGGTTCATGACCTCAGCCTCCCCGTTGGTCTGGGGGTGGCCGACAGAGGTGAATCGGTGGTGAATGCCTAGCTCCTCGTAGAAGGCTTTGAACGCCTCGTTGTTGAACTGGCGACCGTTGTCCGTGACGAGGGTGTGAGGCAAGCCAAAGCGGCATATGATCGACTTCCAGAAGAAAGCCTTAACTTTGCTCTCCGTGATTTTGGCCAACGCCTCGACCTCGACCCACTTGGTGAAGTAGTCGATGGCGACCAACAAGAATCTCCGCTGTCCTGAAGCTGGGGGGAACGGTCCAAGGATGTCCATTCCCCACTGGGCGAAGGGCCACGGAGCCGAGAGTGGGCTCAGCGGGGCAGGCGGCTGGCGCTGGATGTGCGCGTGGCGCTGGCAGCCGTCACACCTTTGAACTAGCTTGGCCGCGTCCTCCTTCATAGTGAGCCAGAAGTACCCCTGACGGAGAGCCTTCTGGGCTAAGGATCTGCCCCCCAGATGATTCCCGCAAATGCCCTCGTGGATTTCTCTGAGGATGTAGTCGGCATCGGCGGGGCCTACGCACTTAAGCAACGGGTAGGAGAATGACCTTCTGTATAGGCGCCCGTCGAGAGGATGAACTTGGAGGCCCTCCACTTGAGCAATCTGGCTTCGTTGCGTCGTCAGGGAGGGTGCCGTCGGTGAGATAGCGGACATAGGCGTCCATCCACGTAGGTTCCGGGGTGAGCGGGAGGACTTCCTCCCGCCCTCTGTACTGGGCCTTTCTAGATATTCGATGTAGGCGTCCCTTGTCAAGCCGTCGGCGGAGGTAGCCAGTCGAGAGAGGACGTCGGCCTTTGCGTTTTCGCTTCGGGGGATGTAACTGATGCTGAAGTAAGGCAGTGAGGAGGTCAAGAGTTGAACCTTTTTCAGATATTGCGCCATAACGGGTCGCGCGCCTCATACTCTCCGTTGATTTGCCCGGAGACGAGTTGCGAGTCCGTGTAGGCTCTGAGGTGCTTTGCTCCAACCTCCTGGGCTAACCTTAACCCGGCCAGCAGGGCTTCGTACTCCGCCTGGTTGTTGGTGGCTTCAAAAAGAAATCTCAGGGCGCACTCGGTTCTTTCTCCTTCCGGCCCGGCAAGAATGAGGCCGGCGCCACTCCCTTGAGAATTCGATGCGCCGTCCACGTGGAGGATCCAGGTCTCTCCATCACCGCCCGGCTCGGGCCTGGGCTGCTCCCCAGGGACCTCTTGAGGTCTCCTTCGCCCAAGTGCACTCGACCAGGAAGTCGGCCAGGACTTGGGACTTCAAGGCCGGTCGTGCTTGGAAAGAGATGTCGAATTCCCCCAGCTTGATGGCCCATTTGGCGAGTCGACCCGAAGTATCCGGACGGCCAGGATGGCTCGGAGAGGTTGGTCCGTGAGCACCACGATAGGATGGGCTTGGAAATACGGGCGAAGACGCCGGGCAAAACTATCAAGGCGAAAATGACTTTCTCCATTTTGGAATACCTGACCTCGGCGTCGTGCAGGACCTTGCTCACGTAGTAGACTGGCCTTTGGGTTCCGTCAGCGTCAAGGCGCACCAGGACTGAGCTGACGGCTTCTGAGGAGGCGGCTAAGTAAAGGAAAAGACTCTCCCCGTCTCTCGGCTTGGAGAGGAGCGGTGGGGAGGACAGAACGCCTTTAAGCCGTCGAAAGCTTCCTGGCAGTCGTCCGTCCACGCAAAACCGTTCACCTTCCGCAGGGCCTTGAAGAAAGGCAAGCACCTCTCGGCCGATCTGGAGAGGAAACGACTCAGAGCCGCTACCCTTCCCGTTAGCCGTTGCACTTCCTTCTTGTTGGACGGCGGCCTCATGTCAAGTATGGCACTGATCTTCTCTGGGTTCGCCTCGATTCCGCGCTGGGTCACCATAAAGCCCAGGAATTTACCTGCCGTGACCCCAAAAGCGCACTTCTTAGGGTTCAGCTTGACTTGGAAGCGACGGAGGTTGTTAAAAGTTTCTTCCAGGTCGGAGATGTGGTCGGCGGCACGGGTGCTCTTCGTCAGCATGTCGTCCACATAGACTTCCATGTTCGGCCGAGCTGGTCCTGGAACACCTTGTTCATCAGCCGTTGATAGGTCGCTCCCGCATTCTTGAGGCCGAAAGGCATCACCTTGTAACAGTAAATGCCTTTCTCTGTCACGAAGGAGGTGTGCTCCTCGTCGCCGGGGTCCATCCTTATCTGATTATATCCGGAGAAGGCGTCCATGAAGCTGAGAAGCTCGTGACCAGAGGTGGAATCGACCAGCTGGTCAATTCTTGGCAAGGGAAAGCTGTCTTTTGGGCACGCCTTGTTGAGGTCGGTGAAGTCTATACATATCCTCCAGCTCCCGTTTGCCTTGCGCACCATGACTACGTTGGCCAGCCAGCTTGGGTAGTGCGCCTCCCGGATGTGGCCGGCGCTGATCAGCTTGTTGACTTCTTCATCAATCGCCCTTTGTCGGTCGGGGGCAAAGCTCCTCTTCTTTTGACGGATTGGACGGTGGCGCGGGTCGATGTTAAGCTTGTGGGTGATGACTTCCGGAGGGATGCCGGGCATGTTAGACGCTGACCAGGCGAATACGTCCGAGTTAGCCCGCAGGAAAGCTAAGAGGCGCTCCCGGTCTTCCAGGGAAGGAGTCCGCCCACACGGACGGTCCTTGCTGGGTCATCGTTGAGGGGGAAAGTCAGGAGGTGCTCGGCGGGCTCCCCTCCTTTGGCGGAATCTCTAGGGTCGGACGCTTCCAGGGCCGGGTCGGCCTCCAAAGGACTTGACGCCGCATGATAGCAAGGTAAGACTGGGCTTATCTCCCCACGCATTTCTCCAACTCCTTCGCTGGTGGGGAACTGCACCAGTAGACGTCGGTGGAGATAACCGCATCCAAAAGATTCAGGCCGGGACGCCCAAGAATGGCGTTGTATGCCAAAGGGACCCTCACGACTAGGAATTTCATGATCACGGTGCTTTGGCATGGCGGGGTTCCGGCCGTCACAGGCAAGGATATTTCGCCTTCGACCCTCACAGAATCTCCGGTGAATCCGACTAGCGGGGTCGCCACGGGCTGAAGGGAGTCAACAGATAAACCCATCCGAACAAAGGCGTCGTAAGTAAGGATGTCGCTGAGCTGCCACTATCAACTAATATCCTTTTTACAGGGTGTTTGGCGATCGTCATAGCGACGACTACGCCTTCATTGTTTACATTTTCCATTACAGCAGTCTCCCCCGGGGCATTACATTATTTGGAGCATCCTCCCCCCTCGGCCGCTTGGACGCAGAGGCTGACCCCCAGGACACCATCCCGACAGTCCGCTCCGTGGGAGTGTTGTCGACGGCGGCTTGAGCTGGCGGAGGCCCCATGATGGCCGGCAGCGGCTGTGGTGTCTTCTGGACGTACTTGCCGAGGTAGCCCCGTTGGATGAGCTCCTCGATGGCCCGTTTCAAGCTGTAGCAGCTGTCGGTGTCGTGGCCGTAGTCCCGGTGGAATCGATAGTAGCGGCTTCTGTCGCGGGGTACACCCTTCTTCATGGGGGGAGGACGTTGAAGGTAGGGCTCACCCTCGATCTCCATCAGGATGTGGGATCGAGGGGCAAGGAGGGGAGTGAGCTTACCCTCGTCGGGGACAGGGCTTCGGCGCCTGTTGTCGGACCGGCGAAGTGGGTCGGATCGGCGATGTCGAGGAGGTCCGCTCGGCTCAGGGCGAGCGGATTTGTGGCTGGAGCCCTTCGAAGACTCCCGGCGAGTGAGGTCGGCTTCATCTGCCCGGATGTACTTCTGGGCCCGGAGGAGGA
Source organism: Calamus simplicifolius (assembly GCA_900491605.1). Lineage (NCBI taxonomy): Eukaryota > Viridiplantae > Streptophyta > Magnoliopsida > Arecales > Arecaceae > Calamus > Calamus simplicifolius. The sequence goes on along the minus strand of UESW01003955.1, from coordinate 746,660 downwards.
GGTCGGAGTAAGAGCTCGGGGGCTTCTTGTCCAAGGAGAAGGTGAAGCGGGACGGAAGGAGTCCCCGCTTCAGCGCCAGGGTGGCACCGCATCATCGAGATGGTAGACCTCGAGGGCGGCGGTTTTTAATCGGGACACGAAGTCCCGCAGTAACTCTCCTTCCTTCTGGCGGACGGAGAAGAGGCTGTCTGCCACCCTTGGGATCCGGCGGCAGGCGTCAAAGTGGGCCAGGAATGCCCTCTCCAGCTCCCGGAAGGAGTCTATGCTGTGGGGGGACAGGCGTGAATGCCACGCACGGGCGGCCTTCCGCAAGGTTGCAGGGAAGGCCTTGCAGAGAAGGGCGTCTGAGGCGCCCTGGACTTGCATCATGGCCTTGTAGCTCTCGAGGTGGTCGAGGGTCGGTCGTACCATCGTACGGGTCCACCTGGGGGAAGCGGAACCTGGAGGGAACCGGTTCCTCCAGTATGCGGCGGTGTAAGGAGGACGAGTGTCAAACTCTTCCTCCGGCTGGTGGTTTATCTTCCTGGCGAGCTCGTCGAGGCGCCGGTTGTACTCCTCCAGGCGTTCCTCCGCCTGGCGGTTGATCGTCGGAGCCCTCCGGGATGGCTCGGAGGAAGAAGAAGAAGAGGAAGCAAAGATGGAGACGGAAGTCGGGACTTCCGCCTGGGTTCCTCGTGATGATGTGGCTTGGGAGGAAGCTTGTTGGGGCCGTGGCCAGGGACCGCGCCGCTTGGAGGGCTCGCGTCGGGCTTCCTTGGGGAAACCTAACGTCGGCCGGCGGCTCGCCGAGGAGAACCTCCCCTCGCCGACTGCTGGCTGGCGGCGGGAGCAGTCTGGTGCTGGGTGGCCACGGACTGCTGCTGCTGGAGTCCGTGGACCATGGCAGTGAGATTCTGAACTTGCTGGAGAGGGTTGCCAGCTGCTCCGCCGTTTGGAGGGCGACGTCCGGCGGCGGGCCAGCAACCGGAGGGTTGGTAGCAGGGGATTGGCCTCCTGCTGTCTAGTTGGCGGGGGGAGCCCCGCCGGGCAGCTGACGGAGGCATCCTGGGCTCGTGTCACCACCATGGCTTCTAGGAGAAGAGAGGGGATGGAAGATGTAGCTCAGGGAAGACGTTCGCTACTTTTTCTTATGCACCCCCCCTTCCTGGCGCGCCAATCTGATGATGCTCGATCACCCCTCCTGGACGTCGGGAACGGAGGCTCTTCTTCTTCACGGTTGCCTGCAAAGAAGTCCCAAGACCGGAGAGGGTTCTCCGGTGGGACCCTCCGACGCCCAAGTTAGTGACAGAGGTCACAGTAGAGAAGGAGCTCGAGAGAGCTCTCGAGGAGGGAGAGGTCTCAGAAGGATCAGGTAGTTCCTTTGAGAGTTAGGGCATCAAGTGTGTAAAATGAGTGTTAAAATATGCGTTACCCGGTTCTCGACGTAGTTTACCCTTTTATAGGGGGTGACGCTGGCACGATCACATGGGTCTGCGTCCCATCAGCCGGCGGGACCGTTGGATTGTCGGATCTGGCGCTGTCGGCGGCGCATGTTGGCGCTGCGGTGCGCATCGGCGCTGTCGGCGGCGCGTCGGGCGCTGTCGGCGGCGCGCGTCAGAAACGGATTCTTGAACCGCTGGGGCTGATCTGGTGGGAACTGAGACGCCGGGGTCGAGTTGGGCCGGCCTAAGGATGGCCTTGGCCGACTCGGCGGGACAAGAGACGCCGGGGCCGAGTCGGGCCGGCCTGGGGTGGCCTTGGCCGACTCGGCGGAACTGGAGACGCCAGGGCCGAGTCGGGCCGGCCTAGGATGGCCTTGGCCGACTCGGCGAACTGGAGACGCCGGGGCCGAGTCGGGCGGCCTGGGGTGGCCTTGGCCGACTCGGCAGAACTGGAGACGCCGGGCCGCCTAGTTTGGAGACGTAGGGGGCCGACTGGGATGGCATGCCTGGGTCGCCTGGGTGGTGCGGGGCCGGCTAGCTCGGACACGCCGTGGCCGGCTGGGAATGTGTCGGGGCCGGCTAGGAATGTGCCGGGGCCGGCTGGGAAGATGCCGGGGTCGACTCGCTTGGACCAGGGCCGACTCGCTTGGACATGCCGGGGTCGCCTGGGTGGTGCCGGGGCCGCCTGGCTTGGAGACGCCGTGGCCGGCTAGGAATGTGCGGCTGGGAAGATGCCAGGGCCGCCTGGCTTGGAGACGCCGGGGCCGGCTAGGAATGTGCCAGGCCGGCTGGGAAGATGTCGGGGTCGACTCGCTTGGACATGCCGGCCTTTGAAGTGCCGGTCTTGGTAGTGTCGGCCATTGGGGCCGTCGGGTGTCGGCCATTGGGGCCATCGGGTGTCGGCCATTGGGGCCGTCAGTCTTGGAGATGTCGGCCTTTGGGGCCGTCGGGTGTCGGCCTTTGGGGTCGTCGGATGTCGGCCATTGGGGCCGTCGGGTGTCGGCCATTAGGGCCGTCGGTCTTGGAGATGTCGGCCTTTGGGGCCGTCGGGTGTCGGCCTTTGGGGCCGTCGGTCTTGGAGATGTCGGCCTTTGGGGCCGTCGGATGTCGGCCATTGGGGCCGTCTGTCTTGGAGATGTCGGCCTTTGGGGCCGTCAGGTGTCGGCCATTGGGGCGTCGGTCTTGGCAGGTGTCGGCCTTTGATGTACCGGCCTTGGAGGCCGCGCTGGAAACGCGCTGGAGGTCGACGCTGGAGGCCAGCGCTGGAGTCTGTCAGCCTTTGGCCAGCGCTGGAGGCTGGCGCTGGGGGCCGACGCTGGAGGCCGTTGCTGAAGGCCGACGCTGGCGGCCGACGCTGGAGTCTGTCGGCCTTTGGCCAGCGCTGGAGGTTGGCGCTGGAGGCCGTCGCTGGAGGCCGACGCTGGCGGCCGACGCCGGGGTCTATCGGCCTTTGGCCAGCGCTGAGGCTGGCGCTAGGGGCCGACGCTGGAGTCTGTCGACCTTTGGGGCCGTCCAAAAAATTTATTTTTCATGGGGTCAACTGGCCCCATCAATTACCATCATCCCTGTTGAGGCTAATCTTATCAGCCCTAAGAAGAATTCTAGCTTTGCTCAAGTGGTGTCTCCTCTATTGCCACTGGTGACAAGATCGACCTTTAAGACCTCGTCTCACTACCATTATCACTGTCCCTTTTCTCTTCGCTGTCCCTTTTGGCTCCTCCTATCCCAACTCATGTCCTCTAACTTCCAGCACATCATCTGTAACATGATTATCGTCCATATGTGGATGATTGCCACCATGACGAGCCAGACTTTTAGATTTTCTTAGCTCTTGGAGTGGGTTAAGAAGATAAAGATGAGTTTATTATCAAGATAAAACATTTGATCTTTAACCTTTGATGGCACGTGATGCGGAGCAAGTAGGACTAGGAGCAAGAAAGCAAGAAGGCCACTCACACCCCATTCTCAGTTCCCTAGCTCCGAACAATTTAAATACAAAAAAATTAATCACACACCTCTTTGGAGACATCCAATAAAATCGATCATTCAATCTTATATATTTTCACATAAATAGATCAAAAATAGCATAATACTTGAAGTTTTTACTGGAAGCATAATCAACCCGAATACCCTGACAACTCAATAACACAAGATGCAATCAGGATTGATGTTTTTAAATAGTATATCAATTAAATAAAGAACGACGTTCTATTATACTTGGATGAGAGAACAATGACCATATTGGCTGCCAAATTACAGCCATAAGAAAAGAAGCAAAGGGCAGTGGCCATATCACCATAGCCTTTCAGCAGGCTAATATCTGGAAGATGGTGCTCCTTGTTCTAGTCCTAAAATTTTCAATAGAAATAAAAAGTAATAGATGGAAATGATCTAGGTGATCTTGGAAGCCATGGAAGAAATACAAAAGACCTTACCAGTGTAGTGGGAGTGGGATGCAACGACCCAGGATCTCATCTAAAAAGCTCATTGAAAGATATTATTTGAGCTCCTTAAACCTATATAAGTACTCAAAATCCACCTATTGCATAGCCAATGTGGAATTAAATGCATGTTAGCACCGACTCTTATACACTTTCCCCATTTAGGCTCTTAACATTCTGTCGAGCTAGGGGTCGAAATCAAAATCCAAAGCCAAATCCAATCCAATCCATAAACATTACAGACTATAGTGTCCCCAAATCCATATTAGCTATAGATCAGGTCTACTCTAATATCATTTATAATAACTAAGAACCTCACCTAAAAAGCTAGTCAGAAGGCATTATTTGAATGACTATATCTTGTATAAATATTCAAGATCCATCTAGCATATGGTTGATATGGGACTAAGCACACAATGGTGCGGGCTCTCACATGGGATCTTTAATAGATCCTACTAGTAAAGAGGATGAGCCTGAGTCCTTTGGTTGGTAACTCTCTAGCCCAAAGCAGCAATGACAATGATTGTCGTGACTTCAACCCATTTTTGGCGAATATAGTCAGATGATAGGAGGGCCAAGAATGCCAACAGCATGCGCCAAAAGTTCACTGAAGAATCATCAAGTGGGGAAGACAAGAGTGGATGATTAGAATCAAATGGTATAGTTTAAGAAAGGTGAAGGGTCTTGAAGAGGGTTGAGGGGGAGAGGATACTTTTGCCCTTTGGATCAAGATTCTAAATCTTATGGGACAAAGGCATCTTAATTTTTTTCACAAAATGAGATGCCTCGTATCTTGTTCCACCACGATCCTTAATTCGGTCAAGCATCTCAATACTTGAAATGATTATTTTAAAATATTTTTTTTTTGAAGCTTTAGTATTTTATTTAATTTTTAAATATATTTTAACTTTAAAATTTATATTTTTATGATAAATTAGATATATTTAAAATTATACTATAATATATTATAGTCGAGATGAGATAGGATGAGACATTTGTGACTAGTCTTGAAATCTCTTTGCGATTTCGGGATTATAATATCTCAAAATCTCTTTGAGATACCCCCATCCCGTCGAGACTTGAATCATTATTTTGAATTGTGCACTAACTATATTGGGTGGCGGATGGCACATTAGGTCAACTAACTTAAAGGATCCAGTTAAAAAAAAATGAACTTGAGGGAGGCAAAATGAAACTCATGCAGAGTTAAAAGGAGTCAAACTATAATTTCAATGATATATAATTATAATTGTTGTATCCCTAACCTTTAGACCTCTAGCAATGTTGCACATGAATATAAATTCAACATATGCTCACCCCAAATAGTAGCGCTAGGCCTCAAATGATAGGATATATAAAAATAGAAGAAATAAAAAAGAGCATAAATTCATGGTAAGGATAAAGGTAGAGGTAGACCTAAACTAACATGAGCAGAAATAATTAAAAACGATATAACTATTTGTAATTTAAATGTTGACTTGGTCCTGAATAGAGCAGAGTGGAGGAAGCAGATTCATGTAGCCGACCCCATGTAGTTGGGAAAAGGCTTAGATGAGTTGAGTTGAGTTGAGTATAAATTCAAGCTAGAGATAGATGAAAAAAAAGTGATCACAATGAGAAAATATAAAAAGGTGGAATACCTACTCAATCAAAGATATAGATCTCACCACCCTTTTTATTTATTTTATAAAATAAATAGGGTTCTCAAATTATGAACAAGAAAAAACTTAAACAACCCTACCAAGAGGCCCAAAATAATAAGTATCATTAAATTAACACTTCAAAATAAACTTATTAACCTCCATCATAGAGCATAAATATAAATACATAAAATAATATTTCAACACTCTTTAGTGGATAAAATCTATTCTAGTTTCTATCTGTTTTTACCCACCCACCTCCCCTCCTATCAAAATAGGATTAAATAAGATTACCATCCACCCCAGAATTACTAGCAATGTACATTGCAGATTGAATATGAGAAAACATCTTGTTTGGTGCATCAATCACATCATCACAAAGCCCATCTCCAGCAACAATGTCCTCAACCATATGAACACAATTAGTCCTTGACTTCTCCAGTGGATTTACCAACCAGTGCATGTTCTTTAATTTTCCATGCCACTGCATCCCCTTCCATGAAAAATACAGTATCTAGTGGAGAGCTCCTAGAGAAAGAAGATCCAGTCCAATCAAAATCTGAAAATTTCTTTAAGCTTGGTTACCCCACAGGCCTCTGAATAGCACCTTTCGTAGGAGCACTTTATGAATAATTAGCTGGCTCTGCTTCTGGCCATATTAAATTACAAACTATGCTTACTTTACTACTGATACTCATCTTGGACTTGGCTACTTCAAAGCCCAAGAAATAGATTTAAATTTCAGATATTGGTTCAGAAATAGAACCATCCACAGATGGATGGATCACAATTTACTTCAGCCAGATCTTTCTTTTGCATCATACTTTTCCCTTTTGAAATATTTTAGTAAAATTAAAAAAAATCCAGGAACCACCAACCAGCAATAAGAATGACATCACCCCAACAGCCATTAACATCTTAAGAAGAATACACTTGACAAATATTTGATACACATCACACTAGTTGTACAGATGTCTCAAAAGCAAAAGATTTTATACCCGTTCATATTAACCATGTTATTGAATTTACAAATTCTAAGGTTCTTACCATAAATTAAGTATTAAAATATCTGAAGGGAAAAATAATCAGAAAGATCATGTCTACATGGGAAGGTCATATTAAAAAACTAGATAATTAACACACTGATCAAACAACATTTTTTCTGCCATAGTATACCACCCTCCTCACTACATTAGAATTTTCTTCTGGTCCTTTTCTTGTTTTAAAGTTGCAAAGTTTGCAGTGAATTAACATGCCTTCCTAAAAGCATGCAATATGGACAACATCATAAGAAATGTACCATATAGATCATATCTCTTTATATAAGCTATCTGTATATGCATATTTTGTCACAACATTGTTTTCATTATTAGTATGATAACCTAAAGAAAGGCTAAAGCTGCAAACATCTTGCATAATAATATAGGTGTCCACTATAAAGCAGTAGATTCAGGCAATGTCAATGTCATTTACTGCCTGAAAGATTAAAAAGAAAGTAATAGAAAAATGTTTACCCATTTTTTAGTTATATTCAAACAGCTGCTGAATATCAATCATTATTAATGTTAAGTTGTAGAACATGCTAGGAAAATAACCAAAAGAAAAATAAAAATGAGAACTTCTTACTCCAGGATAATGCTGTAACACCGGAGAGTAATGATCAAGAGCTATGTAAATCTTTCCCAGAAGACTCAGAAGAGCATCAACCTCATCCCCTAGGAGATCAACCTAAATCCAAAAAAATATCAATAAACAACTTGTATAAGTGAGGCAAATTATAAATCACAATGGCTAAATTCCTGGTATAAATATCATTAAGATGAGTCATGCCAAAGTTTGATAAATATTAGTGTGTTAAATGTAGCAGAAATCATGCTAATCTATGAATTTTCCTTGTTCATTGTAAAATTATTAGTAAATTTTCTCGTGCCTTTATATTTTAAGGAGCACTTCAAACACAAAGCAGAAGCTCTAGCTAGAGTATTTGTTTACTCACACCTTGAAGTTTCCTTTCTAATTTCATTTTATTACATTACCCCCAAAACTCCAGTTTTTCAAAATATGGAAGAAAGAATGTGAAGAAACATGATTTGAAATTAAGAACTTCAAATGTTATATATATTATGTTTGTAATTATAGAAGATGAACTGCGATATAAGATGTGAAGATATTAAAATTCGTTTAAAGGGTTTAATTTGCACTCAAAGCAAGTTTGGCTCCATTTAAGTCTCAAATTAATGAAGATGCTTCATAGGGCTCTTGCTCAGATCACCTTTAAATCAGGAATGCTCAAGGATAAGAATCAAATTTTATCCTGAATTTCAAGCATGAAATTTACTTCAAGCCATGCCTGATTAGGGTGAGGCTTGATCAAGTTAGGCTCTTCTAAACAGCTAAAGAAAAGTCAAGAAGTAGGAGAGCACACAATAAAGGACTTAAGTTCTAGTTGCAGAGAAGATCAGGATAACATATCTGGTAGTTGAAGGTTAGGCATCATAGCAGATTTAGTCCTTAAATAAATGGACCCAAAAGGTTTCTTGAGGCCAAAACTGAACCATGGAAATATGCCAAAACTGAATCATGGGAATATGGTTTGTTGGTTATGGTTATGCTTTTCTAGGGAAAATAAAGAATCTAAAGCGCTAGAGATCTAACAAACAGTACAAAAAAACAACTTAATTGACAAATTTTGTGGAGATGGGGCTTTACAATGAAAAACAGATGCAGAAAAAAAAATTGGTTCTATACAAGGATACTATTTGGAATGTGGTGATTAAATTTTCAAATAAAAAGTAGTGGAGAGATGCATTTCTCCAGTATTGAAGGTGAATAAGAAATTAAGTAGAATTCTGTAACATTAACAAACCATGTAGACCACATGGATCCTGATGTTGGTTGAGCATGACACTAAGAATAAGCTTTCAATTGCAGTTTATTTGGCCCAAAAATTATGGTGAATGCCAGAGAAAGAAGAAATTCCTAGCCAGACATGATTTGACTTGCTAATTATGATGATTCTATCATTAATGACGTTTTAAAAGTTAAAACAACATTTGTGACATATGGATTTAACAAAATAAGCATTAGAAAAGCCCATGCCAAATTTGCAGGAATAAAGACATAAATGGAAAGCAAATTTCATGCATGTACCTCAGCTTCAGCCTTTTGGAGGTTTGAACATCTGATTTCAAGCATATGTTTGTGCCAGAATTCCTTTTTCTGTAGAAGGCTTGCCTGTTTTGCTAATGGCTCAAACTGATGATTCAGCAAATTTAACCTGTTAATAGCAGATGTCATTATTCAGTTCATGAGATGTAAACACCAACACATAATTATTAAATCAAAGTCACAGATTTCTACCCAAATGCAGTTATTACCAGATCTTAATTGGTATTCAGTAAGAGTGAACTCCATGTGGATGCCTCACAGATCACAGCAGTTTTTACTTTCAAAGAGGCAGTGATAGTCAGCAGGGAGTGAAGTCTTAACATGCCAAATTTTATTCATATAACATTATTTGTTGAAAATGCAGATAATTTTTCCGGACGCCTTCATATAAAACAAGCAAATCTCATCAAATTTTGCATTATAAGCTATCAGACTCTTTGTGGGGTCTTCCCAAGCTACTTACCAAAAAAAAAAAGAAAACAATCAGACTCTTTTCTTAAACTAAGTTGAAAAGCATACAAACCTAATTCTTGTTGTTACAATTCTTCAAATGACTTTATAAGTAATTACCAGGTGAAACTCAATATTGAAATCTTGAACCTTTATGCAGCCATAATATGGCTTCAACAATGGGCATGACACCATATTCCGATTTTCTTTATGGTTTATAACTCCCCATCAAACAACAATAGTAGCTAAATACTACCCAAAATTTGAAGTGCAATCTAGAATCCTCCCATATCAATTCTGGAGCATCCAAGAATGGGATTGCATTAATATGTAGAGAGAATATTGCAAGGAACTGGACGGATACAATAATGAACATAATATACACATGCATGTTAAGATCTAGTTGCACATATATTGCTCATGTAGGTTACTCTTGGTTCAGGCTTAACATGGAATAAACCACACTAATCACTTCTTCTTTAACCAAACATTATTTTGCATTGATGTTAGATTAAGTTATCAACTTGTCAATCTAGAGAAGCTGAGTACAAGAAACAGCAAATAAGCACCTAGACTCCATCCGTTTGATTTTCTCTGCAGATTTGCTTTCAAAGTCTACAACTGCTTTGGATAATTCCATCACAGTGACTATAATGCAATCCAGCTGCTTTGCTTGCTCTTTGCCCTTTGTGTCAGACAATGATAAAGTCCTTTGCTTCTCCTCAATTATATGATGAAGCATGGCATTCTGCTTTTGTTCTTCCTCCAAGGCATCTGTTGCGCTCTTCAATTTTTTGTTCAGTTTGTTTATCTCCAATTCGTACGGATGAATTTTCTGCCAAGCCTCGTTCATTATACTCTTCATTGAACATGATTCCTTCTTGAAATCTGATATCAATATCTCTTGCTTGCATACCTGGTCTCTGAGAAAATTAAGCTCCTGATGAACTAGGTCAAACTGCTCCTTTTTTTGCATCAGTGTGGAACCAATCTCTGCTGCTAATGTTTCCTTTTCCTTAATCACTGTTGACAGTGATGCTATCGTCTGCTTCAACTTCTGGTTCTCCTCAATTTCTAATCTTAATGCCTTATCTTTTTCAAAAATTTTTGTTTCAAGAGAAGCCTTTTCTATATAATATTTCGATATAGTAGTATTTATGGTAGAAATAGCATCCCAAGCAACTCCTTTAATTATGATAGAGTTAATCTCTTGCAGGGAAATGGTACTTGTCTTTATATCCTCCATGCCACATTGATGCTCAGAAATCAACTCCCTTAAAATAACATTATACAGTTCATCTTTAACATTCATTTCCATCTTCATGTCTTCTAGATCCCCTTTGAATTTCATAATTTGTTTCAGAAAGTTAGCCTCTACAGATGAATGAAGTGACATTTGGCTCACTGCATCAGAGACCTGTGAAGATAGATGTTTGACCTCCTTTCTTTTATCCAAAAGCAAACCTTGTAGATGCTGATTTTCCAGAAACAAGGAATTAATTCTCTCCTTCAAATGGCATAGTTCGTCATGATCATCACTTATTGGAGGCAGCTTTTCTTTCTCCAAAAGAATCTTGTTGAGTTTCAAAATGACTTCTGGAATTTTTTTCTTTAAAAGTTCAGACTCCTTATCTTTTCTAAAAAGTGATGAACCCTTTTCCTTGAGAAATTCCCTCTTGAATCTGAACAACTCTTCTGTTTTCTCTTGCAAAGCTGATTCATGTTGTCTTTTCATCTCAGTCATTTCATTTTTGAAGTAAGACACCAGTTCTTCTCTCGTCATATGCTTCAGTTGGGATAGCTCAGCAACTTCCAGCACGACTTTGCCAGAGTCCCCAGATTTCTCCATCGTTGTGGTTCCATTTTCCCCAGGATGAGATGGAGAATGATGATCGCCTAACACTTTTCCAGGAAAGAGTTCCTTTCTTTTTGCAACATTCCATTCTTCAAAACTTTCATGGCTGTATTCTGAACTGAATAATGACTTAGAAATAGCATCAAGTTCTTCACACACGGTTGCAAGTTCAGCAACTTTCTCCTGCCAGTTCTTGGTTAAGGTGTTAACAAGTCCTTTTTGCTCACACAATTTTATTTCAAACTCTTCTTGCAGACCCCTGATATAATTCTGAATCATGAAATTACTAATTTCTTCCTGAAATTCATGTTCCCATTTCTGTTCCCCCATCGAAGTCTTCACCAAGCAAAACATGTCATTAATCTGTTCAAATCCTGATGCTAGCATTACTTTTAGACCTTCAATTCGTTCATCTATTTTGAGCAATTTTTCATCACCTTTTACCTTAGGAAATATGCCAAACGTCCCTGGATCCGTGGAGGCTACATTTATTCTACCATGGGAGTTAACGGCCCCTAAATCCTGAAGATCCTCCTGAAGCCTATAAAGCTGTTCTTCTGCTGCAAGCTTCATCCTGCCTAAATGCTTTGCATAATTCAAATCTACACTGGCATCTAAGTAGCTCTGATGCAACTCTGATAATGTTTTCTCAATTTCAACTTCAATCACAGAAGGTTTTGGCAACATCATGACCGGTGCTAACCTGTTACTTAGTAGAGCTTCATCAGACTTACCAGACCACAACCTCTCATTCAAGATAGCTATCTCTGCCTCCTTTGAGGCAATTTTGTCAGCAGCTTCTTCGGCCACGGCATTTACTATCCCTTTGATGACTGAATCACTCACCATCCTTGAAACACTGAGACGGTCATTTATCTCATCCCAGTAAGAATCCAGATCAGCAAGAATATTTTTTTCATAAAAACACAAGTCATTCCCAATGTTCTCATTTCCCTTAACACTTCTACAAGATGGCAAAGACCCATCAACTGAAGTACCTAACCTTTCATCCAGGACCTCAGAATTCTCCACTGGTAACTGCACTCCTGACTAAACAAGTTCAAAAGGAGAACAGTTTGACATAAAGGGAACAAAAAAAAAAATAAATAAATAAATAATTTCAACACCAATTCCAGAACATAGGAAATTAAACAATCTACTAATGCCATTCTAAAATGGAAATAGCTATGCTTTTAATGCAAACTTCTGAACACATAAAACTAAACACTGTCCATTAATGCGAGCAAATCTCCTTAATAAAGAAAGACACATAAGTCTCACACAGAATAAAAAATAGAAGAAAAGGGATAAGCCACAGGCCAATGCCCAATTTGCATGTAGAGAAGTACTTAACCTTCCTCTGTGATGGGTACATCATCCAAATTTACAAAGTTCAGATATCCTAAATCAACAATTAAATGACAAAAGTGCAAACTTGATGTCAGATAAATATATAACGATTCCCAGTTCAAAAAGAAAAATAAAAATTAAACAAGGCAGAGAGCAAAATATCTCCGCGTATGTCACTAAGAAAAATCAAACTTCCAATTCAGATTGCTAATCCATTCCAGCAAAGACAATTAAAGCGCAAAGTCAAATCAAGAAATCCTCCAACCAAACCAACTAAAACATCGTACAATTATTCCAACTGAAAACCTCACCTTTACCATCCTAATCCAATCTACAACCATCACAAATTTAAAGAGCAAAAAGCTCCTTAGAACGCCTTCTATAATGTGAAGTTTATTTCAAAACGCCGAATTTAGAAGTTCAGAGATCTCAAATACTCCACTAATTGCTACAGTACTAGCTCAAAGCCACTCTCAACAAAGATTTAACAAAACCAAGATCATTATGTTCTAAATTCTTATCTCAGTATCTCATAAAACTTTCGAAGACCAAAGTCAAATTAATGAATACCCATATCCCACCAACTAAAACGGCCAAAGTTGCCACTATTCCAAAAAAAATTTACTATTCCCGTCCATAATCCAGGCAAGAAACAACGAAAAACGGAACGAGAGGTCAGTAAATAGGGAGGGTGGGGGGGGGGGGGGGGGAACTCACGTATTCCATCCGGTCCATGGATGCAGCGAAGAGGAGGCTTTGGCGGGGGACGCTCTTCGAATTTCCCGCCACGGCTTCGCTCGAGGCCTCGAACACTGGAGGGAGCCGAAGCCAAAAGGGATAGGTTTTAGGCCTGGGAGCGAGATCTTTTTTTATTTTTTTATTTTTTTTGGCCCTTTATCGGATTGCGTGGGTTGTTTTTTTTTAGGGTCGAGCGAAGGGGGCGAAAGGAGTCGTCAGTTGGGAAAGAAGCAGAGAGAAAAGTCGGCGGTGACGGAAGGCGGTCGCAGCAAGTCAAGAGAGCTGACCGGAAGTGAACGGGAGAAAACTTATACTGGAGAAGTACAGCGTTCAAGGCGAGATCCACGGAGTGATAATTAGTAAGCTGTAATCATTAACGCATTCCAGAAACAGAGTCCCTTTTCCCAACACAGCATCTAGATATCGTAAAAAGTAAAATAATATATATAGAAATTAGATGGCTGACGCATTAATTTTTTCCACTAATTAAGGTGTGATGGTATTATGAACAGCAAATAGAAAGAAAAAAAAAATTATAGAAAAATTTGCTGATCGTGATTGGCGCAAAGGATCACTTGACTTGAAATTTTACTTAAATATCTTGCATTTTTTTTAATATTTTTAAGTAGATGAATCAAATATTATTTTGCTACTCTTTTTTTTAAAAAAAAATATTTTGAAAATAACTATTAATTAATATAAAAGTTTCTTGAACTACTCAACGCGAACATTTCAAGCGGGTATTTAATTGCTATGCGTCGTGATAATTTTCTCAAACCGCGGGTCATCTGAACGTAACGCCTGAAAAGCTTTTGCATGTGCCAAAGGCCCAAAGCTAAGGTGTACCTGAAACTTTTAGAAGATGAGAAAGTGATTGGTCTATTGATTTCAATTTTCAAACTAAAGGAAAAGAGCATGAAATAAAGCTACCCGCCAAATCCAACCCAACCAAGATGAAGCCATCAATCTCCCTTTTTTTTTTTTTTGGTCAAATTTTGGTGGTCTTGAGTTTATGAGCACCTAATGACACAATAGTGGTATTTGGTCACCAAAGCAAAACTTTTTTTTTTTTTTTTTGTCCTTTTGATAAACATCCTTTTTGCCGTGGGGCCTTATAGTCGATGCATTTTCTTAGCAAGAAGAAGAATAAAGGAGACCAAGAAAACAAAAGCAAGCCATTGCAAAGGCGAACGGGGCCCTACTTAAAGTGGCTTTTTAGGTGGAAAGTTCTAATTATAGACCATGTTGTTGGTCTGTTGCTCGAGGATCCCACGATTCTAATAATCCGTAAAGGTGGAGAAGTGGGACCAGTGGAATCAAATTGTTTCTTTGGAATTATGCGTTCTGCGTCGTTTGACTCGAAGTCGGCGAACGAGCCATGCATAATGCTATAATTCCGTGGAAACGGCACTGTGGGAACCCGGCGTGCCAGGGACCGACTTAATAATAATAATAATAATATCAGAAGACGGCACTAATCGATGAGTAGTACATCGTTTGATGAATTGGGCAGCAGGCCAATCTCTGGGCAGAAGTCCGACAGGTGGAATCAGTGAACCAAGTCCTTCATGGTTAGCGCGGAAAATGATGGCGATGCGAAAAAGTGTAGTATTATGATAAGAATTTTAGCCGTGCTATGACGGTTGACTGGCAGTGTTGTAATTATCTTGATCCAACTATATATCCAATCATGCCTATTTTAGGATAAGAGAATCTTAGGTTGCATTGGATAGCTGATAACCTATCATCATTATTGATAATTTAAATTAAGCCTATCAAATAATTATATTTAGTATATTTTAATGATGATATAGGTTACTTAAAAAAATGGTTATCTAGATTATCACCAATGTTATAATCTAATAATTTTTTTTATAAAATTACCATTGCCTCCTTCTCAAAAAAACAAAAACAAAAATCTCCTTCTTTTTCTCTCTTTTCTTTGGTCTCTGATGATCTTTCCTTCGAATGAATTATTTTAGCTTTAGTTTTTGCTAATTTCTCTTCTTCAATCATGATATTATTTGTTATACTTTGCTAATCCGACTCTTACCATGGACCTTCTCTATTTCCATGCATTTCCTTTGATCGTAGCTATATATCGAATAGAATATATATATATATATCAATTATTCTATTAATCTTGATTAATTTTATATAATAAAATATTAAAAAATAAATTACTTTTAAAATATAATAAATAAATTATGGTAATTAAAAGTTTAAGAATCAAAAAATATTGAGTAAATATTGTTTGAAGATTAAAAATATATTTTAATCTTCAAAAGTTTAAATATAATATTTTCTAGTTATATATAAATACTTTACATTTTTATGATGAAATAATTTATCTAAAAAAATATACATCTTTCAAGTTGATAAACTAAAGAATATAAAATATTTTAAATATAATTACTCTGAATATCCACCTTATTTAACTAGCATCCTTTCAATTCATTTTTTTGTCATTAATTATTTTTTTAATAAATGATTGAAATATTTCTTTTTTTTATGATATCCATGTGTCTAACCTAAACTATTTATATATCTCTTTGGTGTTTATAATATAATATCTTGAAATATATTATGAATAATTTTTTTTTGGGATCAACTTATTAATTTATATTTAATAATTTCTTCTATGACCCTTGAATGATATACTTTCTTTTTTTTTATCAGCATGCATCAATATTATTTTAGGCGTTGTCATTTATAAATGTAAGTTTTTTTAAATCAAATATATAATAGTATATGAATTTTTATAGATTTGATTTAGATGTATTTTAAAATTTAATGTTATATGGCTAGTAATATGTTTGTCTGGTACCAAACACAGTAATCAATATTATTAGCATATATATTATAGGCAATCCATATTACCATTCAGGATTGCCTAGCAATCCACCAAACACAACCTTATATCAGAAATATTTGTTATGAACTATTATTTTTAAATTATTTAAATTCTAAAAGCCATATATTTTGAAGGCTTCTAAATCATACATTTAAATAGTTTAAAAATTAAATAATTTAAATAAATAAAAATATATATATTATTTGATGTAAGGGGAAAGGAATTTTCAAGTCATAATTTTTTATGTGAGTATTTCAAAGAGAGTAAATCACATCTATCGGTTCAAATTATCAATGTTAAATCTTTATTATCTAAATCTAAGTTGAAATTTATTTAAATGATAATACAGCACAAAAAGATGAGAAAAGAAATTTTAATTTTTAAAAAACTTATTACAAGTCTCTTTAGAAATCTTATTTTGTCTTAGCCTCTATTTGAATGGAAAGAAAAATAAGAAGGAAAGAAAATTAGGAGAATTTAGGAGAGAAATAAAATTTACCTGTTTGGATAGAGAGAAAAGTAAGAAGGAAAGAAAAAGGAAAAAAAGTAGTGGACTCTCCAAACTGAAGAGATTTCGGAGAGAAAACTCAAAGTGCTCTTTCATTTTTTTTTTCATTCGAATATTGACCCTTCTAAAAAAATAACTGATGCATTTTTAATCATTTGTAATAAGAACATTATTGTCATTATAATTTATCAACTTTTCTCTCCTCTCTATTTCCTTCCACTCATCCAAACATAAGAGAAAATATTTTCTCTCCACTTTTCTCTTCCTTCGTTTTCTTTCCTTCCTAGTTTTCTCTCCATCCAAACAAAGCATCTCTTTAAAAAAGCTATCTTATTCTAAAGTCTTATTGTATTTTCTTTATAAGTCTTATTTTGTTTATATCAATATCTATAATTTTGGCCTCTTATTTTTTAGAGTATTTTGATATTAATCTGATTAAGTGTTTTTACTCGAGTTAGATTTCTATTGGGCCATTTTGCTTTATATATAAGCCCTTAGTGCACTCCATTAAAAAAAACAATTGAATAATAAATTGGGTTATAAGAGTTTTTCTTTTTTCTATTTCAAAGCAATTACTTTCTTGAGTGATTGAAGATGCTAAATTGAAAACCTCAGGAAGTTAGGGCAAGATCCCTTTTCTACTTATTTACATTAGATTTAGTATCAGAGCCGAGACTGCTTGCACCACATATAGCATCAAAGTCTAACCTACTAATTATGTCTTTTCTCTTTCCACCTTATCTTTTACTTTTAAAATCCTAGTTTGAAAAATAAAAAAAAAAAATCATCTCCCGCCATTTTTTTTTTCCTTGCATCCATGAGACCCTAATTTCAAAAAGAAAAATTTCCTACCATCTTCCTTCTTTTTCCAGTCCTAATTTCTTTAGAGAGAGAGAGGGGGGAGTTCAAAAAAAAGCCCAAAAAAGTAAAAAAAATAAAAAATAAAAAGAAGAAAATATTAAAAAAAAGAGTAAAAAAAAGAGAGAATTGGAAAAATAAAAAAAAAAAAACAAAGAGAGAAAGAGAGAGAGAAAGGACACCTTGTTTCATAATGATTAGGATAATTCCAGATTAAGCAAGAATAACTCCTCGATAAGCCCATAATAAGTCTAGAATAAGTCTAGACTAGAGCTAGAATAAGCATGAAACAAAGTAAAATAAATCTAAAAAATTCTAAAACAAGGGGTTTTCTCTTAAATTCTAGAGATTTTCCTCTTAATTAATTGCTGTTTTCATGAGTATAAAGTGTTGATACACCTAAAATCAATGTGAACCTTTTTATCTAGTGCTTGTATGTGATTGTATAGCAGTTGCACTACCATTTGGAACAACAAAAAAGATCGTATTACTTGGATAGAGCAATGGTTTGATCGATTGAAATAGTAATTGATGGATATTGGTTGATATCTAAACAAGAACCGTTCAACTTAGCATCTACCAACATATCAACCCCAGTTCTTACTTGAGAGATCAACCAAACATATGATGTTGATGAAGATATCTACATGGAATTCAACTTGAGGTATTTGATTTTCAAGATAACCTAGAGCCTAAAACTTTTATAAATTGGCTTTGGTCTATTGAAGAATATCTCAACTATCATAAATTAACTGGCCATTGAAATAGATATACTTAGGCCTTGTTTTCTTTATTTTGGGGCTAGCAATCAACAATCAGCAATGAGCAACAATATTGGCAAGGTCTGTCTCCCTCTTCCTTCCTTTCCCTCCATCCCTTAACCCTTCTCTCTAATATCTAGTACCAAGAATCTGGCACCCTTGGAAGCATTGATTGTTTCAATATTACTTAACATTACTCTATTTTGAAATAGTGGCCAACCATCAAGCGGTCTTCTCCTTGGCCCTTCTTCCTCTTCACCTTCTCTTGACCCAAAGCTGACCATGGTTGGCCATTATGAGCGGCAATGGGTTATGGTCCAGGGGGAAGAACTTTCCTATTAACACCCTAGGGTTTTCACTTGTTGGGTTCCTTCGTAAACATTACCTATTGCAAGGGTCTTCCGACCCTTGAAGATCCCTCCTTACCCTTTCTATCTCTATCTCTCTCATTTCCTTAAGTTTATTCTCTTTTCATCTCTTTTACTCCGTATACATTTCTCTTTCCTTGCACTCTGTTTTAGTGTTAACATGCCAAGGGTCTTCTTAATGGAATGGGCTCTTTGTGACATGTCGCCTTGAAGCCTAAATCTAGAGACCATAAACACTAGACCTTGGACTTAGACCTGAAGCTTGGATTGAGAACCCTAAACCCTTAACAATGAATCCTAGTCTTATAACTTTATTTTAATAATTTTTTATATTTAAATTATGAAAATTGTACCTTTGTAGATGAGCAATGAAAAAAAAGATCAACCAAGAGTCTAACCATCCCCATCTTGTTGACTGAGGTAAGATTAGATTACATTCATTTTCTTATTAAATTTAAGTGTATATAACTTAGAATAGGACCAACCTAAATTTAACAATAAATCAAATATTGAATAATTAAAGGTGTTAGATGAAAATATGGTACTAATTATTAATATTAATAAATATATCTAGTAAGCATGCTTTTGAAGGTAGAGCTGATTTTCTGGCTAAAACATGGCTTTTATTTGTGGTAAAAATTTTGATGCATATTTATACATGCGTGTATATGCTAATGTGATTATACAAGTTTTGATAATGCATATATTAATAATTCTATAATGATTTTATATAAAAATTAATTTATTATAAAATTATATTGGCATGATTGCACAAGTTTGATATTACATGTGATAGTGAATTATGTTGAATATGTATAAAAATTTATTATAATGAAAATATATTACATGATTATAAATCATATGTGCATGTTTTGAGCTCTATATAATTTATTATATTATATTAAAATTCATATTTATGTGCTTATGAAATTGCATTAAAATAATAATTTAAAATTTTAAAAAGGTAATTGCTATAGATAAGGGTGGGCATGGACCGATCCAAGTTAGGTTTAAAAATTTTCAGGCTTAAGTTACAAATTTTAGTTCATAAGGCTCGGGTCGGACCTGAGCATAAAAAAAATAGAGTGAACCCAACTCACTTGACCTAGGTATATATATATATATATATATATATATATATATATATATATATATATGAATAAGAAAAGGTCATTAAAATATCTAAATAGGGATTTGAATTGAAATTTTTTAGTAAGGTCAAAGTGCTAACTTTTTTTTGTAAACCTATATTTGTGTGTGTGTGTGTGTGTGTGTGTGTGTGTGTATAATATATATATTACAAACTATAAGGCTAGGCTAAGCCTAGGCCCTTAAATAATTCTATTGGTTGGATCTAGGCTAGTATAGTTGACCTAACTTTTAGCTAGATCCAACTTGACCCAATGCCTTGGACCACATTTTTTTCCTTAACCCAACCTAGCCCAATCCATGTCGACCCCTAAATATGGATGATAATGATGATGATGATGATGATGATGATATAAGGCAATAGAGTCATATGATTTGGTTATTACTATGGGTCAAAGTGCAATTAGACATAGCTATCACCATTAGCTGAAATGCGATTGGATTTGACTATCATCATGAATTATGGCGCAATGAGACATAGGTGGTATGACAGGGTGAAGCATGACTAGACTTGATTGAATTGATTACTACCACAAATCTAAGACTAAGATATGTTAAGCCGATGATTTTGATTGCTACCATAAGTTGCAATGTGGCCGGATTTGGTTGCATGTCATAAGCTGAAGCATGACCATTACTAACTTGTAAGATCAATCATATGTATATTAAACTTAATTACAAATATGATTGGTATACTTGCCGTAAAAGGATTATATTTTTTTGGATGTATGTTGTTGGCTATATCATGTTTAGTTCATGTCTTGATGAGATAGATACCTATTGATTGGGCATGACACATGTTTATACATAGTTATATGCTTAATTCATATATTTATCTCTTCTATGCTTAATTATACTTGCATCTAATTACATTGTTGAACATTGTATATTTGCTGACCTATGCAAATAAATGTTACAATTTATTAATATTTAATGATGAGTACTCATATCTACAAGTCTGTGTAGGGAATTCTTAGTAGGCTAATATTCATTGTATATCTTTGCAATTTTTTTTTAGAGAGCTTAGGAAGCTTAGAACCAAGGATGAGCTATCAATGGAGTGAGTAACAAGCAAACGGGATAAACTAGTTTTTGGATAACTTGACTTTATTGGTTATCTTATAGTATTTGAATTTAATTTGAATGTTTTTGCTTGTTAATTTATAAATGATTAAATCTTAAATCTTGTATAATTCTTTGAGCCACACTTAGGGGTTATGGGGCTACATCGCATGCCTAAGCGAGATGATGGGTTGGGTCATATTAGTATCAGTGCCCAACCAGATATTTACAAATTTTGGCAAAAGGGTGCATTCTTTTGGATTCTTTGGTGCATTACTAAAGGATTGCTCAATTTGATGTAGAAATGGATGGCAATTATTAGCATGGTTGATTGGCATCCTCCTCTCAAGAGCTTGCTTTTAGATTGTGTAGCGTTTGAACCTTGGTAGTAACACATCATCACCATATTGCTCAAAAAAATACTGATATCAAAATGTAAAAAAAAAACAATATATGAAAAATCATCACCTCCCATTGTCATGTATAAGTAATTGCTTTCAATTGCAAGTTTATAGATATCAAATATAAATAGTCTCTCCAGCAAAACCTCAGATTAATTTCTTAACCTCAGATTGATATCACAAAATATATGAAGTACTTGATAGAAACAACTACGCATTTCAACCTAAGATGGAACTCTTCACCATGGAGCAAAAGATAAGGCCCAAGGTTAACTGGACCGGCTAAATTTAAATATACCGTATGAAATTTTGTCATGGACCTCACGATGCTGAGGCACCAAGATGGCACTTCACACGTACGCTCGATGATGTGTGCAAGCATCCGAAAAAGTTTTTGTACACAGTCTCCGATGCAATAAGTTTTACATGCATTGTACCACTCCTTATTGATCCATATGGATCCAATGTGGCCTGATGCTGTTGGACGGAAAAGCAGGGATACGATGTAACGTTTTGATCATGACATCCATTAAAAGCCATTCGGCCTTATTTTGAAAGTAATGTGCAGACGAAAATGCTCTTTTTCTTCAGCGTACTTCTCTTCTTTTACCCGCCAGTTTGCTTGGATTATATCTGATAAAAAATTCTTTCTGATTCTAAACCATTCTTCCTCATTCTAGCTTTCGATTGTAAGAAATCAGTCTAAGGTTTAAGCAAGATCCTCCCCCTCACTCTGAGAGTCCAGTTTAAGGATTTTGTTCTATTTCTATTGGTGACATAAGCTTCTTCGTTGCTCAGAAAAAGTGCTTCGAAAAGTATTCTAATTTTTGACCCAAAAAAAATATTTTTGCTTGGAGGCCGGAATACCTAGCTACTAAAGACTTATTAACTTCAGAAGAAAATGTCATCCCCTTTAGGAAGTAAAAAGCCCTTGTTTATGTATCTTTTTATAGTTCCTTTATTACACCAACTGGTTGTTAGAGAAGTTAATGCATTAGAAAACCGTGTAATACTCAGTTAGCATCCCTTGCTTGTTATGACAATCTGAGAGTTATAACTCAATCTACTAGTGTACCTTTAGTTTCATGTTTTTATGCACGAATGTCATACTCTTTTAACTAAGGTGTTATACCTTTTGAACTAGGGTGTCATAATAGTATTTCGGTCGACATCATGTATTATACGACGAATCTATAGCTTCGGTGGCATAGTTTATTAACTAGAATGTCCTAAGTCTTTGACTGCGGTGTCGTAATATTTTTTCGGCCTATAACGATCATAGAGCTTCTGTGGCATGTTACGACATCCTAGGAACATTATTCAGACCATAGATGGCAGGTATTTTCTGGTATTAAGGGTTCGAACATAAAACCTTAACGTTTTATGAATGAGTGTTGTATTTCTTTAACTAGAGTGTTGTAGGATTGTAACTACGATGTCATAATACTTTTTTGGCCCGTAATATGATCCCTATAGCTTTCGTGGCATGTTACGACACCATGAGAGTCATAACTCGATCCACTAGCAAAGGATATTGATAATAGGAGGGGTTAATACCTTTAGTTTCATGTCCTTGTTGTTTTTATGCACAAATGTCATCATACTCTTTTAACTAGGGTGTTATACCTTCTGAACTGGGTGTCATCATAGTGTTTCGGCCTATATCAGGTGTTCTACCACAACCATATAGCTCCGATGTCATCATTTTACAACTCGGGTGTCGTAAGTTATTTTCTGGGATGCCGTAAGTTTCTGCCTTAATAGCTTCAATTAGGGTGTTCTAATATGAAAACCGGGGTATCGTAATAGTTTTTCTAGGGTGTCGTAATGGTGACATCATTTTACAGCTCGGCTGTCGTAAATTATTTTCTATTGTGTTGTAAGTTCCTGGCTTAGCAGTTATAGTTAGGGTGACATCATTTACAGCTCGGGTATCGTAAGTTATTTTCTGGGGTGTCGTAAAGTCCTGCCTTAACAGTTTTAGCTAGGGTATTGTAACAGTTTTGCTGAGGTATCATAAGTTCCATTGTCATCATCTTCACATCCCGGTACTCTATTTTCTACTAGGGTGTCGTAACAGTTTTTTTGAGATATCATAAGTTTCATAGTCATCATCTTCGACATTTCAATACTCTATTTGCTGCTAGGTGTCGTAACAGTCTTTCTGAGGTGTCATAAGTTCTATAGTCATCATCTTCGACATCCCAATACTCTATTTGCTACTAGAGTGTCGTCATTTGATAGCTCGGGTGTCGTAAGTTGTTTTCTGGGGTGTCGTAAGATCCTGCCTTAATAGTTTCAGCTAAGGTACCATACTATATTAACCTTGGTGTCGTTAGGCCCTGCCTTAATGTCTTATGAATCAGTGTCGTCATGTTACAGCTAGGGTGTCATAATTTATAAACTGGGGTGCCATGACTTCTGAACTCGGGTGTCCAAAGTTCATGTCTTTAACTGTTAATGGGTGTCGTAGTTTTTAACTGGAGTATTGTATGTCTTTAACTGGGGTGTCGTAGGTTTGTAACTGTAGTGTCGTAATATTTTTTCAGTCTATAACATGATCCATATAGCTCTCATGGCATGTTACAACATTCAAGAAGCCATTATTCAGACCATAGATGGTATGTATTCCTGGTATCTGGGGTTCGAATATAACTGGGGTGTTGTATTTCTTTAACTGAGGTATTGTATTTCTTTAACTTGGGTGTCGTAATGCTTTATCAGGATAAATAGAAATCTAAATATATGGATATCAATGTTTATGACTGTGTGTTATATTTCTACAGATGATACTGAAATTATAGATCGGAAAGAAATCGAACATACTCCCGGCCGTGCACCTTTACCCATCACTCAAAATGCAGGGGATGATACAGTTATTCCTCAAACTGGAATGGAATTCAATTCAGCAGATGATATATATACTTTCTACAATAGATACACAAAAAGAGTTGGTATTGGAATCACAACAGTGTGTAGCAGGGCCAACTACAACAATCTGGTGTGTTAGAGGCAAGAAAAATCTAGAAAAATAGAAAGAGTATGAATCAGGGATACTGGCAAAGTTAATTGTATGGCATCCATAAACACAAGACTGAATTCTACAAATGGTAAGTGGATATTGGTTGAGGTTTTTCTAGAATATAACCATCGGATGTCCATAATATCAACTGGTTATCTATGGCCCCATAGGAGATCAACACACCAGAGAAGGCAGAGATCAGCAATTTATATGTCGTGATTGTGCCACAACTAGATATACCCCGCTATAACAAGAAGAAAAGGGGGTAGAAGACAATTGGATTTTACAAAGAATGATGCTCATAATTTAATTTGTCGCGAACATGTGTCTCAGCTGAAAGAAAGAGATGCTCAATTAATGGTAATCCATTTCACTGAAATGCAAGCAAGAAATCTTAATTTCTTCTATATCTTAGACCTTAATGATAATGGACAGCTCAGGTCTGTCTTCTGAATTCATCCAAGGTCAAGATTGGCATGCACATACTTTAGTGATGTTCTAAACTTTGACTCAACCTACTTTGCAAATAGATATCAAATGTCTTTTTGTCCATTCATCGAGGTCAACCATCATGGATGGTCGACATTGCTTGGTTGCACATTATTGTCCGATAAGAGGATTGAGATATATAAATGGGTTTTTCATTCATGGCTGGATATAAATGATAGTCAAGCACCTAAAGCTATAATAACTGATCAAGATAAGGCAATCGAGGCTGCAGTTAGGGAGGTTTTTCCTAACGCACGACATCGATTTTATCTTTGGCATATATTGAAGAAGATACCTAAAATTTATGGTTGATTTTGATGAGGTGATATATGATTCACTGACCATACAGTCATTCAAGAAAAGGTGGGCACATCTCATGGAGAATATGAAGAATGCAAGGCTATAGATTGGTTAAATGGCCTTTACGAATGTCGGGATAAATGGGTCCCAGTTTACCTTAAGGATACATTCTTCTCGAGTTTCTAGGACATTATGTTTGGTTTATGTTAATGTTTCACAACTCTAAAAAAATATGTATATTTAATGCTTTTTTTTTTGACATTATTATGTACAGGGATGTTATCTTCACAAAGGAGCGAATGTATCATCACTTCTTTGATGGGTTTATAAATTTGAAGACTACACTTAAGGAGTTCATAGACAAGTATGAATATGCCTTGGAGAAAAGGTATGAGGTAGAAAATGAGGAAGATAATAGGACATTGCAAACGGATGCTTTCCTAAAGACATCCTTCCCTTTTGAGAGGCAAGCAGCAGGAAAGTATACAAGGCACATGTTCAAAAAGTTTCAGAATAAGATCCTTGAAATGGCTGCATCAAATTCTAAATTAATTAAGGAAGCTGAGAACTGTGATATATTCTGTAAAGTCATATGAAAGGATTGAAGTCGATAGAATCGGTAAGGAGATGATAAAAGATTATGTCATGTTATACAACAAAGTTTTGGAGGATGTTCAATGCCAGTGTCGATCCTTTCAGTTCAAGGGTTACCTGTGTAGGCATGCCTATTGGTTCTTTATCAAAGCGATGTATTTTATTTACCAGATAAGTACTTTTTGAAGAGATGGTGCAAGGGCATGAAATACCAATTCGATGATTTTGATATAAATTTTGAAGGTTATGATAAAAGTTCATGAAAATCATGGTACGCAGTCATATTATTTTATTTAAATGTCTTATTTTATGTTTTCTTTAAAATTATATTATTGATTGTAGATATGCTTTGATGACTCATCAAATGATGAAGCTTGTAGAGATAGCCTAGATGATCTAACACCGTTATTTAAAAGAGTCCTGGATGCTAACTATGCAGCTAAGGCAAGTATACAACTTATAATTCAAGATCCTGAGCATATTAGGATGAAAGGTCATCCAAGAGAGAGCAGATTAAAGAGTGGAGTCGAGAAGAAGTCAAAGAGATCAAGAAAAAATATGGACAAGGCATCCGTTGACACTCCTCCTATACAAAATGAAATAAGAGCTGGTTTAAGCAACAGACAAACTTGTATGCAGACAACTAACACCAGACAGGATATGGAAAGAATTGTAACATCTTTCAATACATTGTTTAACGAGTTTGATGCTTATGTATTAAGTCAATAAACGCAGGAATATATAAAAATTTATAACACCCAAGTTTCTATGTTACTACATCGTAGTTGTAAAAATACGACACCTCCAAAAAATTTACTACACCTAAGTTTTCATATTACGACACTCTTGTTGTATGAATACGATATCCCGGTTATAGTTTACTTCACCCAAGCTCTTTTCTTGGCCGGTTTTCTCCTGGGTATCGTAAGTCTCTTCTCTAGCTTCATTTTAAGTATGGGTGTCGTAGGTTTGTAATTAGAGTATTTTAACTGTAAATCTAGGATGTCGTAGCTCTTTTTTGGCCGGTTTCCTTCTAGGTGTCGTAAGTCTCTTTTCCAATGTTCATTTAAGCATGGGTATCATAGGTTTGTAACTAGGATGTCTTAGCTGTAAATCTAGAGTGTCATCATCGATTTTTGGTCAATTTTCTTCTATGATGCCGTTAGTCTGGGATGTCGTTGCTGTTACGATACCCCAGTTCTCATCCTATGACACCCAAGCGGAAACTCTTATGGTAGGAACGGACGATATCCCCGAAAGGCTGTTGCGACACTCAAGTTCTCAAGTTATGACACCTGAGCTTTAAAATGACGATACCTGAGCAAAAACTCTTCCGGCAGGAACTAACGACATCCCCAAAAGGTTGTTACGACACCCAAGTTCTCACATTATGACACCCAAGCTCTTTTTTTGATCAATTTTCTTTTGGGTATCGTAAGTCTCTTCTCTAGCGTTCCTTTAAGCATGGGTGCTGTAGGTTTGTAACTAGGGTATCTTAGATGTAAAGCTGGAGTGTTGTAGCTCCTTTTTTGGTCGATTTCCTTTTGGGTGTTGTAAGTCTCTTCTCCAGCATTTCTTTTAAGCACGGGTATCGTAGGTTTGTAACTAGGGTGTCTTAAATGTAAAGGTGGAGTGTCGTCATCGATTTTTGATTGATTTTCTCCTGTGATGTCATTAGTTTGGGATGTTGTTGCTGTTACGACACCCCAGTTCTTATCTTACGACACCTGAGTGGAAACTCTTACGATAGGAACAGATGACATCCCCGAAAAGCTATTGCGACACCCAAGTTCTCAAGTTACAATACTCGAGCTTTAAAATGATGACACTCGAGCGGAAACTCTTCCAGCAGGAACTGACGGACATCCCCAAAAGGCTGTTATAATACCCAAGTTCTCACATTACGACACCCAAGCTCTTTTTTGGCCGATTTCCTTCTGGGTGTCGTAAGTCTCTTCTCCAGTGTTCCTTTGAAGCACATGTATCGTAGATTCGTAACTAGAGTGTCTTAGATGTAAAGCTAGGATGTCGTAACTTCTTTTTCGGCCGATTTCCTCCTGGGTATCGTAAGTCTCTTCTCCAGTATTCCTTTCAAGCATGGGTGTCATAGGTTTATAACTAGGATGTCTTAGATGTAAAACTGGGGTGTCGTCACTAATTCTTGACCAATTTTCTCCTGTGATATGGTTAATCTGGGATGTCATTGTTATTACAACACCCCAGTTCTCATCTTACAATATCCGAGATTTAAAATAACGATATCGTAGGAAAACTGTTATGACATCCCAGAACAAAAAATAGGACATTCGAGCTTTAAAATGATGACACCCGAGCGGAAACTCTTTCAGCAGGAACTGATGATATCCTCAAAAGGCTATTACGACACCCAAATTCTTACGTTACAATACTGTAGTTGTAACATTATGACACTCGTTTGAACATTATGGCATTCCAATTGAAAACTTAAGGGACTCAAAATTTTTGATATCCATGTAAAGCACCATGGCATCCATATAAAAAAATAAATATTTATTCATTCTTTAACGAAAAAATTACATCAATTCTGAAACACTATCATTATGAAACAAATGACATCAAATTTGTAGCACTATCTTTATGAAAGAATTACATAAAATTTGAATCAATAAAGTCTGAAAAAATCAAGAAGGTTTTGAAGCAATATCGATGATCTTTTGGTTGAAGCCTTCTCTGAATATCCTTGTTGCTAATTGTCGCTGATAATCTTTGATATCATCGTTTGTAAAATCTATCTTCAAATCAGGATTATCCCGAGCAAGGTATTAAGTACTTCAAACAGTAGAGCTGCAATCCAGTGATCCAAGAGGTTGACTTGGGCAATCTTAAATTTCTTCCATTGACCGTTTCTTAACCTCTTCCATATCGCAGAAGATATGGAAGATCGACCCAAGAAATTCCTATCATTTCTTCACATCGGTCTTGTACTTGGTATTGCATTTCAATGAATTAAGGTGCATCAACACCCTTCTTTCCATGTCGACCGCAACCAAATGCCAGTGCGAATTCTCCGAGTTAATGATGGAGAAAAGAAATCAAAACTGAAACTTTTCTTCATCGCTAACTCTATCAAAGATCATCGATCCGATCGATCCAGCTAGTTCTTCAATAAGAGATGTTCGATTATTCAGACACAAATCGGATGTCATATAGATGCAATGATGCACGTATGATATCGCTCCAGATGCTGTCCAGTTCATCTTCAAATATTCCTGTCTGGCATCAATAATATGGCAATGCAATGTAAATCAATTAATAAAAAAAAATGTGATATCATTCTAAAATCAATATAAACAATATCCACTGAGATACGTACATCGTCTAGTATCATATCTTTGGCAAGAAGATCGTTAAGACTTTTTCTTCTAATGCTGCCATCTGATTGATTTGTATACACAATATCGTCGCTAAAATGTTGAAGCATAAAATATATCAGGTAACTTGGAATATGAAATAGAAAATGAAATAAAAATAAGTCAAGAAAATCACTTACTTGTTGGACCTTTCGCTCAAAAACTGTGAATCAAAATATTGTCTTCTTCTATTCTTATTTCGGTTTTTGTAGTGCTCACTTGCTTCGACGATTTTTTGGGACGGCCTGTCTCATAAGAGTCCCCTCTAAACTTGGAGGCCTTGCATTTTTTGGGCTCTTTTTTAACCCTCTTAATAAGCAAGGGTATTGCTTTAGAGAATTGTATATCCCCCTCATCGGCCATAGGCTCAGGGGTGATGATTTTATTATCATAGGGCGTAGGGGTGAGGATTATTTTCTCAGACTTAGGCTCCTCTTGTCCATCCATAGAATGACCCTCCCTCATCTTCTCCTCCCTCCTCTCCTCCAGTTTATCTGCCATCCTGGGCTCCTCTTGCTCCTCCAAGGACTGCCCCTCCATCTTCTCATCCCTCCTCTCCTCCTTCTTATCTATAATCTTGGGCTCCTCTTGGCCCTCCAAGGATTGCCCCTCCTTCCTCTTCTCCTCCCTTCTTTTCTTCTTTATCTGCAATCCTGGGCTCCTCTTGGCCCTCCAAGGACTGCCCCTCCTCCCTTCATTACTTGCAGTGCCCTCCTTTCTATGCAATGATTTGAGGAGGTCTTCAGCTATGGCAAGCCTATGCAAAACATCATCGATTTGATTCTTAACACACCCTAGTTCAATCCTCAACTCTGCACAGCTTGCACAGCTTTTTGTTAGATCAACGGACGCTACTATCTGTGGAGTGAGAAGCCACTGCTCTTGTGCCATAGGTACAGTAACACCTTCCAATTGCAAGCCAAGATGATAAACTAAAGGATTAAAAAATTTAAAATTAAATTAAATTTAAAAATTGTAATGGTACAATGGAAAACAATTACAACATCCAAGAACAAAAATTACAATACCCCAGTTCCCATAGAATGACACCGTAGCTGAACATTACTGATATCAGAGGAAAAAAATTTATGACACCGCAGTTTTAACATTACGACACTCTGGTTTTAACATTATGACATCCCGATTAAAAACTTAAGAGACTCAAATGTAAAATTACATCGTAAACTTACCAATTCGTTAGGCTGCATGTTGGCAACCTGGACAGACTGCACCTTTAATTGGTTGTCATACCACTTCAACAGCCGGTAGTTTATTGGGATATGTTGGGGCTCTTATTAAGCTATGTTTGAGGAACCACGCCTGCACATAATAATTTTGTGATATAAAAAAATGAAAGATTTAAAAAATGATAATTATGACACTCATTCTGCATATCAATATTCCTTACCACCAGAGCTACTAAGCATCCGAATAGGGTAGGCTGCCTCCTAACCTTGTCCCCTCTCTTTGACTGAACTGGCTCCTGGGATTGCAAGCAAGCAGCGACCTCTGGGAGACCCAGAACGATCAACTCCTTGATTGCGGATGCCCAGTTGATCCTCTCTAGTTGAGTTTAATCATCCAAGTACTGGATGAGATATCGTGGACATGTCTGATTAGACTTTGGAGCCAAAAATATTGCAAACATGTAGGCGATCCAAAGTCTAACAGTGTCCTCGACATCCTTCTTTTTCTTGAATGATTGAAGTCCATTTATTAACTTCTTTAACCCCTTTTGGCGAAGATCTAATGCCCGACCAAATTATCTAAATAACCTTCCATTATACAATTGGCAGGAC
Source organism: Calamus simplicifolius (assembly GCA_900491605.1). Classification (NCBI taxonomy): domain Eukaryota; kingdom Viridiplantae; phylum Streptophyta; class Magnoliopsida; order Arecales; family Arecaceae; genus Calamus; species Calamus simplicifolius. The sequence continues at coordinate 716,043 of UESW01003955.1, read as the reverse complement.
GTGTCGATCTTCCTTCCATGAGCTAGAAGATCCAAAATCAGTGCGACTTCGTTGGCACTGAAAATGATTGCCTTGCCACAAAAAATAACTCCTCACCTCCATTGTGACATCGTATTATGTTCTGCTAACAGTCAGCTGTCGACTGAGAACGCTGCATATCGACGAAGGCACCAAATGGGGTCCTTCGGATAACTTCTATATGTAGTGTATTAAGCCCCATCTTTCAAACTTTCTGAATGTAGACTGCCGGTTTGCAACAGTTCTTAAACAACTAGGAAGCCTTCACTGCAGGAACTGAAATAATTTCCAAGTCACCTAAAACAAACAGGATTAACAAATTTGTCAGATTAAGAAAAAAAAAATTTGCCGAGTGCCATAATATCTAAACTAGGGAGTCATGTGCAGGGTATCATGATATTTTGAGAAAGGGTGTCATAAAATCTGAATCAAGAATCATCGTGTTGTTTACCTCTTTCCAATTCTGTAGCTTCATATGGGACGACACTTAAAAGAGCCTCATCCTCATTTGAATACAGAACCATTTCTTTGTTTGCTTCCGCCATTTCCTTATTGCGGTGCTTTCGTGTATGCTGTGTTCATAGTCGCCATGTTCATGGTCTGCGTTGAACCACGAAACCACTCTTCACCATGGAGGCAAAAGAAAAAATAGTGGAGAAGATCAAGGATGCCAATGGCTACTCGACCACCAAACAGAAAAGATATATGTCACCTTTAGAGGAAGAGATAATATTCTAAAGCAAAGGTTCAAACTAGGGTTCAGAAGTTATATATGCCGCCTTCAGAGGAAGATGAAAGGACATCCTTCCGTGCGAAAGGATGGCAGGAGCGATGCGATCACATCACAAATCCGTTACGATACACTCTCACGTCCCATACCATTGGCCACGTGAAGCCTACATTTTCAAACGGGTGGCATAAATGTCTTAAAAGGGTGTCGTCGGTTTACAGCTAGGATGACGTAAAATTTTTTTGTCTATTTCAAATATATTACAGTGATGTCATAAATTTATACCAAGGGTATCGTAAAGTAAAACTGGGGTATCGTAAGGGTTTTTTCGATGTAAGGCATGGGTGTCGTAAGTTTGAACCTACGGTGTCTTAACAGTAAAGCTGAGGTGTCATAGCATTGTTATGGCTAATTTTCTCCTTGGATGTCGTAAAGCTTTTCCCCTAAGCATGAACGGGTGTCTTAGGTTTGTAACTTGGGTGTCGTAATAATTCAGTTGGGGTGTCATCACTGGTTTTTGGCCGATTTCCTCCTGCGATGTCGCGAGGCTTTTCTTCAGTGTCCGATGTAAGGCCACGAGTATTGTAAGTTTGAACCTATGGTATCTTAACGGTAAAGCTGGGTGTCGTAGCTTTGTTTTGGCCGATTTTCTGAACGAGTGTCTTAGGTTTGTAACTTAGGTGTCGTAATAATTCAGCTGGGGTGTCATCACTAGTTTTTGGTTGATTTCTTCCTGCGATATTGTGAGGCTTTTCCAGTATCCGATGTAAGGCCATGGGTGTTGTAAGTTTGAGCCTACGATGTTTTAACGGTAAAGTTGGGGTGTCATAGCTTTGTTTCAGCCAATTTTTTGAATGAATGTCTTAGGTTTGTAATTTGGGTGTTGTAATAATTCAGCTAATGTTTCACCACTGGTTTTTGGCCGATTTCCTCGCTATCACCAAGCTTTTCTCCAGCATCCGATGTAAGGCTACGGGTGACGTAAGTTTGAACCTACAATGTCTTAATGGTAAAGCTAGGGTGTCGTAGCTTTGTTTTGACCGATTTCTGAACATGTGTCTTAGGTTTGTAACTTGAATGTCGTAATAATTCAGCTGGGTATTGTCACTGATTTTCGGTCGATTTTCTTCTGCGAGGTTGCGAGGCTTTTCTCCAGCGTCTGATGTAAGGCCACAGGTGTCGTAAGTTTGAACCTACGGTGTCTTAACGGTAAAGCTGGGGTGTCATAGCTTTGTTTTGGCTAATTTCTTGAACAGATGTCTTAGGTTTGTAACTTGGGTGTCATAATAATTCAGTGGGGTGTCGTCACTGGTTTTCGACCGATTTTCTCCTGTGATGTCGTGAGGCTTTTCTCCAGCGTCCGATGTAAGGCCACAGGTGTTATAAGTATGAACCTATAGTGTCTTAACGGTAAAGCTGGGATGTCGTAGCTTTGTTTTGGCTAATTTTCTAAATGGGTGTCTTATGTTTGTAACTTGAGTATCGTAATAATTCAGCTGGGGTATCCTAACTGGTTTTCGACCGATTTTTCCTGTGATGTCATGAGGCTTTTCTCTAGCGTCCAGTGTAAGGCCGCAGGTGTCATAAGTTTGAACCTACAGTGTCTTAACGATAAAGCTGGGGTATCATAGCTTTGTTTTGGCCAATTTTCTGAACAAGTATCTTAGGTTTGTAACTTGAGTATTGTAATAATTCAGCTGGGATGTCGTCACTAGTTTTCGACCAATTTCCTCCAGAAATGTCATGAGGCTTTTCTTCAGCATCCGGTGTAAGGCCACAAGTGTCATAAGTTTGAACCTACGGTCTTTTAACGGTAAAGCTGAGGTGTTGTAGCTTTGTTTCGGCCGATTTTCTGAACGGGTTTCTTAGGTTTGTAACTTGGGTATCGTAATAATTCAGCTGGAGTATCTTAACCTGGTTTTTGACCGATTTTCATCTGCGATGTCATGAGGCTTTTCTCCAGCGTTCGGTATAGGCCACGAGTGTCATAAGTTTGAACCTACGGTGTCTTATGGTAAAGTTAGGGTATCGTAACTTTGTTTCAGCCTATTTTCTGAATGGGTATCTTCAGTTTGTAACTTGGGTGTCGTAATAAATTAGCTAGGGTGTTATCACTGGTTTTCGGCTGATTTTCTCCTACGATGTCGCGAGGCTTTTCTTCAGCATCCGGAGTAAGGCTACGGGTGTCGTAAGTTTGAAACCTAGGTGTCTTAACGGTAAAGCTGGGGTATCATAACTTTGTTTCGATTGATTTTCTAAATGGTGTCTTAGGTTTGTGACTTGGGTGTCGTAATAATTTAGCTGGGGTGTCATCACTGGTTTTCGGCCAATTTTCTTCTGCGATGTCACGAGGCTTTTCTTCAGCGTCTGGTGTAAGGCCATGGTGTTGTAAGTTTGAACCTACTGTGTCTTAATAGTAAAGCTAGGGTGTCGTAGCTTTGTTTTGGCCGATTTCCTGAACGGATGTCTTAGGTTTGTAACTGGGTATCGTAATAATTCAGCTGGGGTATCCTAACTGGTTTTCAGTTGATTTCTTCATGCGATGTTGTGAGGCTTTTCTCCAATGTCGGTGTAAGGCCATGGGTGTCGTAAGTTTGAACCTACGGTGTCTTAATGGTAAAGTTAGGACGTCATATCTTTGTTTCGGCCGATTTTCTGAACGGATGTCTTAGGTTTGTAACTTGGGTATCATAATAATTCAGCTGGGGTATCATCACTGATTTTTGGTCGATTTTCTCCTACGATGTCGCGAGGTTTTTCTCTAGCTTCCGGTGTAAGGCCATGGGTGTCGTAAGTTTGAATCTACGGTGTCTTAACAATAAAGCTGGGTGTTGTAGCTTTGTTTTGGCCAATTTTTTGAATGGATGTCTTAGGTTTGTAACTTGGGTGTCGTAATAATTTAGTTGGGGGTGGCGTCCCTGATTTTCGATCGATTTTCTTCTACAATATCGCGAGGCTTTTCTCCAGCATCCGATGTAAAGCCACGGGTATCGTAAGTTTGAACCTACAGTGTCTTAATTGTAAAGCTGGGGTATCGTAGCTTTGTTCAGTCGATTTATGTTGGGATGTCGTAAGCTTTTTTTCTAAGCATGAACGGGTATCTTAGGTTTGTAACTAGGGTGTCATGTTATTTCAGCTAGGGTGTTGTAACATTGTTTCGTAGAAAATCTTTTGCAAGAAAACTTTTGGAGAGCAAAAATGTCCTTTGCCTTATGTACAAAAACTTAAGAAGAGAAGTATGCTGGAGGAAAAGGACATTTTCGTCTGCAAACCACTTTCAAAATAAGGCTGAACGGCTTTTAATGAACGTTATGATCAAAACATTACATCATATCCCTGCTCTCTGTCCGACAACGTCAGTCTACATTGGATCCACATGGACCAATTAGGAGGGACGGTGTAGCCCATGTAGGACTTGCTGCACTAAAGGCATTGTACAAAGACTTTTTCGCATTCCGAAGTCAATTTCTCATGGGTTCCAGGTGTGTTGAAGCTAACTGGGCCTTTGTGTACTGGCTTCTGGGCCCTAACAAGTCCGATAGATGGTGGCCTCGATGTTCTACGCGATGGAGCAGTCGCAGTCATCTCCCTTGCACCTATAAAATAATTGATCTAATTTTAATTGTTTATTTTTCAATCACATAATGAATAGATGACTCCAAAATATATAATTTTATTATATATTTTATTTATAATTATTAGATTACATCTAGTAGCACAAATCGTCGGTGTAGAACTCTCATCATTTAATTTCAAACAAATGCATGTATATATATATATATATAAAAGGGATAGAATGCACTAGAGCACATTTGGCCCCAAATATATATATATATATATATATAAGGGATAGAATGCACTAGAGCACATTTGGCCCCAAATATTTATTAGTAAAAATTAATAACGCACTTCCTCAAATGAAAACCAATCCTGTCAATCATGATCTATATCATATAAAATATCTGGATATCAAAATTATCTATTTTGGACTTCTCTTGCTTTTATTTCAAATAATTGTAACATAAATTATAGCAATATAGCTAGTGAGCTAAAGTATGTTATACACTATATGATTTAAAAATCTAAATTATTATATTGGTTTTTTATAGAGATTAAATTCTAATTGATTTGGATGCTTCTAGATGAAAAGTCACCAAAGACATGTCAATTCATAAATTTATAAATCATAACTTAACATTCTCTAAATCACATAACTTTTGGTATTCAAATACTTTAAAATTATTAAACATATCTAATGGTTCAAATCATTGAAGTGAGGCTTCTAGCATCTAAATCCAAATATCATTAAATTTCAGTAGAGATTATTTCGAGTATAACTAAGTTAATATACACACTCTCTCTCCCTCGATATGTATTTGTGTGTGTATATGCACATATAATTGATCATAATCATATAATTGATGAAGGTTAAAAGTTACTGGTAGATTGAATAGGTATACCAAAGACTGACTAATGGGAAGCAACAGAAACTAATGCAAATCAGCCATGTCTTTTTAATCGATGGATTTCATTGGTGAAGGGCATGACGCTTGCTTTCCTCATCGATGTTATAGGTTTGAATCAATGCCAGATTTCATTGCTCACAAAGCAAGAAGAATGAAGATAATAATTGGCAGCAAATAAGACTATTATATATGATAGTAAATTCTAATTTGGCCCATGCTGTTGCAGGGGACCTCATGTTCACTTACAAAGATAAGCTATCAAAAGGAAAATAGTGAATAAATATTTCTTGACCCTAACCTATCATGCCATGCATGCATGTATCAAAGAATTGCATGCACACAAAACACATAACACAAAACAAAAGGAACACCATTAAAGACATTAAAAAAAAAAAAGGGTGCACTCTATGGTTCTTTCAAATCCTATAGGCCATTTGGTTCATTATAATCTATCTTGATAATCTTAAATTATCATAACCGATAATTAGACATAGTAATTGAGCAGTAATATTTAATTCTTAGTAATCTAAGATTATTAAAAATTATAATAATCTAATTTTTATCTGAAAGATAGGTATCTCGTATTAGATAATCTTAAATTATGCTCTTGACTTGCTTATAAATATTTAATAATATTTAATTTAATTATATATTTAATTTGCACTAAATAATATTTAAATATTTAATATAATATTTTATATGAATATTAAATTTAATATCAAATGTAATATTTAATATTTTAAATACTGTTATATATTTATATAATAATATAGATGCTAAATTTTAAATTATTAATATTTATAATCTTTTTGTACATTAATATTATATTACTAAGTATTATATATTATATATTATATATAGTATATAATAAGATATTAATAATGAAATAATAAAATAAAATTAATTTATAAAAAAGCTTGATTTATATTAGAACATTTCATAGTATATTAAAAAGAAAGAGGATCACTTAAAAAGATTTAAAAAATATATAATAAATTTAAAATATAATAATTTGATTACTATATTTCGTTGCTAGAAAGCAAATGTGATAATCTTTTATTTATAAGCATTTGATTACAAAATGTATAAATATCAGAAATATAAAATTTTGATAATTATATTATATTCTCTTGAAGTAAATACGACCTTAGTTATCATGCTTATCCTAGGAGGCTTAAGTAGAAGGTCTTGATATACAAGGAGGATAAAGGAGCCCACTTGATGGCAGTCTCTGAACCCAACCATGAAGGTTGACAGTAGCTGGTTGCTTGAATGATCATTTCAAAGATCAATTAGCCATAGGTTTAATTGGTGGAAGGAATCATGAGAGAGAATAACGCATCAAACAGAGAATTTGGATCACCATCTAGCCTTTGTAAAGTGGTGGAGGATTGTGTAAGTTAATTTTCATGTGCCATTAATCATGTGAGAAAGGTCCTTCGGTGAAATGAGAGAGGTTTCAGACACGGCCCTTTTTAAAACAGCAGCGTCCAACGGTGCCTAATAATTTCGTCCAAGCGTCGAGTATATATAGGGCGGCAAAGTTCCGTTGGGCACTTCAACTTTTAATTCACAATCCACCAATTAGTGCTATCATACGTCTCGTCCGTGCCAACTTTTTGAAAACTTTTATGTGTACTGTCCGTCCATCTTGATTCGTTAGAGAGAGAGAGAGAGAGAGAGAGAGAGAGAGACACACACACACACACACACACACACACCAAACTTCTGGCATCATCACCTACCCTTCGAGGCTTCCTCTTTGCCATGGCTAAGGGGAACACCATAAACCAGACCATTAATTAACATCTCATTGGCACTTTTCGAGCGAGAAATCCAATAGATTAATATACAAAGGAGCAAGGACTTCAATATTTGGATTTTTATTTCTTTGGCAATCGCATAAGCAAGAGGTAGTAAACTGTAAACAGCCTACCATTCTTAAATAAAATTTATATAACTTTATGAGGGCATAACGCTTACGTACTAAAATCGAATAATTAATATTCAACCTAAGAAGAAGAAGAGGCCAAGGAAGCTCTTTCGGCCCTGTCCTTGAGCCAAGAAAAGATGATCCAAAACCCCAACTCAAGGGTCTCCGGTGGCTCTCCAATCAACTGATGCCACATTCCCGGCAAAACCTTCAGCGTCTTGTCCCTGCTTCCCGCCAACTTGTACACCAACTCGGCCGAGTCCGAGTCGCACACCGAGTCGTTTTCCCCATGCAACACGAGGATGGGAAGCTCCAACTCGGCGCTTCTCCTTCCAATCTCCTCGCAAACCCTCAGAAACTCCAACGCCGTCGATGCCGGCGGGTGCTCGGACTGCTGAGCTCTCGGGCTCCTCCTCACCAACTCCCTCTTCCACTTCTCCTTGTATGACTTGTCCACCAGAGACTTCGTTACGACACCCTCCAACTCGGCGCGACGAAGGCCGCCAGCGGTAGGAACTTCTCCAGGGGCCACACTGGCTTGAACTTAGCTGAGACGCCGCACATGGCACCGTTTAAGATTAACCCGTCCCACTTAGCCTTTTGTTTGAGGTACACGAGTATGGCGATAGCTCCGCCGAGAGACTCGCCGTATAAGAAGGCCGGGAGGTGGAGGTGGCTGTGGGCCGACAGGACCGAGTCGAAGAATCGCATGCAGTCATCGATCACTAGACTGATGGCCGGAATGTGTCCCCTCCGGCCTTCGGAGTGGCCGTGGCCCGGGAGGTCAAGAGCGCATGCGAGGAACCCCAACTTGGCGATGGCCACAGCAGTGAGCTGGAAGATCCAGCTACTCTCGGAGTTGTAACCGTGGAGCATGGCGACGATGCCGTTGAGCTTCGCCGGTTGTGAGGCCGGACGCCAAGTCTGGGTGAAGATCTTCATGTTGTGCCCGTTGAGCATGAAGGCCTCTTGGTGGAGGAGTTGGTGCTTTTGGTAGAACTCTTCTCTGGTTAGGTCCCCAAAGGGGCTGTTCTTGTTGGCTTGGTGTATGGGGTGAGCCATGCAGGAAACGAAACGAGGGAGCAGCGTTGGTTTCGAGCTCAGGGGATGAGTCCTTGACTTTTGTACTTGGGGTGAGCGCTTGGCAATTCAATTTCAGCATTAAGGAGGGTTCGTGGCCGTTGAGTTCGGCCTAACCCTGCGACCTCACAATCAATGCGGCCGGGCGACTCCAACTCCGGAAAAACACGTGCGTCATGAAACTAGAAGTCTGGATCCCTCTTTTTCCTCTATCCTAAGCCCTAGAGAAGACCGAGACCTATGATTCATGAATCCCTCTTTCTTAATCTATTACATGGCCAAACAAATATATATATAAATTTAACTATATTCGAATACCTAAATATAATATTTAATCATTTTCTTAGATCTACATAGATTTTACAGTTACCTCATATTTTCTATTTTTTTATCCTCATATAAACTTGGTGTTGGGGGGTAAAATCGTCATTGCATTGATATCCGTGCAAGACGGCTAAGGCTGACCCCCTCCTTTCGGTTTCTTCCGGGCCTCCCTAGCTCGGCCTCTTCCGGGCCTCCCTAGCTCGGCCTCTTCCGGGCTTCCCTAGCTCGGCCTCTTCCGGGCTTCCGCTCGGTAGCTTCCGGGCCTCCTCGGCTTCTTCCGGGCTTCCCTAGCTCGGCCTCTTCCGGGCTTCCCTAGCTCGGCCTCTTCCGGGCTTCCTAGCTCGGCTCCTCCGGGCTTCCCTAGCTCGGCCTCTTCCGGGCTTCCCTAGCTCGGCCTCTTCCGCTCGGCCTCTTCCGGGCTCCCTAGCTCGGCCTCTTCCGGGCTTCCTAGCTCGGCCCTTCCGGGCCTCCGCTCGGCTTCTTCCGGGCTCCATAGCCCGCTGCTACCTAGCGATCCACGCCCCGACGTCCACCTCCGCGGAACCTGGCGGGAGAACTCAAGTCTACCCAGCAGGGATCATATTAAGACGTGGCCTAAGACCTATTATAACCGCCCCAGGTCTACTCACCCAGATCCCAAGACATCGAGGGCTCTCCCAGCCGTCGATCCCTTAACGGACAAGGCGTGGATTCTAACGGCCCCACAACGGCCTGATTCTGTCTACCCCCGAATCTTAACAACCTCAGTACCTTCCAGAAGACGCTCAAGTCCCCAGGTGACAGTCTATAAATACAGTTTGGCAGATTACCTCAGGTACGCAACCCTTGACACACAAAACTCCAGGGTATCTCTCTCTCTCCCGGCAGCTCGTCGGTGCTCTGCCCTTACCAGAGCCTCCGATTGACCGCCCCCCTGGAGAGGTCTCCCGGAGAGATCCACCTCCTCATTGTCTGGTTGATCGCCGATTCCTTCCTCACTGACTTGAGCGTCGGAGGGCCTTCCGCGGAGGACCACCCCCGGCGTCCTTCCGCGTGCAGGGCTTCCTGTTTGCAGGTCCGCCGCACCCCACTCCCCGAGGATCGACCGCGCCCGAGTCGGAGGACGGATCCCGGCGGCAACAGATTGGCGCTAGAGGAAGGGCCTCAAGTCCCATTAAAACTTGAAAGAAGGAGACAAGGATCTTGATCCGGAGAAGAACCTCTCTGATGGCCAACCGGAAGAGAGGAACAACCTCTGATGCTCCCGATCAGGTCGCCTCCCAGAGGCCTGATCCGACTGGCGCCACAGCGCCGCAACCCCCACCTGTCGAGACTCCGTCGCCGCCTGCCATTCCGGTGACCCAGGACCAGTTTGCTACGCTGGTCCAACAAGTCCAGGCTCTCACCCACCTGGTCCAGGAGCGTCTTGCACCTCCTCCTGCTTCGCATCCCCAGAAAGAACGGCGACTTCTTCTTCGCCGGCAACCTCCTCCTCTGATCCGCGTGAATCAGCGGATCCCCCACGTCGCCCCGGGGGAGACAAACCGGTCCCTCGAACCGGTTGCGATAGAGATCTTCCCAGATCTCGGCGAGCCCGCTCCCTCTCTCCGGCAACGTCTCGCCATGATTCGACGCCATCCTTGCGGTTCTCCCGCCCGGCTGCTCCTCTCGCCGGTGAGGAGGAGATCCGCCGTCAGATCCAAGAAATGCGTCAGGAGCTGGACGCCGCCAAGCAGATCCACCTGCCTCAGCCCAAAGCAGAGCAGGGCATCCCTTTCTCTAAGGGGATCATGGAGGAAGTGATTCCCTCCCACGTCAAGCTGCCAACCGTCGAGCCCTATCACGGCTCCACTGATCCGGACGACCATCTCAGCAGCTTCCGGTCAATAATGATGTTCCATGGAGCATCTGATGCGATCCTCTGCCGGGCCTTCCCATCCACCCTCAGAGGATCCGCCCGAACCTGGTTCAACGCCCTGAAACCAGGTTCCATTGATTCATTCGATGAGCTGAGCCACCTTTTTATTGGCCAGTTCGTCAGCAGCCGCCGCCACCGACGGAGATCCGACTCCCTCTCCGAAGTCAAGCAAAGAGAGGGGGAGTCCTTGAGAAATTATCTTGGCCGTTTCAACAAGGCCATGTTGGAGGTGGACCACCTTAATCATGAGGTGGCCATGTCCGCCCTAGCGGGGGGAGTTTCAAAGGAGAGCGACTTCTATTTGGCAATGGAAGTCAGCTACCCCCCGTGTCTGTCTGATATGATGGCCCTTGCGGACAAATACGCTCGGGTCGAGGAGTCGCGGAGAATGGCCCGCGCTGAACAGACGAAGAAGAAGCAAGAGCCCAAAGTTCCCGACAGACACCGCCCTGTCCGTCGGCCAAGCCCACCTCGCCGCCAAAGAGTCCCTCCGCCGCCGCCAAGGAATCGCTCCCGGAGTCCCCCTAGGCGATTCGATCGCTACACTCCGTTGACTGTGCCCCGGGCACAAATCCTCATGGAGATAGAGCGCCAGCTTCCCCGACCAGTGCCTCTCCGAGGGAACCCAACCCGGAGAGATCCCGCCAAGTAC
>UESW01003955.1:549043-702031 GCA_900491605.1 Calamus simplicifolius | reverse complement strand
AATACAATGCTATCATCAATAGAATTAGTTACAAGTGCAATAGAAGATTTAAATGAAACATTAAAGTTTTTATCACATAATTGGCTTATACTAATTAGATTATGCTTCAAACCATCAACATAAAGTACATTATCAATAAATATAGATGGAGTTATGCGAACTTTACCAAGGCCCATAATTTGACCTTTACCGTTATCGCCAAACGTCACAACTCCACCTTTCTTTTCTTCTAGGGTGATGAATTCATCTTTGTCACCCGTCATATGTCTTGAGCAGCCACTATCAAGGTACCACTTTTTCTTTGATCTTTTGGCTACAAGACATTCCTGCAATATATCAAACTTTATGTTTAGGTACCCAAGCTTTCTTGGGTCCTTCATGGTTAGCAGCAACAAAAATTGTTCCTTTCGGAACCCATATTTTCTTAGCTTTAACATTTAACTTGTTGTTATTATTTAACGTTTTGCATTCAAATGATTTATGACCTTTTTCATTACATTTAAAACAAGTTATATTACTTTGGTTGGCTTTTAAAATATTCTTTAAGATTTTTGTTTCCTTAATGTGTATATCCTAAACCAGCTTTGTCAAAAACAGCTTTTTGACTATCTAAATCATGTTAAGTTTAGTTGAACTTAAAGTGAATTTCTCAACAATGTCTTTATATTTTTAACATCTTTCTTAAGAGAGTCATTTTCTTTAACTTGCTGTTCTTTATCTAAAGCTAAAGTTTCTAATTGATCTTTTAAATCTTTTGTTGAGTTTTTAGTTTCAGATTTTAACAAATCTATTTCTTGATTAAGATTATCTCTTTCTTTCCTAAGTTCTTCTTTTTCATTAGTTAAGTTCTTAACTTCTAAAGCTAATTCATTTTTACTTTTAGCTAAACTAATATTGTCATTTTTCAAAAACTTATACTTCTTTTTCAAGGATTTAAAATCAATCATAAGTTCATTGAAAGCCTCAAACATTTCATCAAAAGTAAAATCATCATTTGAGTTTTCAGAACTTACCTCATTGTCGTTCGTCGTCGTTGGCCATGAAGCAGATATTGGCAACTTCCTTTTGCTTCTTCTTCCGACGAGGAAGATTCATCAGACCATGTTGCCATGTATGCTTTCTTCTTTTTCTTGTAGGCCTTTTTCAGCAAAGGACAATCATACTTAAAGTGCCCTGGCTTTTTGCACTCATAACATACTAAGGGCTCTTTTTCTTTTTCTTTCTCCTTGTCCTTTTTCTTATCCTTTTCTCCATCAATTCTTGCTCCAAATTTCTTTTTATGGAAGGGCCTTTTTCTCATAAACTTTCTGAATTTTTTGGCCAAGAGAGCAGTTTCCTCATCATCTTCATCATTACTTTCACTGCTGCTCTCTTCCATTTCTGCAGTCTTGAGGGCAAGTGTTTTCCTTCTTTTTGTTTCCTCCTCAACATGCTGCTTCATTGTCAACTCGTGGGTCATTAGGATCCTAGAAGCTCCTCTAAAGGTAGTGCATTGAGGTCCTTTGCTTCTTGGATAGCAGTGACTTTTGCTTCCCACGATCTTGGTAGTGACCTAAGAATTTTGCGCACAAGATCAGCATTAGAATAAATTCTACCAAGACTTTTTAAACCATTCACAATATCAGTGAATCTAGTGAACATGCATGTGATGGTTTCAGTTTGTTCCATTGTAACAATTCATATTTATGAACCAAAATATTTATTTTTGATTCCTTTACTTGGTTTGTTCCTTCATGTGTAATTTCCAACCTATCCCAAATTTCTTTTGCGGAATTACAAGTTGAGATTCGGTTGAATTCATTTGAGTCTAAGGAACAATATAAAATATTAATGGCTTTAGCATTTAAGTTGAGCCATTCTCCTATCATTATCATTCCAATCCCTTTCGGGTTTAGGAACAATAGTGCCATCAATAAGTGTGTGGGTGTACTAGGTCCATTATTATTACTCCCCACAATTCATATCAGAAGCTTGAATGAATATTCTCATTCTAGCTTTCCAATATGAATAGTTGGTTCCATTAAATAAAGGAGGTCGATTCGTAGAATGACCTTCAGCAAAACATGAACCACTTTGTGTTGCCATAATGGATCTTTAGCCCTTGATCGTGAGATCAAATTCTAAATGAGCACTTGCTCTGATACCAATTGTTGGCCCAGATGGCAACCCAAGAGGGGGGGGTGAATTGGGTTCTTAAAAATTTAAGACTTTTTAACTTTAATTGATTAGTTAGCAAGATGTGCAAGTGAGAGGCTAACTAAAATCAATACACAAGCAATAAAGAGAGATAGAGATAGAGAAAATATGCACGGCAAACACAAGATAATTTTATAGTGGTTCGGTGCAACCAACACCTACGTCCACTCCCAAGATTCACTTGGGTCCACACTATAATCTCTCTAGATTACAGCCGAGTTGTTTTCCAAGCTCACAACTCAAACTTGTTGTTTTACCGGGTGCACAACGAACCCAGCTGGTTTTAACTCGGGCTTACCAGCACAAAACCCTACACGTTGTTTTTCACGGGCTCACAACTAACCCAACACAAGCACTCCGGCTTGCAACGAGGTATACCAACCTCCACTGATTCAATCCACTGATTGAATCAGCAAACAAAAAATGATAGTGTTTGAACAATAAATGCTCCCCTTGAGCAAATATACAAATGAAGTACAAAATAAAAAGGTTAGAAAAGCCTGATTGTATTGCAGATGGTAGTGGCTTGGGCTTTCTTCCTTCTTCTCTTTAACTCCTCTTGAAAGTTGAATCACGCCTCAGCAAGATTCTTGACCGTTGAAGACTTTGGAGTTGAGATGAAGCTTTTTCCTCTTTTGAAAATCCTCGATTTGACCTTTGAAAGCTTTGGATTTTCTTTTGACTCTTGTGGATTGATGAGAAGAGTAGACGAAACTTTCACTTGGATTTCACTCCTTTTGAATCACTCTCTTTGAGCTAAGATTTTTCCAATATGCTCTGTTTTTCCCTCTTTTCAAATGATATTCTTTTCTCTCTTGATTTTCTCTTTTGATTTGAAAAGGCTCCTCTATTTATAGAATCTGCAAAATATATCCGTTAGAGACAAGAAAAATAGCCGTTATTCAAAAATCTTACCGTTGGGGCTGATGTGTCATCGTTAAAAATCGCGCCCAGATTCGCGGAGTCGACTCGAGCTTGTGGGAGTCGGCTCGAAGTCGATTCCAAAAATAGAAACATTTTAACATTGAAGGGTCGACTCGCGAAAACTGTCGGCTCCTGAAAGTCGGGAGTCGACTCGAGGAAAAGGGGAGTCGACTCGAGAAGTGCTCAAAAATGGGTTCTGTTGTCTGAGTCGAGTCGGCTCGCACAGACAGGAGTCGGCTCGCAAGGTTCAGGGGTCGACTCTTGAAAACTCAAGTGTCGACTCGAGAAAACAGACATTTGGGGAGTCGACTCGGAAACCCTTGAGTCGGCTCGGGAGCGATAAAAATCAGAAAAATGTTCTGATTGACTTTAAAACTTGTCCCAATTAAATTTAAATATAAATTTGACTTGAATACATTAAATATGATTTATCATGGATTCAAGACATGTTTCAAGAATTCATCGATTGAATTATAATGTATAAAAATTTCTTTTGAAATCTTTTAAGCATAGAACTTGAAACTCTTTTTCTAATTGATTCAAAACTCATTGAATATAAACATTGATAGTTCATTCCTTTCAATTTGAATAAGCTCAAGGTTTTTGATAAATAAACACATTGTTTCTTTAAGGTACTCATGGCTTTTGGAAATCATCAAAATCAATAAAGTTGGGGCAATTATGTTTCAATAATTTCTCAACACATAGAGGTTCGAATAACGTTAACTAATACTAAATATCATGCATGGTAGATAGAATCTCTTTAACTGGTTGTCGACCTCTTAATGGATGCAATGAAGATCACCAAAAAGCTGATACTAAGAGTGATATCTTAAGTAGAATCAACTAGCGAATAATTCCAAATTTCCTTTGCAAACCCAAAGCAACTAGATTGGAGCTTGATAGATGGAATAGAAGTATTACATAACCAAGCAAAAATCTGATAATTCTTGTTATCCCAATCCTCCAAGCAGTCATAGAAATTATCTTCTTCTTCATTAGGTTTTCTAGACTACTGGCAAGCATCATTAGTAATGTAATGCCAAAGTCTTCATCCTTTCAAAAACTAGACATCTCTTGGGCCGAAAGAATACGATTAGACCTATTCAAATAATCTAAATAGGTAAGAAAAAAATCAAATTTATCCAAAGGTTTAAATCCAAATCCAATCAGTCCAATTACAATCACAAACACTATGATTAACCTGTGATCAACTCCGAAAGAACTCATTTATAATGTCTATTAATCTACATGGGATGCACTAGGTTTATTCTGATACCATGTGTAACAACCCATGACTTCACTCAAAAAAACTAATTAGAAAGGTATTATTTAGATTTTTTTTAACCTGATATAAGCACTCAGAATCTCTCCAATACATATCAAATGTAAAACAATTCACTAGTATAGACTCTCATAATGATATTGTGTCCATAATACTCTAAAAGACCTTTTGAATCGTTATATGAATTTTATAGAGTTCCTGATTTCATTTAGATTACTTGGTTCAAGCTAATTGCTAGTTAGGCCATCCAATTTAGAACCGAAAGAACTAGCTTATTGCTTCAATCAATTTTCTTTGATGTATATGAATTTTTAAGGATGGCAAAAATGGTTCCAATGCATTTACCTGATCCATATTTGATTTGCCATAAATGGGCTTGAGTTAGGGCTAAACAAACTCATGTTATAAATAGATTGATCCATTTGCCTCATCC
The DNA here is from genome assembly GCA_900491605.1 of Calamus simplicifolius. NCBI lineage: Eukaryota > Viridiplantae > Streptophyta > Magnoliopsida > Arecales > Arecaceae > Calamus > Calamus simplicifolius. The sequence continues at coordinate 697,193 of UESW01003955.1, read as the reverse complement.
ATATTTGACGCATTTAAGTAACTAGTTAAATCGAATAGCTCAGATTGATCTATTTATTCAATCTATTTACATTACTAGATAATATAAATAAAATAAAAAAATAAAATTCAATTCTTTTATTATTGATTAAACGGTTAAAAATATTGAGTCGAATATTTATTTATTAAATAAATTAAATCTCGATTGAAATTTTTAATTCATTTAATAAATGAATTAGATTTATGATTATTTTTAATCAACTCATATTAAATCCGATTCATTGATAATTTTATCTCATTCAACCATCGTATTTTGTGCTTACAACGTCTTTTAGGTAGTGTTTGAAATAGGGGATAAGAGGAGATATCCAGGGGATATACCCTTTTATTCCCAAAAGCCATAACTATAAGGGATAGCAGAGAATAAAGTTAACCAAAGGGATAATCCATGGTTAACCATGGGATATCCCCTCAATTTATTCCCTAGAGAATGCAAGAATAGCTGATTATCCCTCCAAATAAAATAAAAAAATGTTATCATATGAATTTACCTTTTGCATTTGATATGATCAATGGGATAGCCAACGGATATCCCTAGGGATAGCCAGAGGTTAAACTCTATCCCATACACTTATCCATGGATAATATTTTTCATATCAAACACTACCTTAGTCTCTAACCCATCTTAATTAAGCCTTTTTTTTTTTTTTTTTTTTTTTTTTTTTTGAAAATCGACACCAATCCAACCGTTTTATAGGCCGGCATTCATTTACTTCAGTCTTCTAGTCAACACCATCTAGAAGCATGATCGTGCGTGACTCACCATTTATTGCGCTGACGTCACGTACTAAATTATTTTAAAAAAAATTTGGACTCACCATTAAATGCAACTGATGACCTCTGCAAAGTTCTGACGTCACCGCTTAGAACTATCGCTGAACCAGCGAAGATATCGCTGGTCTTAATTAATTCGTCTCACGAGCTGCAACCGTCACCGCCTTCCAAGGGTAGCATTAATCCGAGTCCCAGCCATCTGCGTTGAGTTTTAATTAGTTTCATGAAGCTTATAACTTATTTATTATAATTTTTTAAAATTTGTTATAATAGAGAGAGAGAGAGAGAGAGAGAGAGAGAGAGAGGTTTTAGGCTTGCTACTTATTTTTTTATAAATTTTTTTCTGGCCAAATCTATATTTATTTTTTTTTCTGTTGCTGATATTATTTAATTTGACTATTATTTTATTCTTGGTGATCATAAGCCAACTGATTTTATTTCCTATTACGTAGTGCAATTATTTTACAAGTGATGGCTTGTAACTAATTTTTTTATCATTTTTTTCTCTCTCCAATAATTTATATTTATTTCTTTTCTTTTATTGTTTTATATATTTTTTACTATTATTTATTCTTGATGATCATAGACCAACAGCTGTATTTCACATGCGTTTGTGTCATTCAACATACCATCAGATAAGGTATAAATTGTTGACATGATATCTCTAAACCAAGTGCCGGGTTGTAACTATTTTTTTATATCAGACCTCTATATTATTTATTTTCTTTTATTTTCATTCTTTATTCTGGATTATTATTTACTCTTGATGATCATGAACTAGCTAATGTTATTTTATGTGTCCGTAACATTCTATATGCTATCAAATAAGAAGTAGAATTTTTACGTGATATTGAAGCCAAGAGTAGCAGCAAAGATTAGTTTGGTACTGAATCAAGCAATGTATAGCTTTAATTGGATTTGCTTGAACCATAACATTTAGTGCAATAACTTGGTTGTTGATCATTTTAAAGAATATTGTTCCACATGGCTCTAGAATTATACTGTGTAGACACTATTATGATTTGATATTTTTTTTTTTTTTTTTTGGTACAAGCGGATGATCACACCAATCTAGGGTGAGTCAAACCCGAGATATCCGAATACAAAATATGAGACAGTATGAGAGGACAAGGGTCGCCGAGCATCCAACTCCAGAACCCTGAATGATAGGCCACCCTGGCGGCAATTCAATCAGCCGCCGAGTTGGCCTCCCTGTATATATGACGAATCTGGACGCTGGTAGCTCCCTGAAGGAGATAATGGATGTCGCTGATCACAGGAATGGTCGGCAGGTGGACGTTGGGCTCCTGATGGATCCAGCTAATAACTGTAGCTGAGTCTCCCTCTATAATAAGATTCGTAGTACTCAGGCTCCGAAGGGCGTGAGAAATACCGGCCCAAGCCGCATATAGCTCAGCAAGAGAAACAGAAGAATCCAGCGTTCCAAAGCCGCCGGCCGCTAGCAACGACCCCTCCGGCCCCCGAATCACAAAAGCTGAACCCGCATATCTGCCATGAACACTCCCATCAAAATTGATTTTGACAAACCCTGGAGGAGGGGGCTCCCAAGAGATAAAGACCGTGTGCCGGTGCGCTGCAGAAGCAGCATGGGAGTCCCAGAGGCCAGGGCTATCACCACCAATAGTCCTCTGATGAAGAGTGTACTCAGCATATAAGGAGACAGCAGTCCTGATAATCCGATGAGAAGGAGTGAGCACGTCCGAGAATACAAAATGGTTACGGGATAACCAGATCTGGAGAGCAACATAAGCCAACGTTGGGCCCACCTGATGGTTCCCACCCCCCTTGACTTGACTGAGAAGTCTCAAGAAGGATTAACGGTGGGAGTCCAAATCCTGCAGCGAAGACCACGCACCTAACCTTTGCCAAATCTGTCTCACTCTGGGGCATGAAAAGATAGCATGATCCACAGTTTCCTCATCAAGGCTACACACTGGGCAGATAGGCGTGATACGCATCCCTCTCCTAGAGAGCAAAGAACAGGTAGGAAGCGCATTCCAAGCCAGCTTCCATATAAAAAGGCAAACCCTCGGATGAATGGGAAGATGCCAAATCCAAGCCGAATCCATAACTTGCAGGGGCGAAGGCCTATAGATATGCAGGAGATCCCCGATAGGAGCCCGAGATGAACAAGATCTCCGCCAAACCCTTATATCAGTGGTATGACTCGAAATGAGAGGAATAGAAGTAATACGGTGGTAAAGCTCTCCGCCGAAGAAAGTAGAAACCAAAGAATGGTCCCAGACAGTGTGGTCAAGGGAGAGGAGATCACGAACTCTCATACCATTAGGGATATCGGTAGTGACAAAGGTTGGCCACCGAGAAAGAGGCTGGTCCGCAATCCAAGTGTCCTGAAGAACATCGACTGAAGAACCATCACCAATCATCCAAGAAGTGCGGTCCATAACAACTGAAGCATGCCGACAAACCTCTTTCCAGAAGAAAGAGTGCCCACGAGAAGAAGGAGAAGAGATAGAATAATTCCAATCTCCGTATTTACCATGCATGAAGGCGCTCCACAAACAACGCGGATCAAGCAAGAATCGCGAGGCATGCCTAGCAATAAGAGCCTCCCTCCTAGCAACAAGAGATTGGATACCAAGACCCCCCTGAGCAATCGGCAAGCAAATGATATCCCAGGCAAGAAGATGGACGTCGTGACCGTCCTGGCTCGAGGCCCAGAGAAAATCCCGAAAATGACGCTCAATCTTCCGTAGGCACGTCACCGGGATGGCCGCGTTAGATAACAAATAGAGCGGAAGAGAAGAGAGAACTGAGCGCAGAAGAGTGATCCGAGCCATCATAGATAACCCAGAGACCTGCCAACCATCTAAGCGATCGCAGACCCTCCTCTCAAGAACACTGAAGTCAGAACGACGAGGCCTTCTGCCAGTGATTGGGATCCCCAAGTAGGATAGCCGATCAGCCTGAGAAGTAATACCCATGATATGCAAGATAGAATCCCTAACAGAAGCTGTCATCTTAGGGCTAAAACATATCAGAGATTTACTTAAATTGACTTTCTGACCAGAAGCCCGACAATAGGTCTGCACAATGGCCGCAAATATGGATGCATTACAAATAGTGGCCTTACCCATAAGAATGCAGTCATCAGCGAATATAAGATGGGAGAGAGTCGGCCCAGTAGGACTCTCAGAGTATGGGGCAATAGACAACTCCCTCTGAGCATGAATAAGAGCCCTGGACAAAGCATCAGCAGAAAGGATGAAGAGAAAAGGGGACAGAGGGCAGCCCTGCCGCAAACCAACCTCAGAGTGAAAATAATCCGTCTGACCCCGTTGATGATGAGAGAGAAGGATGGTCGAAGAATACATGCCATAATCCAGTCGACGAAGCAATCATCAAACCCAAACTCGGCTAGCGTATGTCTCAGGAAATCCCAGCTCATTCTATCATAAGCTCTCTCCATATCCAGCTTAACAACCATGAGGCTATGACGTCGAGGAGCACGCTGAAGGTCATGCATGAGTTCCTGAGCTAGAAGGGCATTATCAGTAATGCTACGTCCCCTGATAAAAGCACCCTGCTCTAGGGAGATGAGGCGAGGGATCACCGGAGACAAGCGGGAGACCAAAATGCGAGCACACACCTTGTACAAGGTGGAACAAAGACTGATAGGCTGGTAATGCTGAGGAGAGGAGGCATCAGGGCGTTTGGGCACCAAGGTAATAAGGGTCCTATTCCAATCAGAGGGAACAGCGTGAGAGAGAAACACCAGCTGAATGGCCTGTACAACCTCCTGACCCACTATATCCCAATAGAACCGGAAGAAGAAAGGAGGAAACCCATCAGGACCAGGGGCTTTATCGGCACCAAGATCCCAAACAGCCCGCTGAATATCGTTCGCCGAAATAGGCATGGTGAGACGAGCATTTTCAGCAGTGGTGACCCTAAACTGGTCCAGAACAGGAAACACAGGGAAACCCTCTCCAGTATGCTCCGTCCATCTAGACTGAAAAAACTGATATAACAAGGTCCTGATAACCTGAACATCCTCCTGAATCTCCCCCTCATTATCAACTAAACGCCTAATGCGGTTCATCGCACGACGCTTCAAAGTGGCCTGATGAAAGAATCTAGTGTTGCGATCCCCCTCCCTAACCCACTGGATTCGGGACCTTTGTTTCCAAAAAGTCTCCTGCTGCAACAGCAGAGAATGGTGCTCAGCCAAACAGGACCTGAGAGACGAAAGGTCAGACTGATTAAGGAACCCCTCCTGATCCTCTTTCGACTGCAAGGTAGAGATGGTAGCCTCAGTCTGCTCAACTTGACGAACAATATCCCCCACCTCTCTTCTGTTCCATCTAGAGAGTCTGCGACCAGCAAGAATCAGGCGCCGAGACAACCGATAGGTAGCACTTCCTCTAATAGGCAATCGCCAAACCTGAGAGATGATTGACCTAGCAGAAGAATAAAAGGTCCAAAATTTCTCAAATCTAAACAACCTGCTCTGCTGAATAGAATGATCAGTAGAAACAAGAATAGGACAATGGTCGGAACCAATTCTGGACAGGTGAGTAACAGTAGCAGAAGGAAAAAGCTGGAGCCTGATTTGATATTTGAATCATAATAGAAGATTTTACTATCATCAACATGATCAATTTTATTATCATTTGTTCATTTCATAAATTAAACAATACTAATTATTTAATTAGGAAATTAATGATAACATTATATTCGATGGGATAACATTCATTAAATGGCTTGAAAGAATACAAAATGGTATTGATAAATAGTCTTATGGATAATAAAGTTACAAAAAAATGAAGTATGAAATTTAAAAAGATGATATGGATTCTTCAAGTTATGGTGTATAGAGAAAGTTATCTAGTATCCATGTAATAAAAGTCAAAAAAAAGTGTGGAATACTCGGTGGCTATCCACTTAAAGGTATAGTAAGATGAAACATCTAAGTTATTTTCAAATTAAATTCATCATAGGGTAGGTCCTATTTTAGGCTTTCTAGAAGATCCAGATGAATTATGAGATTGATTTATTAACAAAAAGCTTAAGTAAGGAGTGCTTGATTAGAGAAAATTTAAGAATATGATAAAGTTGATCAATTCAAGAATCAATCAATCTAACAGAAAATTTAGAGAGAGAAGAGTCTACTCATTTGGTTATTATATCAAGTTTAGAATAGATAGTGATCAAAGAGTTAGCTCTTTCTGAAGCTATTTAGGAAAAGACAAGCACTATACGATGCGGCAGCTAAGGGGCTAGACATGTAGACATGCAGAAAATTTAAGAAAGAGAAGCCGAATCATATGGTAAAAAGTTGTTGCTGATTTTACTTTTATGTAGGTTATGGTTGATGCTATGGTGAGTGATGATTGTAATTGACAACTTGATATTTGATGATGCAAGTTATATGCTCAATGAAATCTACTAACAGGGAGTATTGGAAGACATCATTAGATCCAACACAAATGTTGAAGAGGAAAGACTAATGAAGAGGCTATTGTTTGAGGCAATAAAAGAGCCACATTATCTAATCATTTGATTAATTGCATGTTGATGTTATTGGGATTATAATGATAATGATTAGTATAGAATTTTATGGTATTTACAAATTTAATTTTATTAGTATAAAGTTTGCAATTAGGAAGAGTACTAAAGGTCATTATAAACTTCAAGCATTAATTTTTAATTAATTAGATTGTATGATTCAAAGTTAACTAGGTTGAGTCTTTGTCTTAATAAATAATCTTGTATTCTTAGTGGAAAAAGAACTCTCACCAGTGAAATTAAGTTAACAAAAAATTAGGGCATTTAGGTCTGTTTGGATTAGCTGTTGGCTTTTATCTATTAGCCAACAACTATTTCACATAGCTATTTGCCAACAGCCATATAAAAGTACCCCAAGAGCCTATCTAAACAAGGCCTTAAGTTAGTATTATATATATATATATATATATATATATATATATATATATATTGTTGCTGCGAAAATTTATTTTCCGGTTTGGGAGCAGTGCACGTCGGGATCTGGATAGCGCTTTCTTATTCGGGTAGACCTGCAAGACAGTCTCACGTAGGAATCATAGGAGTGGTCCTTACGAAAGACCCTCCGACACCCAAGTCAGTGGAGATTCTGAGCAAACATATGAGAGAAGAAGGCTTCAGCTGAAGGATCTTCCTTCTTGGCATGATTTTTCAGAAGCAATCACCTTTGCTAGGATTCCGATGTGCACCACCCCAAAGCCGAAGAACAGATATTCGTAGCAACAGATTTCTGCTAGAGAAAGGGCCTCGAGTCCCATTAAACTTGAAATCAAGGAGATAAGGTTCCTGAGAAGAAGGACGATTCTTCAATGGCCCAACCGTAAGAGAGCAATTAATGATACTCTTCAGAGGCCTGATCCAAAAAATTTCATGGTACCCTTACAGTCATCACCAACCAAGGTTCCACTGCTGCTCATGGCCCCAATCACCCAAGGCCAATACGTTGATTCAGCAAGGCCTTGATGCAGTTGGTGCAAGGGCTCTATGAAGTCCCTCTTTCGGCTGCGTCTACTCAACACCTCCCCGTAAATGTTAAAACTTTGATAGAGGAGTTATCTCCCGAGTATAAAATTCAAACAACCTCTGAGCATATTATTATAAACCCCATGAGCAACGGTGATTACACTTGGATTGAACCCCCAGTTGGCGTTGGCCTCAGCAAGTTGGCGTCGGCCTGTTAGCGTCAACATTGACCTATTGGCGTCGGCCCGTTGGCCTTAGCCATCTTCCAGTTGGCCTCTCCCCGCTCTCTCTCTCTCTCCCTCTCCCTCTCGACCTCTCTCTCTCTCAAATCCAACATCAATGAAAGGAGAAAGGGAAGGTCTTGTTTCGTTGGCATGGAGGCCGCCCCTCAGCTCCTTCGCTACAACATCATTACTTTTCTCATTGGGTTCAGATACCTCAAAGATATCATGTGTACTACATGAGTGGGGGTGCGTGCATGTTCCTGTTCCATCACCACTATGGCATCATTGCTTTCCTCACTGGGTCCAGATACCTCATAAAAGACCATATGTACAACATGAGTGAGGATGCATGGGAGGAAGGTGGGATTGATGCAACATGAAGGACCCAACAACGTCATGCATAGCGTACTGAGGGACAAGCCCGAGAACAGAGGGCATACAGAGAGATCTCACATCCACCATCCTCGTTCGACCTGGAGACTACCTCGGATGTCATCGGCAACACACAGGGTCTATACGGAAGGACAAGCTCTCCCCAGTGCTGGCAGTAGACTCCAGCTTCACAGCGGGCCCTCACAACACAGGCTCCTTCAGCATGATAATGAGGAGCCTGATTGCAGAGCTCGTGGGAGGGCTCACGATGGTCGGAGGCCAATGCAGATTTCGACTGGCTTAGGGGTGTGCCCAACTTCGGGGGGTCCCTTTCTGTTGCCAAATGACTCTGTCGAGTCCGAGCTCCCGAAGGACTTCGCCGAGTCCATTGTCGGGGAGGCCAACTGCTTGCCCGAATTCAACTATGCTTCCAGGCTCTTTGGCCCGGCCGACCCACACCTTTGGCCTCCATCCTAGTCTTCCCTGACTATTCTGGCATGCTTCGACACCTCTAGACTCCATTTCGGCGCCATTCCCAACTACACCTGCTCAGCAACCCCCTACAAATGTTAAGACTTCAACAGAAAAGTCATTCCCTAGACATGAAACTCAGATAACCTCCGAACATATTATCAGTTGCGCCGGATTAATAACCCACGGGTCTATTTCTTCGTACCTCGGAATGGCCGAGCAACTTTCTTCATACCTCGGCAGGGTCGAGCAACATTCTCCATACCTTGGCAAGGCCATGTAAAAATTTCTTCATACCTCGGCAGGGCCGAGCAACATTCTTCGTACCTTGGCAGGGCCAAGCAAAAATTTCTCTATACCTCGATAGGGTCGAGCAATATTCTTCGTACCTTGATAGGGCCAAGTAAAAAATTCTCTGTACCTTGGCAGGGCCAAGTAAAAATTTTTTCGTACCTCGGCAGAGCCAAGCAACATTCTTCGTACCTTTGCAGGGCCAAGTAAAAATTTCTCTGTACCTTAGCAGAGCCAAGTAAAAATTTTTCGTACCTCGACAGTGCCGATCAACATTCTACGTACCTTATCAGGGCCAAGTAAAAATTTCTCCATACTTTGGCAGAGTCAAGTAACATTCTTTGTACTTTGGTAGGGCCAGGTAAAAATTTTTTCATACCTCGGCAGGATCGATCAACATTCTTCGAACCTTGGCAGGGCCAAGTAAAAATTTTTTTGTACCTTGGCAGGGCCAAGTAGAAATTTCTTTATACCTTGACAGGACCGAGCAACATTCTTTGTACCTTAGCAAAGCCAAGTAAAGATTTCTCTGTACCTTGGTAGGGCCGAGTAAAAATTTCTCCATACCTCGACAGGCCGAGCAACATTCTTCATACCTTGGCAGGACCAAGTAAAAATTTCTCATACCTTAGCAGGGCTAAGTAAAAATTTTTCATACCTTGGCATGGCCGAGCAACATTCTCCGTACCTTGGCAGCACCAAGTAAAAATTTCTCCATACCTTGGCAGGGCCAAATAAAATTTTTTTCATACCTCGATAGGACCAAGTAATATTCTTCGTACCTTGGCAGGGTCAAGTAAAAATTTCTCCATACCTCAGCAGGGCCGAGCAAACTTTCTCCTTACCTTGGCTAGGCCAAGTAAAAAATATTTCTCCATACCTTAGCAGGACTAAGTAAAAACTTTGCAGAATCAAGGTTCATCAGCTATGTGGGCCACATTTCACCTAGCCAAACACCCTTCATAAGAATTCGAAGAGACTCTCTTTGTTCAGCGAAAAGAAAAATGATGGAATGATGGCTTCGCATTTATGGGGGCATCATGACGTGCCTCTGTTGGTTCAAATCCTACCAACGAGATTGAGCTATCATGAACTTACTCCCTATGCCCGAACCTACGCTTCGGACTAGGAAGTGGAGAGCATGTGATGCGAAAAAAAAATATCACCGCATCAATAAACGTGCTCGATGACAAAGGCCAAACTATATGGCTGAACTATATGACTGAGCTATAAGGCTGAGCTATATGACTGAACTATATGGCTGAACTATAAGGCTAAGCTATATGGCTGCACTATAAGGTTGAGCTATATGGATGAACTATATAGTTGAACTATAAGGCCGAGCTACAGAACCGAACCATCTAGCTGAGCTATAGAGCCAAACTACCTGGCCGAGCTACAGAGCCAAACTACCTGGCCGAGTTATAGAGCTGAACCTTATGGCCAAACTACAGAACCGAACCATCTGGCCGAGCTACAGAGCCGAACCATCTAGCCGAGCTATAGAGCCGAACCATCTGGCCGAGCTACAGACCAAACTATCCGGCCGAGCTACAGAGCTGAGCTATCTCGTCGAGAGCCAAAGATCCTTCTCTCAGCTTGAGCATCATACCATGCCGAATATTCTGGAGGAAGAACCGTTCTGATCATAGAAATCTCAGAGCGAACTTCCTTAAACGAAAACGAAAGCCAAATACAATCCTTCGATCATAATTAATGGAGTTTCAAACTCCTAATAAGACCGATCAGCTACCAATCCCATAATTGATGGAATTCTAATCGTATCAGCTACCAATCCCATAACTGATGGGATTCTAATCGTATCAGCTCCCAACCTTCAAAAATGTGCCCAAAAATTTAGGTAACTGACTGCCATCTCGCAGCGCACAAATACCAAGTCCAAAGATCCCTCAGGTATGAAAAAACTAACCCTAAAAAACTCTAGCAGAGTTTATAACTCTCGCAAGGCCATCCTCAAGAGATCCTTCTGCTGGAGCCTTCTTCTCTCATCTATTTTGCTAAAAATCTCCACTAATTTGGACATCGAAGGGTCTTCCGTAGGGACCACCCCCTATGATTCCTGCATAAGGACTGCCTTGCAGATCCATCTGGATGAAAAAGCACTAACCGAATCCTAACGTGCCCCGCCCCCAAGTCGAAGAACGGATTTTTGCAGCTATATATATATATATATATATTAGAGGAAAGTGTAGCATTTTATATGTATGTTTATGCACGTGTGTGAAGAGCAGGGAAAGAAGGAAGGGATGTGATGTGGCTGATCCAACGCCGTTAGAGTTAACAGTGAGGAAAACTGACGGAGCCTGGCCTCGGTCCCGCAGGGCGACTTCGGCCTCCGAGGTCCCCTCGGCCTCGGACCCAGCATTCCCTTGCCCTCGGCCTCGGGCTCTTGCCTCGGCCTCGGCCTCGAGCTCCCGTCTCGGCCTCGGCCTCGGGCCCTTGCCTCGGCCTCGGCCTCGAGCTTCCGCACCTCGAGCTTCTGCCTCGGCCTCGGACTCGAGCTTCCGCCTCGAGCTTTCGCCTCGGCCTCGGCCTCGAGCTTCCTCATACGGCCTCGGCTCGAGCTTCCGCCTTGGCCTCGAGCTTCTGCCTCGGCCTCGACCTCGTCCCTGGGCTGGCAACCCACTACCTCGAGCCACCTGACACGCCCACATGGCCCACCAACCGCTTAAAGCAGCCACATAATCCATCACTCGACTACAACAGCGCATGGCCGTGCCCCATAACGGCGCACGCCTGACACGACCAGGTCCGCCTACCACCCGTAGCGCCGTGCTTGGCAGGTGGCAGGCGGAGCAAGACACCTCTGACATGCCCAGTGTCGGTTGCGACCTATCACTGTCAGCCTTGCCTTCCGTCTATTGTCGGACAACGGCACTTCGAAATCAGTAACCTTCTGGAAACGGAAAAAAGAGACCTTCAAACATGTATAAAAGCCCACACATACAACGAGAGAAGGATCCTGAACTCAAGTTCTCTAGCTATTTCTGCTAGTTTACTCTTGTTTGTTCCCAAGTTATTGACTTGAGCGTCGGAGGGTCCCCACCGGAGCAATCGGTCTTCGGGGACTTTCTTGCACGAATCTTCGAGAAGGAGGATCTCCGTTCCCCGACGTTGGAGGAAATGACCGAAAAGTTGGATTTGGCTACACTCACATGTAGTCAAACTCAAATTCAGCCATTATTTTTATCTTTGAATCCATACAATTCATGAATCCTAAATATAGAAAAGATGAGGTGGCTCCAAAATACATATGAATTTAAAGATGGAAAAGACAATTGGTTTTGGGGCTTGACTATATTCAAGTATAGCTGGTCTAATTCTCTCTTTGACTTTCACTATCATTCCTTGATGTTCCTAGATGACTGATCTTATTCCACAAATGATACCAAGAGGTGATATGTGGGCTTTCTACAATTTGTAGACTCTACTGTTATCCACTTTTAGACATAGAGAGAGAGAGAAAGAGAGAGTTGTGTAGTGCCACCAATGTTTTGAATGACCCATTATTGTTTCCAATAAGCCTATCAAAACTATAATAAATCATTATAATAATTACAATGACCATTATTTTCTCAAAACATATTTTAATTTTTAATATTTAAATAAATGTTAAAATAATAGCTACCACAACATTGTTATAACAAGAAATAATAGTCAATATCAAAAAAATAATAACATTTTCGTTTCTTTCCTTTTCTATTAGATGAAATAATATATTTTTGGGCCGTACAATCATTTTTCAAGGAAATTTTGAGAGAAAATTTGATAGTAAAAATACTACTTTATTTAAAAGAAAATACAAATAACATCAATGGTCATTATTTATGTCTAATGGCCCATTTTAACAAGCAATAATGATAAATGATAAATATCATATATTTCCAATGTTATTTACCTTAGTAACATAAATGAGGTGGCTGAAATCATTATAATAATCATTGTAATGATTATGACACCGTTATTTAAAATCATGGGAGTTAGTTTATGGTAATCTGATTTTTATTTAGGTCAAAAGAAGCTTCACCCTCCTCAGCTTTTCTCTTTTTTTCCTCTTATTTTTCTTTTCTTTTTTCTGTTTCATTTTCTTTTTTCATAACTATATTTTAATGTCAAAACTTTACCTGATCTTGTTATTATTATAGGGAATGATATTTTGACATGCTGAGTTCATATATCAGCTGAATGTATCTGGGATAAATATGTTACTTAAGATGTTCCTTCTGCCTTCCATCTTGATCAAAGATATCACCTAGTATCACTCACTCAATCAGATAATTAAGTGCACTGTCTGACATTGGCTCTCGGTGACCTGAGCCGGGACAATCACTGAAAAAGTCCAACTAAAACTTTTGATAGGCAAGGTGGTTAGTCTCTTTCAAATTGAGTTAGTCTTCCATGACATTAATTAGTTATTATATGAGACTAATGGATTAGTGCATTCATTGCTAGGGCTAGCAGGTGGCTGTCAGCTTCCACCCTCTCATCCCTGAAATTTGACTTGAAAACAGCGTGAGGTGCAAGTCTCTAGAATCCTGAAATTTGGACGTAAAATGGATCAGCTTTGTGAATTGTCGCAATGAAGAGGCATTCCATCATTCTAATCAGGGATGATAATTTTTTTTATTTAGCTGTTTATCCGATCGTTACCGTTCTTAACGGGTCGAAAAATTCTCGATCTAAACGGCTTAACGGGTAACGAAAATTTTTCATTAACGGCTAAATGGGTAAACGGCCCGCGGACGATATTCTTTGTCCCATCCCCATTTATCCATCCCCATCTTCGTTAACTTTAATATAATATATTTAAAATTTAAATATATATATATATTAATATATTAAAAATTAAAAATAAATAAAAAATATATAATCTTGACTCTTACTCTTCCTTTTTTCACGTAGCCGATCTAAAGTTCTAAACCAAAACTAGACGAGAACCTAGCTCTATCAGTCCATCGTCTATCTTCGTCAATCGCTGCCCCATCGACACCCTCTAACACATTTTTCTTTCTTTGCTACACGCTCATCTTTTTTCTTTATTTTTAAAAAAAATCTCTTCATTTTTTGCTTTAAAATTTGAATGTATTTTTTTTACGGTTGTTGCGTTGAAAATCTTCATTTTTTTGATTTTTCTCCTTGTTAGTTATTTTCTCTCACTTTTCGTTCTCTTCTTCCTTATCATAGAAGAATCTCACTTTTCATTCTCTTCTTCCAAAAGAATCTTTTGGTTATTCTCGATTAGTCTTCATCTTATCCTAAAAAATTTATTTTTTTATTTTTAATAAATTATAAATTTAATAAAATAATTTTATTTTTTATGTAAACGAGAAAACGGATACCAGTGGGTACCCGTTTACCCGGCTGGATATCCCCGTTCCTGCTCCGTTAACTATAACGGCTTAACGGAACGAAAAACGAAGATATTTTTTCTAACGAAGACGAGGATTGGTATGGACCATCCTGGCCGGTTGCCATCCCTAATTCTAATAAAGAAGCTTGCACCACTTTCTGCTGTAGTTCCAGAGTGAAAGTCCCCCTTAGTCCGACAGCACCGTAGAGCAAGACTTCTCTCTCACGGGGTGTGACATCAATTTGTACCAGTTTCAGCGAGCCACCATCCCAGCGACTATGAGGCCCTTTCATCAAAGTGCCGGTCAAAATAAACTGAAATTTTGAGTAACACATATCATTCAAGATTTTGTTATCTTCATTTTACTATTTTCAAATTAAAATCAGTATGGTTGATAATCTTCTTGGCTACTTCAACTGAGATAAATCAATCTAAGTTCATCTTGGAGTATGACCATCCTTGCACCACTCAACCAACATGGCTTAGATATCACTCTTCAGAAACCCTGCTGAGGTGAGAATGAACATTTGATGTTTTCACAAACTGGAGGCTATCTTTCTCTCCTTCAAAAATAAACTGGAGGCTACCAGAAGAAAGTTCTATGGGTTACAGAGGCCTCATGGAAAATAAAAGGAAAAAAATTATTATTATTCTTTTTTCTTTTAATGTTATACAGAGATCATTGTTGAGATAAAGAGATGTCATCATGCAGATGCTAAGAAAATATGAACAGGTGAGAAGGAATGCTGAGAGCTTCAATCGCTAAAAGTTCTTTACTAGTTTGCAAGAGGCCCTTCACTTGTCAAGACCTGGAATTTACATTGTGCTCAACAGGTCATCTTAGTGTACAACAATTTTTGAAACACACTGTTTACCTTAAAAGCCATGCCTCTGATCTATATACACATTATCCCTTTTAATATGGCTCCTTTTTCTTTTTAATTTCCTCAAAAGGAGGAAATAGACTATATGCACCCCATATTTCATATTCTGCATGTCCACCATCCAACTATGCATGTTTTTCGTGCCTTTCTTCTGATGCATCAAATACAAACGTCAGCTATTTCCATATTCCAAGGCCTTAAGAAAGACACCAGATCAGAACAATTGAAGCTGAAGCCAAAATGCAGTACTAAACATAAAAATTTGTCAGATGGAAACATTAAGGCACCATCATCACTATTCCTCCGCTACTCTATAAGGGCATAAATTGGCTCCTCTTGAATAATACCTCACAATCTGAGAGCTGTCAAACCAGTTGCTTCTCTTTTTCTTTTTCCCTACTCCAAATGGAGTGACCTACACCTCTTAAAGAGATGCTTACCTCTTAAAGAGATGCTTTGATCTATTTACAGGAAAATGATTCCTTTTGGTGTAATGTTTTTCTTCTTTTCTTTTAAGGACAGCAATGTTCTTCAATGAAGATATAACCCAGTTTCTAGGTCTTAATTTGCATTCATGGAGATTTCCGCCATTGTTTCAAACCTTTCTGATGTATCTTGAATGGGCTCCAGCTTTTTCTACGTTTGGGAGTCTCGGAAAAGACACCAGATGCCAGGGCCTGCTGAAGCCAAAGCTCAAATTCATCATCCTCAGCGATCATCTCAGCATCCAAACCCCATGGATATCTGGAGGAATTTGATCTTTGCAAACCAACCATATTTACATGAAAGCTTGGCCGATGAGTATTAGGCTTGCATTCCATTCCCTGCAAAAATTGTTTCTTTCAGAAACAGAATGGACAAAAAAATGTTGGGCTTTCCAGGAGATTAAAAACAAGATACATGACAACTATTATTTTGCTAAATATTAGCAGTTAAGATGTGGCGTATAGAAAATATTAAGACAGATGACAAATTATAAGTCAAAATTCAAGAAAGAGTCAACCGAGGGGGAAAGGTTTGAAAAAAATTACATAATCAATGTGCTGCATATTCACAACTAAAGCTTCACTTCTGAACAGAATATTCTAGACAGAAGTATAGCATACCAATTTACGAAAAGGGTCAACTTTCTGAAACTAAAGCTAAAGGGTAACACACTACTTGAATGATGCACCTACCACTCTGATGATTATATTGGCTCTAGTAAATGCCTTTAATTACAACTGATAACATTACTACGAATGTATTTATAGAGAATGAAGTCAAAGATCATATTCATGTAACTTCCAGATAATCATGAATGCAACCAAACATACAAAGCCAGTCCCTACGTCCATTGGCTTTGAGAATCCTGGCAAGCCTCTCATTTTGGTCAGTGGAAAACATAGCCGGTCCATATGTCCATTGGCTTAGTGAATCCTAATAAACCTCTCAATTTTGTTAGTGGTCACATAAATAGTCAATCTAAGTTGTCTGATCACCTAAAAACTTCTGAGTTTTCTCATGCATCCTTTACAAAACCTCCCCAAATTTTCAAACTATCTGGTTTTTTTTATATAAAAAAGAAAATAATCGGTCCTCCATCTATCCATTATTGGAAGGCAAAGACCTCCAGGCCAGTCAATATACTTATTTCAAACTGCATGGTTCCTCTGTATACCACACATACCATCAAAATCATTCTTCCTCCTAAAGAAAATGGACCCACTGAAGCTGGCTATGTCCCACGGCCCGTACCCTTCCTCTAAATGGAGGAGGTTCGAGGTTTGAAACCTCCAAGGGTTGACACAAAACAAAAGTGATCCAATTGGGTTAAGAAAAAAAGACCTAGTACGGAACCAATTTACATCTAAAACCAAACCAAATCAACCAATGAGTTCATTTTAGTTCACTTCTCAGGTTGCTCTCTCTCTCTCTCATGCACATGCGCACACACTTGCGCATCCATACAGTACGGATAGCGATATTAAGAAGAGGTTCATCTCATGAAAAAGAGAATATGCATAAAACCTCCAAGAATATCACTATCAAAAGAGGGATTTGAATGATTTGGTCCTATATGTATATCTAATTTTTGCCATTCACAAAAACTCATCTACCCAAAGAACTATCTGCACTGCATGTCCAACGCTAGCCATTTTAAATTATCATGTCATCTAAGTTATAGTCTCACTGTCATTTCAAACAACATCAAGTTTCCAACTTAAATTTAAATTTCTAGTTTTTCTTCCTCACTTAAGTCTAGCACATTTATACCTTATGGGGATTACGTGAATATACACCTCAATAAAGATGTGATGCAAAGAATACTGCTGGCACAGCAACTTCATGCATAAATAAATCCAGAAGTGTTCTTTTTTCCCCCTCCGTTTCATCTCAACAGAAATGTGTTACGAGCAACACAGTACTGGATATAGAAATGCATTAGATTTTAGATTCTGCCTCATTCACTTCTTCAAAGGAAAGCCTTGCAAATCAATTTATAAAGTGCTCAAAAAGGGAAGGACTTGATACTCATTAGTAGATCATTTCGCATATGCCAAATTGGTCCATAAAAGAATGTTATGTTAATTTGATAATAAATTGGATATTGGCCGCAAGAAAGTAGTGTTATATCATATTTAAAGAAGATTGGTTCATCTCACTGATCAGCATGTTTTTGTGGAGGGAGAAATACTCCGGAAGGCATAAAGTCCAAGCATTAGCATGAATGTCACTGTAGGGTTGTATTGACTGCAAAAGTGCAACATATTTAAACAGCGGAAGGTTAAACAATCTCTTGTTGAATAAGGTAATATTTACTTGTAGAGACTTCAAAAGCTTGATGGTATGGGAACACAATCATGATTCATGCAATCTATCACCTAACTGTTTATGGTCGGCCATGGCATCATACAAAATCATTGTCAGATATCCCCTTTTGATAGTTCTACTACCTATCTCTTTCTGAACACAACTTCTGGTCTATGATCCACTTTCAGTAAAATAAACGTCAAAAAAGAAATTCTACGTGATGCACAGCCCAAATAATGTGGAATGACATTTAATTGATACCAAATGGGAAAATCAATTTATAGTTTAATTTAGGCTGGAATTCACGTATAAATATTAGATAATTTTTATGAGAATATTGAAGAAAAAGTTTGCAAGAAATATAGAAATCTTGGTTTCCATTTTTGGCCCCAACTGCCATCAAAATGGGGAGTCCACAGAGGCAACCATTAACTTCTGGTGCCAGAGATGTATGTAACTCATTTTTCAAAGAAATGGACAAAAATTAAAGTTCAAGCGGTCTGTGCAACAGAAAATACCTCCTTTACAAAGAAATACATAAGGCTCATCACAAATATCCAAAAAACAAATTACAACTAGATGATAGCTGCTAAAACTGACCTGACATATGGCCCACTCAGATACATCAAATATTTTGCTCTCAGCACATACAAAAGCTCGTGGTATTTCCACCTGGAAAGCAAGAAATTAACTTTTCAAGTCAACAAAAAAGATTATCAGTTCAAAAGTGTTCTCAGTTAAGTGCTTGATATTTGTCATGCTTTGAAAGATACCTGAAAGCTACAGAAAACATCACAAATATATAAAATATACAGAAGTCCACAATGCTGAAATTGCAATCTATTGCTTCCTCAACAATGTCAAGATGCAACATAGATTCTCACATAAATTAGCTACATCATTTTCTATGCTTTTGACTGACCTGTAGAATTACTCTATAATCTAGTTGCTTTATTTTTAGTGACTCTAATCCAGAAATTTGATAAATTTGTTTTACCAATAGATAGGCTGATACTTCCTCAAACAGCATTACACTATACATTTCCAAACCCATTACTCCAGATTCTCTTTTGTGGACTTAATTCTATGTGATATTAAAGCGAAGCTTTTTCAAAAAAAAAAAAAAGAGAGAGAGATAAGAAAGCTAGCTACCTTTAGTCAAAAGATAAAAGTTGACATAACAATTCAAATTTTCTAAACAATGAATCGTTGCCCAATAAAATTTTGACCACAGTAACGGAGATCATAGGACATCATCAACTTCAGATCACGAAAATCCTCAACCTTGCTGAATTAAACTTGTGTTTTGTAGACAAAGTTCCACAAAGGGGAAATGAAATAATTCATACCTTGGACATCCATGTCCAACTGCATCCAACACAGCAAAGCTTCGCCAAACTACCCTTTTTGGTTAATAATTCTCACAAATTGAATTAACCAAGCCTCTATCTTATGATATTGTTTTTGTAAATCAGATATAAACTAATATGAACTATGTCCATAAGAAGGATGTTGTACCACATCCCTTTCTCAAAATAACATGCCAAATCAATATTCTCTATTTAACCGTGTTCTTTGCATCTAACTAAGCAAGTTGGAGATGTAGACACTACTTGATCTCCAACAGAAATTTATTGATTAGTATCGTTAATAACACGAGCCACCAGCAACCACAGACAACATCATACCACCAATGGCATAGGCAATTTTTTTTCTACAAAAAAAAAAAAGGCTTACAAAAATATCTCCAATTATTCCAGATTTTTCCAACATGTTTATTCTTGATTTTATCTAGTTTTGCATGTGCATGTGCATGAGAATCGGATTCAAATCAGCAACAGGAAAGAAAAAGAGATACACGGATATATAGGACAAAATATAATTTTATTAAGTTATATAAATTATAAATTTAAATAATTTTGTTTAAACATTAAAAAAAGGTTTATTAAGGCCTTTCCATAAATATCTTTTTCATCCAAACTTCCTAATTAACTTAAGGGCATAAGAAAATTAATGTTTTGCAAAGTTATTTCAATAGCTATATTTTTGACCTAGCTCTAAAATGATAAAAGGTATTGACCTCTCACATCAAAATTGAGGGTTGAATTCATTGCTGTAAAAGCCTAACCGCCAACCAATCATTAAAATCTAAAATTGAAAACTTTAAAGAGTGCCCAAGAGTCTGACACATACCAACTTCGATATGTATGCCACGGATTTTTGGACTTAGATGCAAGTGTCCATCTAATACAGGTTTTTTCTGACTTAACAAAAAATAATTATACAATATTTTGGCTACTTTTTACATATGGTTAACAATGTTAATGTCTAATTATTACTCCAGAATTTTTATATTTTATCAAAATACAACCCATTGGTCAAAATGCCTCCATTAATTTTTGGAGAAACCATTTCATTCCTTATTTTTCTACACGTATATTCCCAAGTCTTGGCCACACTAAAAACTTATTTACATGGCAAATTAATCCTAATCCTGACACTAAACTACTACACTGTATTTAAACCTTGCAAGAGAAAATTTTAGTTCCATATTCTCCTCTTTGTTTAGCATAGTAGACAGCATTTGCATTATAGTAAGAATAATATCTATAATATTGAAACAAAGGTTTTAAATCCTATGGAATGGAATCATCCTAATTTTTTCGTGGAATGGGATGCACCGCCATTCTACCCCATATCGATGCTTAGGGTGAAAGATGTCGCGAGACATGTCGACTGAGATGCCGAGATGATAGCGGAACGATCTTATCCCAACACTTGGGATGGCAACCGAGACACCATCCTAATGGAATTTGAAATCATGATTCAGACAATTTAACATATACCTAATCCACAACTCCCCTAATGATTTGGCATTTGACATATTATTTTTCCTTCATGGACATTCACAGGAAATGTTGACTTGTGCCTCTCCAATAAAATACATGACAAAGTCTAGCTTCCACGGAGACAAGAAAATCTGATGATTATCTCCAAGCTTAAGTTCTACCCTTTGAGTCGACTAACAGGTTGCCCATAAAGTTTACTTCCTAATGCATCCAAAAAAACTTGGGTCAACACAAGGAAAATGTGAGGTACACATCAGTAGCCAGCTCACTATGGACCAAAGCAAAAGTTGTTCTAGAAAAATTTAAGTGAAGGCTTTAGTTTTTGGAGTAGTTTTAACTGATTTATGTTGTTTTATTTGGGTTTGAAATACATCCAACCTGTTGAGACACTAGTAGAAGGTTTCTAGGGTTTAACAGGATTTTTAAGCAGCTTTGATGACCAACATGAAGTTTTTTCATGCCAGCAGTCAAGATCAATCTTAGAATTTCTTCCTTCAATGCAACTCCTGGATCAAGTACATATATCCCTTGCGACTGAGAAGGCAAGAGAAAATGCAAACATTTAGTTCTGTTGCAACGTAACACAGAAGCGGTTTCATATTAAATTCGCATGCTAGTTTCATATAGGTAACTGAGTAGACTAAAAGCAGATGGTTCAAGGCATGGAGAAGACAGGCCTTTAGACTATCATAAATGGGAAGAGTGCTCCTATCTTCTATGAATTCTACTATTAATAGGTGTTGGAATACAATATGAATGTAACAGTGGTTAGCATGGTGGCCTGCCACCATGACAACCCATGATGGAGTAAAATATCTTCTAACTGAACATTTGTCAAGTAGTCCCGCTATTCTGTATGTAGACGTATCCACCTTATTCAATTCTCATGGGTAAACATCAAAATTTCTCACTTTAAATTGGCAGATGATTTTTCAATTGTTATACAAATGCTATTCAATTTGATGACCAATAACAACACTAAGACTACTGTTAATTTTTTTTTTCTAAAAAAAAAAAGAACGAAGATTTTCACATGTTTTAATGTGAGAATACCTTCTGAGGCGTTGAAGAGAGTGGGGAGCACCCAATTTCTACCCATCCATCTCCATCTTTAGCTTGATGAACTTGGGAGCAATCCTAATGCCAGTAATTATTCCCGTCAGGAGTCAAACCTTACATAGTTTCATTATTTATGAAGAAATTAACAAGGAATTCCACATTCCAACGTTGAAAGGTTCAGATTAGTCTCTGACCTGGCACCACCTTGCCCTGACTTTACTTCTTTTGGTGCATATCCATATATGAAAATTGCCACACTTTGTGCACTCTATACGCCTGGATTCTTCAGACCGATACTCTACCCCATCCTGGAATAGATGACATCAGGCGATCAGGCAAAGTTATTTGGATCTCAGATTGGCAGCACTGCAAATTATAGAAGTGAAGAATCCTACACAATCTCACATGACAAATTAGAAGCCTACAGAACAGACACACAAGCATAAATGCACACATACATAAATTGTACACTTGTACATACATAAGCTTTCCAAATAACTCACTCAAAATGCACACTCGCACTATGCACGTAAGCAGTTAAGAATGGCAATGCATATAACTAGTCTTTGTTTATGTGGTCAGTTTTACATATTCTTCTTCACCACAGGTTATCCTCCAACAGCAAAGCGCTCCAAATTGAGTTGACAATCAAGAACAGAAATAAATGCAACAGACAAGTGTGTATAAATCAATGCTTTAAGACCCGACCAGGGCCAAGCCATGACCCATAAACCAACACAGGTCAAGTCAATCCTCAACCTGGGTTTCCTAAACCCAGGCAACCTGCTGAACTGGGCTATTGACCTGCTCAGCCTGCCTTGTTCAACCTGCTTTTTCAAGCATGCAGTTTTATAGTTGTGGGTAGTTGTGCATGCCCGAGGGATGTCATTCTCATTAAAGGGGTCAGTAGGCAGTAGATGGGGGCAAAGAGCTAATCATAGGTGGGGTTGAAGTGGTGGAGGGACTGAGTGGTGCCAGCAGAAGTGAGTGCAAGGATGGTGTAATGGGCCCTTAGTCCTGTGGACTAGGTTGGGAGGATGCAGGGTCCAAGTCTGGAAATGAAGGCATTGCCACCATCTTAGCTAAGGAGGGATCCTCATCAAGTCCTCCTACCTTTCCATGTGGCTTCTAGGGTTTTTGACAAGGAAGGGGGAAAATCAAAACTCAGGCATTTTGATCTCCCAAGAGGTGGTTGTAGGGGTGGAAGAGAAGAGAGATTGGATGCAAGCCACCTTGACAAGGACACTGCACCAGTAGCCATGGGCAGTGAGGTCATGAAGGGATTCAACCTTGTAGCAGAGGTTTGTCTAAGGGACAAGGGACAGTAGAGAGGAAGAGGAACAGGTGACAGATGGCTGAGGTTGGCTGGGTAGCCAGGAGTCTCACCATCACTGCCATTGGCTTCAAGTTCTTGATCCGCTGTGGCATCAGGAGACAAAGATCAGATAAAAGATGAGATTGGGAAGATCGAGAGAGACCTGAGGCAAAAGCGGAAGGAGGGTGATGATATAGACTAGGGATCAAATCAAATTTTAAAAAGTGGAAAGTATGTATTTATTGCACCACAGGTTAACGGGTCTACCCATGATTCACCTGAGGTTGAACTACTAACCTGTTACTTGGACACCAAATTGGCTCAATGTCTGAGCCAGGTTTCAGAACACTGGTATAAAAACCAATCAGAAACTCAAGCATTAAGGTTATATTCCAGGAAAACAACAGAAGCATCCTGTCAACAAGAATATTCAAAAGCACTCACAGAAAATTGATTGCAGGCAGAGAAGTTCATTGACCTTGAATATCAAGCATCAGACCATCTTCATTGAACACTAGGAAACACGACTCGTAGTCATGCTAGACCAGCACTGTCTTGGTGCATACCATGCCATAATGTACCAGTGTTCCGTATGCACTTGACACCATGCCTAGGCAATGTACCAGTAAGGCATTGGCATGGTACATGCTAATGTTTGCAAAGCAGGGAAAGGATTTTAATTTATGATTGACATCAACCCTCTAAAATTGTTGTTGGATCCATCAGACAAGCAACTTGGGGCAAAAAGGAGGACAGTCACAAAGCCAAAAACACCAGCTGGGTGTCCGAAAAGATTAACCTTGTTGACAGAGCTAAGGAAGTTCAATTTCAGCCTCATTTATCTTTGGATGCTTCACAAGAATACCAAATACTTGCCAGCAAGTAAGCATCATATTTGCTGATGTTAATAACTACAAGACCCTAAAACATATGAGGTTTCACTCTAATATTTGTGAATTATAATGATGATTCGATACTCTGACAACATTAATTCTGGATTAAATTATCCAAAATGATTTAAATTATAAGCCATAATTATCTCTGACTCATGAGAAATAAATTATCTGAATCCTTTAAATTATATGCCATAATCATTTCTACCTGCTGAGAGGCACCACAAGATTTCTGATCAACTCTCCCAGATTCTTCCTTGCTTAATTGTTCATCATAACTTTTCTTCTTTGTCAAGTCTGAAAGAACCTGAAATATAAACTTATGAGTTGCAGCAATAGCTCTCAGAAAGTTTCTGAAGCTATGAAGGTACAGTCAAGATAAACAGAACAGAATCAACTTCTAAATAGAGACCTAGTTCTCTTTTTTCCCTAATCTCCATTTAACTCATAAAGTATTCCTAGTAAACAAAGAGAACAGGCATTTGCTTTGAGATTAACTTGCCTCGTATGCACATTGAAGCTTCTTGAATGATTCACAAGCCAATGAGTTTCCCATATTCTTATCAGGATGCACAAGCAAGACCTACATAAACAAATGTAAACCAGTTAAGTTAAAATATCATGAGATGGATGGACAAACTTTCTAAAGGGTTACTCTTAGTGATATGTATGTATAAGTCCACCACCTTCTTGTGATATTCCTTCTTCAACATTTTAGAATCGACACTCTTGTTCCGAGGAAAACCTAGAACTTCATAATGGTTAGCACTATTCATTATTCTCTTCATCTCATCCAATGACATTGAATCAGCTTTGATGACCTTGCTAGAAGAAGCTTCCTTCTGGGTATTTAAAACTGTTGGCACACTGGATGTTGTATACGATGACTTAAAGGATGCTACATTTTCAGCTTCATTAGTTGGAGAAGAATAGTCAGCATCAGCTGGAAAATCTTCCACAACAGATTCTGAATTCTTCTGCTCTTCAAAGTGTGAGCCTTCATTGGTATCATCACATCCTTGAAGCAACTTATTCAGGATGTCATTTGAAAGGAAAGAGACATTCAGTGATAGAAAAACTCCAACCCAGCCAACACGAGCATTGACGATATAAACAGCATATGCAGTTGACATGAGTATCAGAAGCCGTGCATGATTTAGGGAAAAGATATAGCCTGCATGATATAATGAATTTTTCAATGACTTGACATAAATAATTTAAAAGGAAAACAGATAAAATTGTGTCACAATATGGAGTGCAAGACGCACTGAGATTGAACTAATCTTTCCCAAGTGCAGATTTACAAACAAGATATTATTCCATACCTCCAGCTATAAATAGAAGTCCTGTAATCCAAAAGTTGCCATATATCCACATAAACAAAATTCCAAACAGTCCAACAATAAAAAGTCCTGGGGTATGGCCTAAACAGCGAATGGCTGCCCCAGCAGCTCCCTGATACAAAATATTCATAACATGTCAGTCTACAGTGTTCACTGAATGATCAAGTAGAACGTAGACTAATTATACTAGTTCTTGCTTATGGAAGGCCATATTAATCACTGGGTTCACCAATCTAAATACTGGCCACTTTATTTGAAATTAACTATAGGCACAATGCCAGAAGTAAAGCTTGCCGATTTGAAACATGTGCACGCGCACAAACAAAAAAAAAAGAGAGCCAGAATCATGTTTTCTTTCTTGAGAGCTAGAATCTTATATTCCCATGGATACCTTTAGGTGAAGAGCTAGGGGAAGCAAGGCTATTCGATTTGGAATTTGCTGAAATTGGCTAACACTAGCAAAGTGCAGGTAATAATGCAAATTTCTAACATATTACAGCACATCTCAATGGACAAACTTTATCTTGAAAACAATGAAATATTGATCTTAGAAGCACTTTAGGAGGGAGTAACAACTCAAGAAAAGCCTTCTTTGCAATAAACTGGCATGAATGATACTCACAAACTAAAAATCATAAAGAAGAATAACAGAAACTATGGTTTACTTCTCGTCAGTCATTCCACACTCGTCTAACAATAGATAAAGCTCTCTTACCAAATTATAGATATCGGTATCTTTTAAACTTTAATTTGCATTGTAATGAAATGTTAACTTCTTTATCAAGGAATCTATTTTCATGTATGGGACAAAATCATATACCTTCCATATAACCCTTGTCTATCATATATAATATGCATCATTTTGTCCCTTACTTATAACACCATGATACTCATATAATCCACTGAGACAGTATAATAACCCTTTTATAACATCTTTTCTATTATATAACATGAAAATCAACTCACCCCTATTAATTGCAAATGATATGTAACCCACTGAGACAGTAGGATAACCATTGCACCATTACTTATGATATAATCTCATAAATCCACTTAAGTGCTTAAAAAGGAGCTCTCTTTACGGGATGAAGAGTAAAGCATTTTTTGCCTCCATGGAAATTACATCCATGTTGCAAGGGAGAGGCCAACCATTACAGCCATCTGCATTTACACATGAGAGAAGTTATCCTAGATGGCAAACTTTTCTTTTATACATTTTTTTCCTTCTGAAAAACGAGTTCTTTGATTAACATAAAAGTGAGTGTTTTAGAAATCTTGAGTGAAATAAGAATTTGTTGCTCTCATATTTTCTCTTGACTGAGGTAATAAAAATATCAACCTTGTGTAAATTCACTGTTCATGAATTGCTCGTTCTCTTTATGCCCCATCTTAGCCTTACATTAATGATGATCTATAGTTGACCATGTTGTTGGCCCATGCACTTTGTTCTTGCATCCTAACACTATGATGGCTTTATGCCATGAATAGCAATTGCTTTCGCTTGAAATTGTAATGCATGGTGCACATGCACGCACAGACATACATGGCTTAGTTGTTCCTCACTTATGCCCATTTTTCATATCTTACGCATAATTCAGGCCTTACACCAGCTGTATTCCCCAACAAAGTGCTGCCTAAGGGCCTAACGCAAGTTTTTCCTTCCTCATTAAAATAGTCTTGCACCAAAATATAAAACCATAAAGCTACTCTAGACATTCCTACTGACCCACAATAATATAAGACCATTTTTTTTGGAGGCAATAGCATGCTTGTGTGTTCATGGGATTACCGAATTAGATGGAAGATAGCCACATAGGTAGATTATATTTAAAATAAATTAGAATTCATAAATATACAAACAATACCAAGAAAGCTAGAAAAATAATCAAAGGAAATTATAGGAAAATGGAGGTAGAAAAATGAAACAATATTACATTTTTCAGAGGACATGACAAGTTAGAAGGCAAATGCCACATTCCAGGATGCTTTTAACAATAGTTTATTACACTTTTGCAAAGGCCTTTCTCTTTAGAAGCAGTATAGACATAAAAGACAAAAAGTAATTAACTACTCAATGGAAAATCCAACGATACAAGGGACAAGCATAATGGAAACTGATATAAGAGACAACCACAATACAGAAAAGCTAATATAGAAAAGGCCAATTTTGAAGTTCCACAGTCCATATCCATTGATCTTAAAGGGATACAGACTTCAAATAGTCCATAAAAACAAGAATCCTCAATACACAATATCACTTATTCGAAATATACAACTAAAAAATATAAATTAGTCGAGTCAAAAATTGCCAAACCATTTGAAAAATGCAAATTATGACATGAAGCTGATGAAAGATGTATAAGCTCAAAATATACATAGAAGAAACCATCTATTAAACAGAATATACATTACAACATGAAACCGATGAATTATACATTACAACATGAGGCCAATGAACTATGTATTCTAGTCCTTCTCCCTTTTGGTTTTGAAATGCAATCTCTATCAACTAGGAGAAATTTGAATTAGCTAAGTCGATCTACACATAGGGAACAAGACATTATCAGTAGCAAGCAGAATCCCTCACTACCACTATAATGTTAAATATTCAATGAAATCCCAAACCAGAATGACAGACGAACCCTACAAATTTTTTTCCGCATAGATATCTAAAGTTGTCAAGAGAATGGTCAGACCCAAGTGAAACTATTTAGACTTAACAAATTTCTGTTCAAATATTGGTCCTAATGAAAAGTTCAGGCACAAAATCCCCAAATGTAGAACTCACTTTACCCAAGTGAAACTAATTAGATTTAACCAATTTCTGTTCAAATACTGGTCCTAATGAAAAGTTCAGGCACAAAATCCCCAAATGTAGAAATCACTTGACTACTTAGGATTTAATGTATTACATAAAGAAATAAAACTGTCTTGCACTGGTTAAAACTATATCCATTTATCAAAATTTAATGGCAATTTCCACAAAGGAAAAGACCTTTAGTTTCAAAAAAGTATAAACAGCACCTCTCAAGCTTATAGGTTTGATCATAATGCCTTCTCTCTCTTATCTTTCTCCTCCCGATGCATTCTCCTTAGTCAAGTATCCTATTGCATACTCTAGATTAGGTTTGATAACCTGGGCATGGGCTTTGTTTCATCAACTTGGACTCAGGCTGAAAAGAATATTTTTTCATATTTTTCACAAGCAAAAAGCAGGTGGATAGGCAATGTCCATGAAAAGACAACAGCTGATAAGTGCATTTAGAGAGGTCACTAGAAGATAATTAAATAATGAATTTAGTTTCCTTCAAAAGCATCCATGTTACTGACAACTAAACTCAGAGTTTCAATAAAACCATTAGAAAAATAGTGAAAATCTTGAATTGAGGTATCTAAGAATGCATAGGAGTGTGTACTACATCACTATTATATTTCAGTAACAGCATCTCTGTTTACAAAGTGCTTAGAAATAAAACAAACAAGAACATTGAGGAACACGTGTATCATCAGAAAGAGAAGCTCAAAGACACCCAATGAATAAACTTGTACCAGAAAGATCATGATGTCATTATAGGAAGAGAATTGAACTTGAAATCACATTGATTGTCATTAAGTTCAAAAATTAAACTAATGTCTACTGAACAAATCATGCAGAAAAAAATTTGCAAATACAGAAAACCAGCCTCATCTTATCTACTTGGATTAGAGAAACGAGTAAAAAAGAAGTAATACAAGAAATTGCAAAAGCAGAAGGGAAGTCAAGACTAAGGAACAAACCAGACTTAGAAGCACATAAACGACGCAAGATATCGAAGTCAAGCTAAGAAAACAGCTCCACATTATGACAAAGAGGGCTGCCCAACCCAAATCGATCAACGACCAAAAGCCTCTGACAACACAATCTCTCCACTGGACCAGCAGCATGAAAAGAAACTTCCCCACGTTTATGAACCAGCTGTAAACCATCGGCCAGTGGCGGTCGATCAGAAACACGAGATTGTCCCTGGCGCAGTTCACTGCAACCCGGGTGCCCACAAAAGCCTGCTTGTGACACTGAAACCACTTCCATCCTTGCTTAAAAAACCCCTTATCCCCCATTAAATATTCTATCCTACCAACAATAGGACCCTCGAATACCTCCCACAATCATATTCCCATGAACAGGAGCCAAACAAGGCTTTTGATACTTCCGATGTCTTCAACTAAACAACACCCGTATCATACTACTGTCAATTGAATGGGATTGTTGGAGGATCTCAAAAAACCCATTTTTCCATAGCAGGCAATCAAACACTGCAAGAAAAACAGTTCGCAGGGAACTCACCAAAATCCCAAGAAAAGAAAAAAAAATCACATCTTTCTCAATGAAACCGCCCAAATCCTCCCTCAAAACCCCAGAACACCAATTTCGAGCCGAACGATGCACCAAGCGAGAGGAAGCGATGTGGGAGAAGGCTTCGGTGAGATGCCGACAAGAAAATCCTATCCACCACCTCCTCGGAAGCTCCGGAAATAAAACCCCAAAACAATCCACGGTTATCTGACGGAACCCTATCTTTTTCTTCTTCTTCTTCTGTCTCTCTCTTCTTTCAGCCCTGCTGGCGAAAAAGCGGGTAAGAGAGAGAGAGAGAGAGAGAGAAGGTGGCGGGTTAAAAGAAAAAGGGAGGAGTAGGAAAAGGGCGCAGAGATCTAAAGCTCGGAGGGTCTCGCATTACGTACGAAAGAGAAGGGTGAGGGCATTTTAGTAACGTGGGATCGCAGGGGAGGGGTTCGACAAGTTACCAGCGAGCGCCGAAGGAAGGCACTTGGGAAGAGCGGCGATGCGAAGTAAAGAAGAGGGAATTTAGTGGGTCCCCTCCCCCCTCCTTTTTTTTTTTTTTTTTTTTTTTTTTTTTTTTTTTTTGGGTCACTGTTCGTGCTTTGTCTCCATTCAACAGGAGGGTAGATGAGGTGCTTTGATTTCGTTGTTTTTTATTTTTTTTAGATATAGATAAATGATCAAACTAATTTAGAATGAGTTAAATTTGATATATTATAATATAATATTAAAAAATAAAAAAATAAAGATTTTTTTAATTTTAAAAATTAAAATGATAGATCATTCTGACGGCAATCTAATCAGTCGCTAAATTAATTTTTTATTTATAGATATATCGAATCTAGGTGATAGAAACATTCTGAATTGTAAATTAAATATCGTAAATTAAGAGGATGATGAGCAAATAATCATTGAAATTTTGACAAAGCTAGCAAATAATAATAAAATTTTTTTTTAATAATAAGACTTTATACGCTCAGACTACAAACGGCATCGAGCACAAAAAGAGGCATAGAAAAATTAAGAGAGACGAATCCTGTAACAAGGTGCTTTGATTTTGTTGTTTAATTGGATAAGGCTAGCAGAGGGATCGTGGACAAAGCCGCCACGTGAGGTTCTCATGGTGATCTTTTGACGGTGGAAGGTTTTGGTACTCTTGACTCCTCTGTTCCCATGACTGAGCTTCATGCGGCTTGGGCGGGTATTTCTTATGCTGCTCGGGTTCTTCATACTCAGAGGCTTTGCATTGAGGGCGACTCCATGTCGGTTATTTCTTGGATTCAGATGCAGAATTGCCCTCCTGTTCTTTCTAATCCTATTTTGTTGGATATTTGAGCAATTCTGCGGGAGATTGAATGCGTCCAGACCAGGCACATATTTCGCAAGCCAACTCGGCGGTGGATTGGGTTGCTGCTTTAGTGGCTCTGCTTTCTGATCCTTGGATTTTGACTCCGGGTGACTCCTGCCCTGCTCCTTTGCAGTAAATTTTGTATTCTGATCTATCTGGACTGACTCGCGCTAGACTAGTGTGATCGCCCGTTTGTTTCAAAAAAAAAAAAAAAAAAAAAAAAAAAAAGCTGCGACGTGGCATTTTAGAGGTTCATTAACCGGAATACTTTGGTAATTTCGCATGTGAAGCCTTTATAAAACTTTAATGCTGCAATGTGACCAGCTACCCTATGGAAGTCTCTCTAGTGTTTCACTAATTTATTGGGCTTCAAGGAAATGGCCATCAACCCTAACGACTCCATTGGCAAGCAAATCAGCTTGCAGATTGCGTGACGTTCGATTCGATTTTGTCATTAGAATTCTTGATGACCCAGCTATAACGAGTTCGTGTCCGTATCAACTTGTTAATTTTAATATTTTCGAAATAAATGTTTAAAATATTTATTACAATTGCTAGTCGTTATCAAGCAAAGGTCATTGGTGACTGCAAGCATGTTAATTTTACCTGATGGGACTAGTTCAATTCCAGGCAGTTTGGAGGTAAGAAAAAGATTGAAAATAAATAAGATGGTCTCATACAAGCTACAGAAGAAGAGCTTTATTCATTGATGATGAACAATTATTTGGACTCTCCTAACAGCTATCTCGAAAAATGCATAAATTTTTTAAAAAAATTATGGTCGAGAAACTTGAGTAGATAACAATTCCTCTACCTGCCTTGCATAGAAAGGAGAGTAGGCATGATTTGAAATTTTAATACTTGGTGCACCAAAGACTATGACTCTTCCAATAATGAGGCATTCAAAAACTTAATAATAGTAATCTAGGCTATGGGCAAGAATTAGATTGAAACACTCCAACTGCTAACTGGTTTGAAAGCACAGTAACAAAGTGTTGATGCCAAATCATCATTTTCGCAAGCGTCCGATCGCCTCCTTCAATGAGCTCAGGATCTTCCGATGAGCTTCTTGCATCTGGAGGCCTGCAAACAAGTCCCGGAGGTCGGAGATTCCGACGGAGACTCTCCAACGCTCAAGTCAGTGCTCTGGACAACAATCGTGAGCTTGAGAAAGCTCGAAAGAGAAAGAGAGAGAGCTTAGAGAAGAGTTCTCTGTGAGCAAGAACGAGCGTTTAGGAGTGTAATGAGTTCGTTGTGGTTGTTCTTAGCCTTACCTCATCGGGGTCCCTCTTACCCATTTTATAGATGCTTAGAGCCTGTCTGGTTTGAGTGGTTGAGGCCTCATAATGATGACTTTTGTCGGTGAAGTGCCAGAGCTGATGCTTGTGAGATTTGAGGTGCTGCCACTTGTCAAAGGATTTAAGGTGATGGCAGCAATGGCAGAGCTTGCTTCCTTCTTTGGCATGTCAGGGCTACAGATCAAGTCCCGTCAAAGTGGGTGGCTGCAGCTAGTTGGTGGGTCAAGTTCCGTCAGAGTGGGTGGCCACTTGATTTGGATGGTTGTTATAGGCTGTTGCAGGCTTGCAGGGCATGGGCAGCCGTTACGGCACTCGCCAGATGTGTCCCCCCATGTCGTATGTCTGTTGTCCTATGCGGACAGCGATGGAGCTAGGCACGTGGACCCCACAATATGGCTGCTAGAGAATTGCTTGGGTAGTTGCTAAGGCCAACTAGTCGAGGTTGAAGTTGGACGAGGTATGTTGGCCGAAGCTGAGCTTGGCCGAGGCTGAGGCTAGCCGAGGCTGAAGCTGGCCGAGGTATATTGGTCGAGGCTGAGGCTGGCCGAGGCTGAAGCTGGCCAAGGTATGCTGACCGAGGATGAAGCTAACCGAGGTATGTTGGCCGAGGCTAAGGCTGGCCGAGGCTGAAGCTGGCCAAGGTATGTTAGCCGAGGCTGAAGCTGACCGAGGCTGAGACTGGCTGAGGTATATTGGTCGAGGCTGAAGCTGGCTGAGGCTGAGACTGGCCGAGGTATGTTGGCTGAGGTATGTTGCCCGAGGCTGAAGCTAGCCAAGGCATATTGGCCGAGGCTAAAGCTGGCCGAGGCTGAGACTGGCCAAGGTTGAAGCTGACCGAGGTATATTGGCCGAGGCTGAGGCTGGCCAAGGTATGTTGGTCGAGGTATGTTGGCCGAGGCTGAGGCTAGCCAAGATTGAAGCTGGCCGAGGCTGAAGCTAGCCGAGGTATGTTGGCCGAGGCTGAGGCTGACCGAGGCTGAAGCTGGCCGAGGTATATTGTCGAGGTATGTTGGCCGAGGCTGAAGCTGACCGAAAGAGGGCCGACTTAGGTGGCTAACTGGGAGTCCGATCTGAGTGCATCACCATTACCCATGGGGTTTAGCTGCCCCATCACAAAGCATACATGATGATCTCATAGATGCATTTGAAAATCGAGGAAAAAAAAAAAAAAGTAAAGAAGCCTATCTTGAATTTAGGTTTGAACCTACACCAGGTAGAGCTTCAATTTTAGCTACTCATGCAAATGGGTGAGTTATATCAATGTGTTATTGACTTGGGCAAATATTAATTATATCAAGGGGAAATATTCAAAGTCTGATAAAATTATATGCAAGTTATAAAATTATATCATGTCTGTCTTGCTCCAATTTGAATGATGTATAGATTGGATAGCATTTACCGCAATGAGAAGTTGAAAATGAGCTGAAATTCAAACCTGAATCCACCTGATATGCTAATATTTCTAATTGTAATCCATGTGTTTTATTGATCAACATTCAACATCTCGATCGATATTTTTCTTGATCAACCTTGTGAATGAAACAAAGCTATGTCACCTAAATCATGTCTCAACAAGGGACTTCAAAAAGAGGGGACTCTGAGTGAGTGCTCCCTGTTTATAATGTCAATGTTTGAAATATCTACTTCCTCTTATTATTTGGTGGGTGACCAGTTGACAAATGGCAGCCCAGAGAATGTTAAGGTTTGCAAGCAATCATTTGTTTGACTCTGATGGCTACAATAGTTTAGTCTTTGAATGGGCATATTAGGACAACATATTTTACTGAATCAAAACTCCATTTACCTAGTAATTTGCAAGCCCAACCATGTCTTAACAGCGGACTTACAAAAAGAGGAGAAGGTGGCTGACAGTACTCTCCCTTTATTTTTCAACGTCAACGTCTACAGCAATCTTTTGCCTCTGGTTGTCTGGCAGGTGGCCAGTTGACAAATGACAGCCCAGAGAATGTTATGGCTTGCAAGTGACCATTTTGTATGATTGTGATAGCTGCCATAGTCTTTGAATGGGCGTATTGGAACAACATATTTTACTGCAGCAAATAACCAGTTCCTACCAATCTACAAGCTCAGCCATGACCCAACAAAGGACTTATAAAAATAGAAGAAGGTGGCTGACTACTCTCCCTTTTGTCAATGTTAATGTCTGCAATAATCTTCTTCCTCTAATTCTTTTGGTTGGTGACCAGTTGACAAATGACAGCCCTGACAAGGCCAAGGTTTGCAAGCAATCATCTTGACAGTTAACTACAATAGTTTGTAGTCTTTGGAAGCGCATATTGGGACTCAATGAATTTTCTGCGTCAAAGAAGCCACCAAACAATGCCACTGATGTGAGAGAAAAAAGAATACGCCAACAAAATATATTAGAAACTTAGGAGGATCAACTCAGGAAAGACTAAAATGTTACAAAAAAAAAAAAAAAAAGAAGAAGAAAAATCATTGTTCTAACTGGAAGCAACAGAGGGCATCTTGACGACTCCACTGGAAATTAAAGGTTTCTTTGAGGGAGAGAGCGATGGTCAAAAGAGTGGGACATGGAGGGGGAGTTTGCAGGAGGGTCACGTGGCCCCATCCTTGTGAGAATAAAAAAAATCTAGAGAGAATTTTTTTTCTCTCTCTCTTTCTCCCTTCCCAATTTTATTAATTTACTTGTTTTTTATTTTTTTTTATTTTTTGAGCTTCAAGCTTCCAATTGTCACACTTTAATCCCTAAGTTTTAGGGATGTTGCATTCCAAATATTCTGCCATACAATGATGATTAATAATGTTAAAATAGCTGATTTGATCATTAATCCACATATTTATAGCTATTTTGTTAATTTGATGTAATAGAATATTAAGAATATAGTATTTTTTTATATGTGAGAGACTAAAGTAGGAAGTTTGAGAATAAAAATGAAATTTTAATGATAATTTGAAGATAAAAAGTAGACTTCCACACCCCCCGCCCGTCTTTTCTTTTTAATATCTTGAAGGTTTTCTTTTAAGTCACCACACATGGTTCCACAAGACTAGCTCAAATAGACCAGGGAGGAAGCTGGAAACTAGAAGTAAAGCAACTCTTGGATCAAAGTACGAAGTTGGATGCCTAACCCTGTCATCTTCTCTCATTCTTTTTATGATGTTTTGGTTGAAAGAAATTGAGAAGAAAAACTTTTTCTTCTCTCATCTTTAGTTTTTCTTCTCTCATCTTTCCGTATTTGGTTAGATAAAAAAAAAAAAAAAACATGAAACACACATTTTCTCTTTTTATTATAAAAAAATACTATGAATAGATACCATGAGTAAGATGGTAATTGTTTTTCTTTTTTTTTTCCCTTTCCTTTTAAAAAAGTTATTTAAAATTTTTTTTTCTTTTAAACAAATACAAAATGAGTAGAAGTGTATTGTTTGCACTGAAAATAATAGGCTCATTCTACAATCCAAAGACCCATTTTAATTAACTCCAGTTGTTTGGACAAGCAATAAGCTATACTAAGATTTAGCTTAACCATTTCGCAAACTAATCAAGTCCGGGTTGATCGAATCACCAGACCGATTACGTGGAGGGCAAAACAACAACAAAAAAAAAAAAAAGGAAAGAAAGAAAGAAAGAAAAAGGAGGAGAAGAGAAATTAAAAAAGGGGAGACATATGGATGTGGTTGGTGTTCTTTAGTTCACAACCAACAAAAAGGTGGCCCAACCAAAACAGTGCTCATGTGATCATTTATTTATTGGCAACAAAAGACAAAAGCTTTCAATAACCAGCAACCAAAGAGCGCATGTGGTGAGGTGCACACGCGATGGGCGTGCAAGCTAGCTATGATGTTGATTGCATAATGTTTATGTTGGGTGAGCCAGCTATATGTTAATCGGATAATGTTTTGTGTTGGCTTGTTCGCTTTGGAAAAGTCTTTTTACATCGTTCTGATACAGTATGGCTACGTCAGAACAGTGATTTGCTTAGATGGGTTTATGTACAGGTTTGCACGCAAGTAAATCATCATATTCGGTACAGATCATGCTGCATGTGCAAATACTTTTTCTTCCCGGTTACCATCTCTTGATGGAGCGGTGGCCACCTCATTGTTTCGTTCTATAAAATAAAAAAAGCTCTGTTTTACTGGATGATGAAAAATGAGAGACAACGCTCTGATGAACCTTTTCTTTCGATGCCGTAGCCTGGGGTGTGACTTCAGTAGATTGATAGCCTCCTTTTCTTGACGACTTTAGAAGAATCTCCGTTTCTACCACCGGATATGTTACAATTTGAATGAGATTTGTCCGGAAACAATATTGAAGGTTGCTGAGTTAGGACACAAGTTCTCATCAGCTCTAGCTTGAATATTGAGGACCGACTGATGACTGCTAGAAACCAACAGCAAGCATGGACGATTCACTCCACACATTGCTGTTGGGGGTGCCAGTAGGTATTAGTTGGCTCCAACAGTTACACCAGCCTAGATTGATGCTAATTATATTTTGACGGAAAGGAACAAGTTGGTTGACAAACAGTGGGAAGCGTGTTTCACGGCCTGCATGAGAATCATGTGTATGCCCATTTGCCATTCATTGGATTACAAAGAAAGCTCATGACAAAGCAATTTACTGACAAAGTTGTGGCATGGCAATCCTTTTGCTTTGGTTAATCATGTCGGATCTTCAACGAGTGTTAGCAGAGCTGCTCCATTTTCTGACGAAAGAATGGATATTGAATTCTAAAAGGCAGGCAAGTAGGTTTGTATTTGGTGTGGTGTTAGGCCCCCATGCTGCACAAGATGCTGCTCATATGACATCCAACCTTTTTTCAAAGAAAAAAAAAGAAGGATAATGGGTTGGTGCAACTGGTCTAACAATGTGTCAAACATACAACAGCAACGTACGACTTCAAATGAACAAGACTTTTTTTTCTCAATATCCTGGAGAATTTAAGAACAAGAAACACAAAGCTGACAAAGAAGAGGCAACCTCCTTAGCCTCGCTAACAGAAGCTGATAAATATAGGGTTTTTAAATAAGAATGGCTAAAAGCCATAAATTGCTGATAAATTAAATAGAGGTCCACTTGTCACATCAAATGGGTGACACTGCGGCAGCAAACCGCCCCAATCACTCAATATGCATCCTAGCGTTCCTTCTATTCTACATGGGTTTTCTGCATCAGCAATTTGAGCAGCAGCAAGCAACAAATGCGACTGAAATCAGATAACATCAGGGAAAAAAATGTCATCTAACAATGCATCATCTGACAGACATGCCCTTGATTATTTACCAAGTTCCAACCTTTTCTAGTAAACTTCAACATGCCACTGCTTGTTCTTTTTAAGTTGGGAGAGCTTCTCATCCCACTTCTCCCCTCTCTGTTCAGCAACTCTCTTCAGCGTGTCCTGGATCCCAGGCATCATCCCCTTCAGACCACAGAAGTAGATATGTGCGCCTTCATCCAAAAGCTTGAAAATTTCATCACTGTACTCCTCAATCTTGTCCTGAACATACATCTTTCCTCCGCTCTTGTTCTTCTGTTCCCTGCTAAGGGCTTTGTCATACCTGATTTTCGTTTCACAAAACTCAGCATAAAAATGAGGTAATTCAAATCGAATGATAACGTTGAATAGAAAGATCCTATACCTGAAGTTGTTAGGATGGTTACGAAGGTAGCTAGTAAATTCATCATCATAGAGAAGGCTATCAGTGTTTGCAACCCCAAGGAAAAGCCATGCTAGGCCACCAAATTTGTATGTTGGTACAGCTTCCATGAACATGCGCCGAAGGTAGCCACGGAATGGAGCAATCCCAGTCCCTGTGGCTATCATGATATGAGTGGCATTTGGGTCATCCTCTGGTAGGAGCATCACTTTGCCTGAGGGACCTGCAAATACATGCAAAATTAGGGCACATAACTAGAGAACCAAGGTAGAAAAAAAAGATTTATAAACACTTGAGGGATAGTATCACTACATCCTAAGCACTGACTGTGAAACACTATATCCTGAGCACGTTTGCTTGCCATTCTCAAACTTGTGGAACAAAGAACTTATGGTTAAGGTAGTGATTTTGCCTTCATTGTGAATGAACAGGGTTAAATCTAAAAACATATGAGAGCTACCAATCTAGAATTCATGAAACTATTTCACCTTGAATTGGCACATATACATCTAAGTTTTTTTTTTTTTTGGATTTACATTGTACCTGTAAGCTGAATCTTGTCCCCTGGCTTTGAGTCACAGAGAAAATTACTGCAAACACCATTCTTTGAAGGATCCTCCTTTCCTGTCTCTGGATCATAATAGACAGCCCGGCGAACACATAAACTGGCTGTCTTGCCATCAAATGAATCTCCATACCTAGTTGATGCAATTGAATAAAGTCGAACATTGTTAGGAGATCCAGGTTTCTTTGGGTTCTCACCCTGCATAAAAGAATCAAATATTGATTAATAAATGCATCATGACAGGATTAAAAAAATCACAATGTCTTAAAAAGAGAGCCCAATATTCAAGAGAGCACCTAACGAACTGCCATTAGAATTGTTCATATCATACGTCATATTTTCCTATTGCACTGACATGTACTTTTAAATGTGTTTTTCTTGATGTTTTTTCAATAACCACCAAAAGAATTTTAAATATCTGCAAACCTATTTAGCCTTGCCTAGCTTATATTCTAATGATCCAATGGCAGGGCACAAACATGTGAACAAGCAAAAAACAGAAGATGCATTGAATAGTTTATCTTCTGCCTTCTTTAATTGCCAAGAAGTTTGCAAATTATAGAAGCAGTTACCTAACAAAACGACAGATCAGATCATATTAAGCAAAACAAGAGACATGAGATCATCACCAAAATCAAGATAATAGCGTGCACAAGAAAAAAAGGAAAAAAAAAGTGCAAAAAATGTGCTGAGATGAATTGATAAAAGAAAACGTGGCAGTTGAAAAGATAGCAACCATCTAGTATTGCAGCATAAAGGAACAACAAAAACTAAGACAAACAGGTAGGTTCTGCATCCCTAGACATATCAAAAATGGGAACTTAAACTTCCATCACAGGCATTATTCATAAGAATATAGATTTCTAGAAAATTGGAAACTCAAATAGCACTTACAGGAGGAATTATGCCATAGCTTTGCCCTTCCCAGTAAGGAACGTTGCCTCCATGATCAATAACAATATGGCATGTCTCACCAGGTGCTTTTGGGCCAACAAGTCTCTCAACTGAGACTATTGTTGCTGTGTAAGGTTCCTTGGGCTTATACAGGTTGAGAGGTGGGGCTTTAGCATCCTCAAGCTCTAAAGGATTGACTGCAACTTTACTTCTGCTAGCTTGTTGCACGGACATACATACCACGCTGAACTGGCATTTTGATTGTACATTGTTGCTTCTTAAATCTACAGATGTAAAGGATACTGCTGAATTATTGCGGAAGCTAAGATAATTGTGACCCTGAAAATAACATAAAAGTGAGCACACCAATTACTCTATTAAGTCAAATAAAGCATTTTGAAAGCAGTACAGAAAACCAATAAATATATGGGAAGGCCTCAACAAGATATGCTTCTTGACACAAAATAAAACCAATATAATGCCTCTGTCTGCAAATCATTTCACTCCAGATCGACCAATTCTCATGCAAAGAGGAAAAGAGGCAACATGGTATCCTTATGGATTGAAATGAAAGCTCATGATATATTTATTAGAGAGAAATTTTGCAAGCATATCTAAAGAGATTTTCTCCTAGAATAATCAGCAGAACTCTAATATTTGGAGTCAAGGTTTTAAAATCCTATGGGAAAGGGGTATCCCGGTTTCTCTGTATATTGGGATGCCCTGCCATCTCATCCTATCCTAATGGCTTTCCCGATAGTGTGTTGGCACCCTCATCTCTCTCCTCTTCCTGTTTCCTTTATTTCTTTTTTATTTTGTTTATTTCTTTTCTTTCTTCCTTCCTTTCTTTCTTTTACTTCTTTGTTTCCATTCTTCCTTCTTTCCTTCCTCTTTGGCTTTTCTTTTTCTTTCATTATTTTCTTGGCTTCCTCTTTCTTCATCTTTCTCTGCATGATTGAATTTCAATGTGCTGCCTTTGTCCCAGTCCTATTTTCCTACAGAAATAGGATGGGACAACTAGGACACCCCATCCCACTAGACCTAAAATCTTGCTTAAGTTCTATTGGAAACTTAATTTTCTTATAGTAGGGATGTCTTTTATGGTGGCTCAAAACAATAGAATTTCTGCATCAGTGAAAAGAATCATTTCAAAGACTATCTGCAAAACAAGTAGTAACTCTGGAAATCAGATGATGGAAATTATGATCCAAAGGATGGGACGCCATGGATGACTCAGATGCAATAAGGTTGAGATCCGATGAAAATATAAGAATAATTCAAAGAAAATGAAGACAATAAGTCTAGTGTTTAAGACTGATGAAGAGTTTACCTTAGGATAATGCCAGGAAGTCCACATTAACC
Organism: Calamus simplicifolius; assembly: GCA_900491605.1. Lineage (NCBI taxonomy): Eukaryota > Viridiplantae > Streptophyta > Magnoliopsida > Arecales > Arecaceae > Calamus > Calamus simplicifolius. The sequence continues at coordinate 656,575 of UESW01003955.1, read as the reverse complement.
ATGAGAAACAAGTCATCTATGATTCTAAATCCTCCTGTTTTTTTTGCCACTGATGTCCTCTGGCATTTTTTTCCTTTTATATCAATCCTGGCATCTTCCATAATATCATCAAGACTAAAGCCCCATTGTTTATTTTTCCTAATCCTTAGATATACAGGGCCCTCCCATGAAAAGAGGATCCTGTAGTCTTTCATGCAAATATTGACACGATGCCAATCATCTTTCACTAATTTATCCTCTTTGATGCAAAAAGCTTTGGTGGATAAACTAACTCTTATCCTTCAGATTTGCTTGTTCTATGTAGGGGTGGCAATACTTGACGCATTTTACCTATTTCACTTGATTCAACCTGTTGTAAGTTCGGTCAGGCTACATGTTAATAAAATGGTTGGGGTTTGGTTCACATTTTTGGCCTATTTAATGAATTTTTTAGGTTTGGTTTGATTTTTGACCTAACTTGTATCCAACCTAACCTGTATCTGGTTCGACTCGACCTGATAGACACATTTAAAATTAGAAAATATACTAACCATAAAAGAATTGTCTTATTGCCACCTTTCAAGTTTTACATTATGTCCTTAAAGCAATTGATAAGTATCTCTTTTCTACATCAACTCTAATATCAAACAACACTGCCTTCAGCTTCATTCTTTTGAATGGTAGATCCAAACTTAAAGAATTTTCTCTTCCATTAATTTTAAATGAGGCCTCACTTTTGCTAGTATTTCAATTAATTTGCATTCTATATATTCTTTGCTTTTTGATCTTTCTCCTTCCAACCTTTCTATCACAGTTTCAACATGAAACCAGTCTCTCTTCTTTCCTCATAATCAGAAGTCATGCACAAATAACATTTAAAGAGCTCATCCTCCTAACTGCGACACACCATCCTGCTCTACCTCCACAATCTCATACTAGAATCATCTAAGTTCAGAACAGAAGTGATCATACATTCAGACACATATATTATAATTTGTCTTTTTTTTCCTTCAGTATACTTAGTACCAAGACAAGGGGACCTGTCTGGATCACACAACTAAAATCCAAAATGTTATGATCCAAATTTATATCATGAAAACAACTAGAACCTGGTTGCAATATATGAAGAGCAAGAGCAGACATTGGATTACAAGACCTTAACAATGTCGACAAAATGGTTTACATTTGACTTACTAAAGCTGGGACTTACTGAGTCTATTATTAGTGAAACAAAATCAACTTAGTAATTTGCACAAATGCGATTAACTTCAATTTACCCAGAAAATGAAGTGATTTAATTCCAAAATTAAAGATGAAATTCAAACAATCCACTGTCACTATAGCAAATTCACTGCAGTTACCTAAAATTCTTAAATCATGACATAAGACTTGCACTAGCTGGTGGCATCAACGAAAAATCTAACATAAATATAAGAAATAGAACTATGCGCAAACACAAGGTAAATAAGAAAACAATCAGTAGTTTCCTCTCCTTTGGAAGCTAAGGTAGCAAACCACCTCAGAGGCAAATTTGCTAGCTTTATTAGTATCAATATTGACTAGCACATGGATAGAGCTTGCTAAGAGAAGGAAAAAAAATGTTCACAGGAAGGATTCATCATAATCTGAAAATTCTCCCATCAATACCAATTGTAGATTCATGACTAAATGGTTTTATTACTTCTTGTTGATAAATGCTCCACAGGACAGAATAAACCACCATTCCCGACTAGTTTCAAAATAAGATCACAGACACTGTTGTTTGAGTTCCATCTGGCCCTAGTGCATATATGGCCATTGAATCAATATGCACAAAAAAGGTCACAAGGTCACAGTTTGCAATAAAATTGAGTGCCTTGTACCCGTAAACCAGCATGCTCTACCATTCAAACAAGATAAATCTAAAATCGTGGCGTGGAACTAGCATCAAGTGGATTTTTACCATCATATTTCACCACGACAGAAGCTAACCATGCATTAAACCCTAACAAAACCTCCTTTTTGATCCAATACCATGATATCACACGCGTAAGATAACCAGAAATCATAATAAAAACCCGATTATAATCTCACGAAGATTCAAAAAGATACCTTGAATCCGGATTTCCTCAGAGAAGCATCGGTTCCGACTGGCACGGACAGGGAAACCTGCGAACGATCCCAACATCAGAGAGAGAACTGAGTGGATCAAAGCCAAATACAAACAAGAGACAGATGCCAAAAATTCAACGACAAAACCGAAATAATCGGAAGGAACAGAGCCGAGGAAGGAATGGTATCTACTGACCTGAGCTCCTAAAGTGTGCGCCATCATCTAATTCCAGGGGTTTCTCTCTTCCCCCCGGGGGTTTCCTTATAGGGCTTCGGAGAATCGAAGAGAGATCCCTTGGACGGGAGGAAGAGGCGTGCAGTCCCTTCAGCGACCGCTAAGCTTACGCTCTTGCGTCCAAAGAGTATTTTACCACTAATAAATCTTAACCTAATTTTTTTATTCTCTCGCGTAGACTTCTTTACCCTTATAAATTCGCTCTATTGGCTCGAATATTGTTCGGCTAGAATGAGATCTAACCGTCCAATCAAGGCTATTAACGGTCGAAAGTTTGGTACGAGCAGAGGACAAATTGGTAAATAGATAGAAGGGAGACGAAAAATTATAATTGGTTTCTGGTGGCAGGCAATACGGCCCTCCGTTGCCATCAAAGGCCATTTATTTGCTTTATATATATATATATTTCTTTCTTTTTCCGAGAGAACTATTTGATTGGTCCAAAGGCGGCGAAAAAGGTTGTCAACGGCGTGACGACCTCGGTAACTAATCTCACCCAACGGCCAACAGCACGGTCTCTCCGCTAAATGCGCGACACGTGGAAGTTAGCTCGGGTTGCTATCTGATTCATTTGTTCTAATGTTTTTTTTTTTTTTTTGATACAAACGGTGATCACATCAATTTAGGGTGAGTCAAACCCGATATATCAGAGTACAAAATTTAAAAGAACAGGGGGCAAGGTTCACCCAGCTTCCAGCTCCAAGAACCAGCATGAGACGCCATCCTAGCAGCAATCCAATCTGCCGCAGAATTGGCTTCCTGGTAAATGTACCTAATCCAAGCGCAAGAGATACCCTGAAGGATAGAATGAATATCTCCAATCAAGGGGATGATAGGCATACGGGCGTGGTAGTCCTGCTTAATCCAGCGGATAACCGTAATGAATCCCCTTCAACAATAATGCTGCGAGCTCCTAGACAGCGAATAGCATAACAGATACCAGCCCAAGCAGCACACAACTCCGTAAGGGGCACTGTGGAATCAAGAAGACCAAATCCACCAGACGCCAGCATCTCACCGTCAGGCCCACGAATCACAAACGCCGAGCCTGCACATCTGCCGCGAACACTACCATCAAAGTTGATTTTAACAAACCCTGGAGGTGGGGGCTCCCAAGAAATGAAGACCGTATGCCGGTACGCTGTCGAAGCAGCAGGGGAGTCCCAGTGGCCAGGGGTAGCAGAAACACGAAATCTCTGATGGAAAGTATACTCAGCAGCTAAGGATAAGGCAGCCCTAACAACCCTGCGAGGATGAATAGTCTCATCAGCGAACAGAAGCCGATTCCGAGATAACCAAATCTGATAAGCAGTGTAAGCCCTCCTCGAAACCAGAAGGTGGAGTCCTCTTCCCATATCCTCCCTAATGATACTCAAAAAGTGACTACACAGGGATTCAGACCCCTGATCTCAAGGACCATCACCTGAAATCTGCCAAGTCTGTCTCGTCTGGGGGCAACTGAAGATAGCATGACCAACCGTCTCATCCTCCCTACCACATATTGGGCAAGTAGGCAGAATGCTCATGCCTCTCGCGGAGAGCAGGGAACAAGTAGGAAGTGTGTTCCATGCAAGTTTCCACATAAAAAGCCGCACCCTGGGATGAATGGGAAGACGCCAGATCCACTTCAAATCAATCGAATGCTGAGGCTGAGGGCTGTAAATCTCAACAAGATCTCTAATAGGAGCATGGGACAGACAAGATCTCCTCCAAACCCTAATATCAGGGGTGGGACCCAGAGTAAGAGGAATGGCAAGAATGCGCCGGCAAAGCTCAACTCCAAAAAAACTAGAGACCATAGAAAAAGACCAAGCAGAGCGATCCGGACCGAATAAGTCAATCACCCTCATACCCTGAGGGATGTCAGAACTCACAAAAGTCGGCCAACGGGACAGAGGAAGGTCAGCTATCCATGTGTCATGAATAATATCAACAGAGACCCGGCACCTAGCGACCAAGAGATGCTGTCCAAAATAGGCGGAGCATGCCGGCAAACCTCTTTCCAGAAAAAAGAGTACCCAGGGAAAAGCTGAGGAGGAGAGGAAGAATTCCAGTCTCCATATTTGGCCCGCATAAAGGAGCTCCACAAACAGTGCGGATCAAGCAAGAACCGCGTAGCATGCCTTGCAATCAGAGCCTCCCTCCTAACAATGAGCGACTGGATCCCGAGCCCACCCTCGGTAATCGGCATAGAAACAATATCCCAAGCCAGGAGGTGAATACCATGCCCATCCTGCATCGAAGCCCAAAGGAAATCTCGGAACTGTCTCTCGATCTTCCTCAAACAAGACAAGGGAACAGCAGCATTGGCAAGCAGATAGAGTGGTAGGGAAGATAGCACCGAGCATAACAGTGAAAGCCTTGCCATCATAGAGAGCCTAGTGACCTGCCACCCATCCAATCTGTCACGGACCCGGCTAACTAAGTTGCTGAAGTCAGAGATACGAGGCCGCCTCCCCGTAATAGGTATTCCAAGATAGGATAGCTGATCAGCCTGATTAGGAATACCCATAATCTGTGAGATAGTCCCTCTAACAGTAGACTTCGTCCTAGGGCTGAAACAGATCAGAGATTTAGTGATATTGACTTTCTGCCCTGAAGCACTACAGTAAGACTGAAGGATAGTCGCAAAAGTGATAGCATTGCGAACAGTGGCCCTTCCCAGAAGAATACAATCATCAGCGAACATAAGGTGAGAAAGGGAGGGCCCTTGGGGACCAGCAGTATAAGGGACCAAAGAGTTGCTATCCTGAGCCTGAGATAGTGCCCGGGACAACGAATCGGCCGAGAGAATGAACAGGAAAGGCGAAAGAGGGCAGCCCTGTCTCAACCCTACCTCCGAGTGAAAATAATCAGTCTGACCACCATTAATAAGGAGAGAGAAGGAAGGCCGGTTAACACAGGCCATCACCCAGTCAACAAAGAGCTCCGTAAATCCAAACCCAGAAAGAGTGTGGCGCAGGAAATCCCAGCTCAATCTATCATAAGCTCTCTCCATATCGAGCTTGACAGCCATAAGACCCTGACGGCTATTAGCTCGCTGAAGGTCATGCATGAATTCCTGAGCAAGCAGAGCATTATCAGTGATGCTGCACCCCCTGAGAAAAGCCCCCTGCTGTGGAGAGATGATGCGAGCCATCACAGAACACATTCGGGAAACCAGGATGCGCGAACATACTTTGTATAAGGTGGTGCAGAGACTAATAGGCCGGAAGTGCTGAGGAGAGGAAGCATCAGGGCATTTGGGCACCAGGGTGATAAGAGTCCGGTTCCAATCTGCTGGAATTGCTTTAGACTGAAAAATAAGCTGAATAGCTTGCACCACCTCCTGTCCAACAATATCCCAGTAGTGGCGAAAGAAAACAGCCGGGAACCCATCAGGTCCAGGAGCCTTGTCAATACCAAGATCCCATAAAGCCCGCCGAATATCATCCTCAGTAATCGGACGGATGAGAAGAGCATTCTCCACATCAGATACCCTAGAGGAAGGGGAGACCGGGAAAATAGGGTACCCTTCACCAGAGTGCTCAGACCATCTAGACTGAAAGAAATGGAGCATCTGATCCCTGATCATATGGAACTCCTCCTGAGGGTTGCCCTCCTCGTCAATAAGCCGTCTAATGCGGTTCGCAGCACGGCGTTTAAGAGTAGCCTGGTGAAAGAATCTAGTGTTGGAGTCCCCTTCCTGAATCCACTGAATGCGGGACCTCTGCCTCCAAAAAGTCTCCTGTTGTAATAAAAGAGAGTGATGAAGAGACAGGTTGGTTCTAAGGGTCAAAAGATCAGAATCAGGAAGATATCCCTCTTGGTCCTCCTTTGACTGCAGAGAAGAAATAATAGACTCAGTCTGCTCAACCCGTCGAGCAATGTCCCCCACCTCCCTTCTACTCCAACTACATAGTCTACGTCTAGCAAGAACCAGACGCCGAGAAAGTCTGTAGGTGGCACTCCCTCTGACAGGCAACCGCCAAACCTGTGAGATGACAGATCTAGCAGAAGAATAGAAAGTCCATAATTTCTCAAATCGGAACACCCTACTCTGCTGGAGAAGCACATCAGTAGAAATCAGAATAGGACAGTGATCCGAAACAATTCTAGACAGATGAGTAACATTGGCTGAGGGAAAAAGCTGGAGCCACTGAGGATTGGCCAAGGCTCTATCCAGTCTTTCCCACACCCTAGCAGAACCCTGACGATTGTTACACCAGGTAAACTGAGGCCCAGAGAATCCCAAATCCAAAAGACCAGCTGAAGCAATGAAGTTTCTGAACTCAGATCTTTCCACTGAATCAACCGCATGCCTGCCACCTCTTTTCTCATTGGCCCCGATAATGCAGTTGAAATCACCCGCAATGAGAGAAGGAATACCCTGGGATAGCAAAGAATGAATCTCAACCCATAGCACCCGGCGCACCCTGAAGTCAGTGCTAGCATAAGCACCCGATAGAAGCCAGGGAGCATGATATCCGTCAGAAACAACCAGAGCAACTTGTTGACCACAGTAACGAAAGGCATCCACTTTGATATTGTCAGCTCTCCACAAAACCACAATCCCTCCGGAGAGACCAACAGAGTCAATAGCATAGGAAACCCAAGATCTGGAGACCATACGTTGGAATCGATCAAGACTGGTCCCCGACAACCGAGTTTCCAGAAGAACACAAATATCAAAACCATGAAGCTGCAGAAGCCTCCCAAACGCAGAGCAAAACGATGGTTTCTGGGCTCCGCACACATTCCATACAAGAATCTTCATTCTGAGGCATGAAAGGGGGGGACCCCCACCCTATCTCCCATCAACTCATCAACAAGGCGGTCGTCAGCTGGAAGAGAACCCACAACAGGTTCCTTGCCCCTACAATCCTCCGGATGGAAAGAATCCATGGATACAACTTCCACATCCCGTAGAGCGGAATCCTTAGAGCAGGATGATTCCATGGCTTCAGCCTCCTCGCCCCGAAGGATAGCCTTCTTAAGCAGAAGGACCGCCGAATCATGATTAGCTGCCTCCATCTGGACTGGCAAGGAGAGACCTGAAGCAGATGGCAGATCCGGCCCTTCCTTACGACGAGACTTCTTATTCCCTGGCCCAGAGAGGTCAAGAGACCCCCGGGAAGAGTCAACAGTTGCTAGAAAAGTGAAAGACCCCTGTGATCTAGCTTTCCCCCCAGTAGAAGTTTTCCCTTTTCCTTTAGTGGTCCTGGAAACCACTTGCTGAGAAACAAGGTCCTTAGGCCGGGTCCTCTTGGAAGGGCCAGAGTAGCCATCCTCCCGGGACTTAGGCTGCTCAATCGATGTATCAGGCTCTAAGCATGCAAATGGATTGGAATCATTGCCCTTATCAGACCCTTTAAGCAAATCTTTCTGAAACTTAGCTACAGTATCAATCGGCACAGGACTTCCCTCATTCACTGAGACAAGGATTTCCTCTGCGCGGCTGCCTGAGACAATGCTGCCTGGGTTCAATGACGACTTCTCCGCATGGGCCATCCCTCCCTGGGACTTCGTCACCGCGGAAGGAGAGAGCGAGGCAGTCCCCCTGCTCAGCTGCCGACGGGCTGGTTTCTTAGGAAGTTGCCATCCGTCGGCCAAAGCAGGGGATGACCTGGGAGAAGCGAAACGGTCACCCGACGGAGGTTCCTGGGTCGATTTCCGGCGCCTGATAGCAGCCATCCAGGGCCCAAAAGCAGGGCCGGAAGAAGGCACGGAGGAATCCGTCACAGCAAGGCAAGATCCAGAGAGATGCAGTGATCCACAATCATCGCAAATTCCTTCAAGATTTTCATATGAGAACTGTTGCCAAAATGGATCTCTGCTTCCACATATCCGAGTTTCTGGCCAGAGAGGTGAACTTAGATCCACTCGGACACAGGCCCGAGCAAAGCTTCCATGCTTCCTTGCCTTGGTTGATTCATCAGAGTAAAGGAATTGCCCGGCCACTGCAAGGATGGACGAAAGAATTTCGTCACTCTAAAACTCAATTGGAAGCTGTGGCAACCGTATCTAGAGCAGAGCAGAGTTGATGGAGCTGTCGACTAGAACGAATTCCGAACGCCACTCTGCAGTGATGATATTTTGTCCATTAACAACCCAGGGTCTTCCCAGTGCAAGAGCCTTAGCTCGGATATCAGAGAAATGGAAGATGAAATGCTTATTCGCCAAGGCCAGAGCTTCGATGTCACCTGTCAGCCCCGCTCGGTGGAACTCTCGAACAATGATTTCCGGCGGAATCCAGCGAGAGAGGCAGCGAGCGAGGATAGCATGACTCTCCCATCTTTCCTCTTCAGCATCCAGAGAGTGCAACGACACTTGGACTATGCTCGGATACCTATGTTCCAGCTCCGCCACAACCGCCGGAGGAGGCGATGGAGCAACCCATTCGAACCCACTTCCACGGGCCCGATGCCACGCCGTGCCGGACTTCCCTGCCCCGACGGACTCACCGGGACGCAGTTGAGCTTGAGTCCCCATCACACAGAGAACTAGAGCAGAGATAACAAACCACAGCACCGGGGATCAGAGAAGATGAAGACGGAGCCCGAATCTTAAAGCAGACTCGGCAGAGGAAACCTTCTAACCACCGAAATCACGAGACTCTCTCTCTCCTCTCTCTAACACAGCGACATCACCATCCAAGATAAGATTGATATCAAATAGAGACATTTTGTTCTAATGTTTACTGGTTCTAAGTTTTTCTTCCATCAATGCTTGGAAGTTTCGGGAGGTTCAGATGTACTCAGAGCATTCGGACAGCTATCTTATAATCTCTCAATACCCATTGTAATATACCATCCCTCAGTAATTTTGACCCGGCTGTTTTTTTGGTTACAAACGGGCGATCATATAATTCTAGAATGAGTCAGCCCTGATACATCAGAAGTTAAGATCTGCTGTAGAAGAATAGGACATGGGTCGCTTGGCTTCCAAATCCATGGACCCGCATGTTGAGCAGCAAAGGTCGCCACCCAGTCCGCCGCCAAGTTGGCCTCACGATAAGTGTGGCGGATCTGGGCAGAATCAAGCTTCCGCAACATAGACCAACAGTCCCTCAGAATCGGGTTTTAGGACCCATCAATATAGCTCTCCTCTAATAACCAAGAAATGACAGTCATAGAATCCCCCTCAATCATGATCTTGGGAGCATGGAGGATCCTAACAGCAAATGAGAGCCCTGCCCAAGCAGCACTGAGCTCCGACAGAGGAACTGTTGAGTCCAGGGATCCAAAGCCTCCCGCTGCCAATAGATCACCCATCGGTCCCCGAATGATGAAAGCAGATCCACCAGCTCTATCCCGGACACTCCCATCAAAGTTAATTTTGCATACCCTGGAGGAGGGGCTCCCAAGAGACGAAAACCGTATGACGGTTCACTGTCGGAACAGCAGGGGAGCCCCAGAGGCCAGAGGAGTCAAAATTAACACCATGAAAGGCACGGGCACATTCCGAAGACAATAATCTAATTTGCCTCACAATCCTGTGAAAGGAAAACCTATCGTCGAAGAATATGATCTGATTCCTCGAGAGCCATATATAATAAGCAGTAACAGACCAAAGACCATGCTTGCTCATAGGACCGCTCCGGATGTCCTGAAGGAAAGATGATCGCGAGAAAGCCATTACCTCCAGATCCCTAGGATAGCCCATAAGAGCCTAGATCCTTCTTGCTCTGGAACAATAAAATATAGCATGGTCCACAGATTCATCCACCTGCCTACACAGAGGACAGATCGGCTGAATAGACAGGCCCCTTCGAGAAAGAAGGAGGCAAGTAGGAAGACAGTCCCAAAGAATCTTCCAGAAGAATAACTGAACCCTGGGGAGCACAGAAAGCTTCCAAATCCAAACTGCATCCTCCGTATGCTGAACAAGCGGCCTGTATATGTCCATAAGATCCCTAATGGGAGCCTTGGGAAGACAAGATCGCTGCCAAACCCTAGAGTCAACAGAGGAATCAGGTAAAAGAGGTATCAAGAGAATCCGACGAGAAAGCTCCTCCCCAAAAAACCGGGTCACCGAGGGTATGTGCCATGAATGGGGGTTTAAGGAGATAAGATCCTTAACCCTAAGATTAGGGGGAATATCCATGTTAATAAAGGAGGGCCACCGCATAAGGGGAAGCTCAGAAATTCAGGTATCATTGACAACATCAATTGACCAGCCATCACCAATCATCCATGAGATATTGTGCATAATGAGCTGACTATGTCTACAAATCTCCTTCCAATAGGAAGAGGATCCACAGGTCGGTATAATAATAGAACCAGAAGCCCAGTCACCGTATCTCGCATGCATCACAGAACTCCATAAACTATGAGGCTCCAAAAGGAAACGCGAGGCATGTTTGGCAAGAAGAGCTTCTCTTCTAACAATCAAGGACTGAATCCCCAGTCCACCTTCATTAATAGGCATGCAGACCTTGTCCCAAGCAACTAGATGAATACCATGTTCCTCCTGCGTAGAAGCCCAAAGAAAATCTCTGAAACATCTCTCAATCCTCCTAAGACAAGTGATCGGCAGAACGGCATTCGAATGGAGATACACAGGAAGAGAAGAGAGGACAGAACGAATGATAGTGATCCTAGCCATCATGGACAGACTAGTCATCTGCCACCCCTCAATACGCTGGCAGACCCATCGCTCGATCTCTGCAAAGTCAGAACAGCGAGCCCGTCTACCAGTAATGGGGATCCCCAAATACTTGAAGTGATCCATCCGAGTAGTGATACCTGATAACTCCATAATGGCCTCCCTAGTAGATCTAGGGGTCTTAGGGCTGAAGTAGATAGCAGACTTAAGAAAATTTACTCTCTGGCCCGACGCCTGACAGTAACGCTGCAGAATAGAATGAAAAGAAGCAGCATTATCAATAGAAGCCTGACCCAGAAGAATACAGTCATCAGCAAAAAGAAGATGAGAAATCCGAGGGCCCTCTCTCCCGGCCATGAATGGAACAATCCGGTGCTCCTGCTGAGCAAGATGAAAGGCACGAGAAAGATCATCTGCGGCAAGAATAAATAACAAGGGGGATAATGGACATCCCTGTCTCAAACCCACAGAAGAGTGAAAAAATTTAGTAGGGCTCCCATTGATGAGCAGAGAAAAGGAAGGCCTCAGAATACATGCCATAATCCATTCAATAAAAAGATCATCAAAACCAAACTCCTGAAGGGAGCGCTTCAGGAAGGCCCAGCTCAGTCTGTCATAAGCTCTCTCCATATCCAGCTTCACCGCCATGAGACTTCTTCTCACAGGGGCTCTTTGAAGATCATGCATGAACTCCTGAGCAATGAGGACGTTATCCGATATGGAACGCCCTTTAATAAAAGCCCCCTGCTCTATAGAAATAAGACGGGGGATCACAAGCCGAAGACGGCCAACCAAGAGGCGAGCACAAACTTTATACAGCGTAGTACAAAGGCTAATAGGTCTGAAGTGCTACGGAAGAGAGGCGTTGGACTGCTTGGGCACCAACGTAACAAGAGTCCGGTTCCATTCCAAGGGAATTTGCTTCAATTGGAAGACAATTTGAATGGCCTGAATGACCTCTTATCCAATTATGTCCCAATAGTGGCGATAAAATAGAGGAGGAAAACCATCAGGCCCAGGAGCCTTGTCCGGACCGAGCTCTCAAAGGGCCACCCGAATCTCCTCAGCAGTGACTGGTCTGCAAAGCTTTCATTGTCCTGTGAAGAAACCCTTCTGGAATCAAGAACCCTGACCACCGATTCCCCAACAGCAGAGGAATCAGCCCATCTGGATTGAAAGAACTGGAGAAGCATATCCCGAATAGAATGGTAATCCTCCTGACCGCACCCCTCTGTATCAACTAGTCTCCGAATCCTGTTCACGGCCCGATGCTTTAAGGTAGCCTGATGGAAGAATCTGGTATTACGATCCCCCTCACAGATCCACTGTGCCCTAACCTCTGTTTCCAGTACATCTCCTGCTGGCGAAGCAGAGAGTGGTGACGAGCAATCAAATCCCGCAGAGAGAAAAGGTCCGAATCCAAAAGAGATCCATCGAGATCCTCCTTACCCTGAAGAACAGTAATATCAGCTTCCACCAGATCAATCTGTCTATCCAAGTTCCCCACTTCAAACCTATTCCATTTGGAAAGACGTCGTTTGGCCAACATAAGACGACGAGAGAGCCGGTATATAGCATTGCCCCTGATTGGAAGATGCCAAATTTGAGTAATAATGGACCGAGCCCCTGAATGGACTGTCCAAAAATGCTCAAATCTAAACTGTCTAGGCTGGTGCACATCAACCTCAGTAGAGATCAAAATAGGGCAGTGATCCGAAGCAATCCTGGGCAAGTGAGATACAGAAAACCGCAGGATGCATGTGAAGCCATTGGGCCGTAGCCAAGCTCTGTCGAGTCTCTCCCAAACACGAGCTGAGCCCTGACGGTTATTACACCAAGTAAACTGGGTTCCAGAATACCCCAAATCCATCAGATTAGAAGACCGAATAAAGGAATTGAATTCATTAATATCAGCTGAGGCCGAAACCCGTCTGCCCCCACGTTTTTCCTTAGCCTCAGTGATACAATTAAAATCTCTCGCAACAATGACTGGGAGACCTTGATCAAGGAGGGAAAGCAGCTCAGCCCAAAGGATTCGTCTCTCTCTATAATCCGTACTGGCATAAACCGCTGAAAGCAGCCAGGGGTCAGAGGATCCCATAGAGATAAGAAGACTAATCTACTGGTTGCACTAATGAAAAGCCTCAACCGAAACAGCAGAATCACGCCATATGGCCAATATACCCCCGACATCCCTTCAGCCTCCACCGCATACGAAGACCAAGATCGGGAAATCTGTCTCCGAAGCCGGGCCAGAGTATCTCCCGACAATCTGGTTTCCAACAACACACATATATCAAAATTATATAATTGCATCAATCTATTAAAAGAGGATCGAAAGGAAGGCTTTCGAGCTCCTCGAGTATTCCATATAAGAATCTTCATTAATTACTGGAGGAAACTGGGACCCCTCCCTGGTCCTCCATCATAACCATATCAGGAAGGCACTGACTGGCAAGGGTGCCCCCATCAGTCATCATTCGAGAATCAGTCTTCGGTCCATCCGCAACAACATCTAGATTGACAGCCCGGATAGACTGCACCGAGGGTAGTGAGACCGAGTGCCGACTCATAGATTCTTCACCTGAGTCCACCACAGTCAAGCCAACATTCATCTCAGCGCTGGGCTGACTCACCTCCTGATCAACTCCAAAAGAGCAATGCGATAATGACGGGTTGACAGGAAAATAATAGCAGCCTCAGTACTCTTTGGCAAAGCAACTTTACCTTTGCCCTTCCTTTTAACAGATTTGGGATTAGTTCTCGAAGCAGGACTCTCAACAGGTCTAGCCCTTTTCAAGGGGCCGGAAAAGCGTCCCCGCTACCTTGATCATTACCACAAACCACACTCAATCTGGGAGAAGAGAAAGGATTAGCAATTGGCTGAATTAATTTGGATCCAGATTCAGCATCTCTGACCTTTTTTCCTTCCTTCAGATTAAGCTTCTCAGAAGCTACAGTAACGGCACGGGAGGAAAAAACCGGCACAGTGCCGAAAGCTAGAGAAGCCTCCGTCCCAGACTTCTACTTCTCACCACCAGAGTCAGCGGGGGCTGCATCCGAGACAATCACCATCTTCGTCGACAGTGGCACTTTCCGGCGGACGACCTTAACCGGCGTCCTCCAATCGTCGACAACAGTAGCCGCCGCCGCTGCTTATCCTTAACCATCTGAGGCACTGAATCACAGCCAGAAGCAACAGGACTAGGCTTCGAAGTAGGCTTCTTCCTCATCTCCCTCAACGATCAAGGGACATCCCGGCGTTGACGAACGACCCGGCTGTTTAATATAGAGTAATATTTGTAAGATCACTGGTGATGTTATGAGTGATAAAATTATTCCATTTGATATATCATGATCATGGAATTGCAGTCACCGTCCAAAAGAGTGATCTTAATCCAATCTAAAGATGAGAATAGATCACTGGTGATGTTATGAGTGATAAAATTATTCCATTTGATATATCATGATCATGGAATTGCAGTCACCGTCCAAAAGAGTGATCTTAATCCAATCTAAAGATGAGAATGTTGGTTCTTCACGATGATGATGATAATTTTCATCAAAAATCGAAATAACTTTGTTCCTTATATTATCAATCTTTTTTTTATATTATAATAATATAACATATTATTATATATATAAATATATAATATATTATTGCATTATAATTTATATATTAATATTATTATATATTATATTATTATTATTATAGTATAATATTATAATATACTATTATTAATCTTATATTATAATATATAATTTAAATATAATATAAAAAATTATGTAAATAAATTTTTAAGAATATTATTGGCATTGTATGCATGATGATCTTTTATTCTCATAATATATCAAGTATAGTGATCTTTGATTTTTTTTTTTTTTTTTGAAAGACGGATGATCACATCAATCGAGTATGAGTTAGCCCGGATAGATCAGAAAATAGAAGTTGTTTGAGTACAATGGAACAGGGGTCACCCTATTTTCATATCCAAAAACCCGAAATATGGGCTGCTGCACCCGTAATCCAATCAGCTGCCAAGTTGGCCTCTCGATAAACATGACAGATCTGCAAGCTGGAGACCTCCCGCAGAGTAGACCAAGTATCCAGTAGTAGATTACTCGGAGAGTGACTGAAGCAATCCCGCTGAAGCCAGCGTATGACCATGAGGGAGTCTTCCTCTATAAAGAGACTCTGGGCATGAAGGATCCGTGTAGCATAGGAAATGCCAGCCCACGCTGCATACAACTCTGCCATAGAAATGAAGGAGTCAAGGAGACCAAATCCCCCCGCCGCCAACATAACTCCATCCATCCCTCTAATAATAAAAGCGAGCCAGCTAATTGGCCCCGCACACTCCAATCAAAGTTGATTTTAACATCCTGAGGGCTTCCAAGAGATAAAAACTGGTTTCGCTACCGAAGTAGTAGGGGAACCCAGAGATCAGAGCTGTTAAAATCAAGAGTAGAGCAGTGGAGTGAGAAATCAGCAATCCGCTGAGGGAGATAGAGTCTTCGGTGAAGATCAGTTGATTCCGAGATAACCATATCTGGTATGCTGTGGCAGCCCAAGTGGCACCCTGCTACTGGCTATCCGCCCTTATATCACTCAGTAGGAAGGCCTGCCTAGAGCTCGTACCTCCCTTCCTAAGCTGATAACCCATATGATGCCAGATCTGTCTCATTCTTGGGCAATCGAAGATGGCATGGTCAATAGTCTCATCCTTCAGACCACATAAAGGGCAAGTAGCCGGAATGGACAAACCCCTACCTAAGCAAGGAGCAAGTAGGGAAACAGTTCCACTCAAGCTTCCAAAGAAAGAGCTGAAGTCGGGGGTGAATTGGAAACTTCCATATCTTTGATTATTGAAATATCTCATATGATATTAGATCATCGATGATTCTATCACTGATGATTAAGCAAACGATCCTACTGGAAGGAGGACGAAGAGAATTCCAAGGAATTGGAAGTCGGCTTGGAATCAGTTAGCATGTGCAACCTGTTGAATGATATGTAAAGAGAGAGACTGATCAAGGGTCGTAATTCTGGAAACACCGTAAAGATCTCTTCAACAATTGGTTGGACGTCATTGCACATGCAAAGACGCTTGCCAGCTTTAATCTCCTAGCCAAGACTTCAGATACCAACCAGTCCATAGTTTATTAGTTTACTCAACTCGTACCATTCTTCATGTTTTTAACCAGCTGAGACTGAGAGTCAGAAGGCAGCACACATGTACACTGCCTTATTTTCTAAACAGATCAGCTGGCTAACACCTCCATTTTCCTCAAGAAGAACTAATTGCCCAACTGGTTGGTGTTTCTGTAGGATAACATCAATCTTCTTAACTTTGTGCATCCTCGGTCCACCTCATATATTGACCCCAGAAAAGCAATGGAAGCAAGCCCCCTACTTCTGGGAGAGCTTGGCACACTAATGAATACCTGATGCTTTACTCTTGATGGAGCTCACATATCTTTTTCTATGGCAGGAATGGCGGTTGGGTCAGGTCGGATACAAGCCAGGTCAAAAAAACTCCAACCCAAATCTAAGTATTTTTATAACGATTACACGAGTTAAACGTTGCCACCTCTATTCCACGGTGACAGAGACTGAACTTTGTATCTGGCAATAATATATGTTTATTTGAGCCGTCGGACGATTCATCCAAGCCCTGACAGTCCAAGCTTGCCAAACTCTCCCTGGCAGCGACCGGGGGATTTGGAGGATTAGAGCTGCTGGTGAAAGTTAATTTGCCAGTTGGGCACAAAGAATTTTACTTGGACCAGCTCCCCTACAAATTAATGGCTGATACTAATGAGAATGTTGAAATGTTTTGGAAGATAATTTTAGCCACTTCTTCTGATTTTCAAAGAGGGTTGCAGGAGATGATTTTGTTGAATACATCATACATGCTACCTGGGTTCTATGGAGGACTTGGGCTGATGATTTTGTTTGTTCAATAGGCGATTGACAGTATGGACAAATATGTAATCTTCTTCTTATGCTTATTTGTTCTTTGAAAAATCTTTTCTATATTGTGTTGTTAAGCATTGATCACATTGTTTGGAGAACGACAAGGAGGTCATTGTTTTCTCATCATGGTCAAAGACTGTCGGAAGATTTATACGTTCAGCGTGGAACACATGATTGAGGTGGGGTGACGTGGACTTGGAATAGAATGGACTGGATCCTATGAGGAACGGAATAAAAAGCTCTTGTAACAGCAAACAATCTTTGTGCGTGATCTAGAATCCGTGAGCTTTAAATCTATAATGATCACATGGGTGCAGTTAAAATTAAACTCAATGGCCCGATTACAGATGACCGTGGAGGGGGCTGACTTCATAGTCAGTGGTTTTCCTTCTTTCTTCTTCTTTTCTTTTCTTTTCTTTCTTCTTTTTTTTTTTTTCCTCTACACATGCTGGCATTTGGAGCAGACCATGCGCATATTCATTCGCACATTCAGAGAATTTCAAACATCTCAAGACTTTGATGGAAAAGCTTGAGGTTGCAATGCAATTTGACCGCTACCACAATATCTAAATGAATGATTGATGAGGCCGGGTGGTCAACATCTGCTGTGTGCTTCCCTAGACTTCTTTCTTTTCCCCGGGAATTAATCTCCTTTATCTTCCATAATTACACGTTGCGGTATACTGCAAATTTCCAATCTAGTCTTCTTCCAGCCAGATGAATGGTTGATTCAAAGGGCATATCCTCTGGACTCTACCTTCTCATCTTCCTATTCTTGTAGCTGCTGAGAGTTGGTTGTGGGTGTTGAGACAGCCGTGCATTTTATAAAGAAAACCAGTAGCAATATGTGAAAAAAAAAAAAAAAAAAAAAAAAAAGAAAAGAAAAGAGAAGCGATAGTTATTTGAAAAGCACTCAGTAATTCAAGGACAAAACACTCCTAATATCACTGAAGGAAAATATGAGAGACAGGTCCTGAAATATCAAATTCATTGATTATATGTTTAACCACCGCCCCCACAAATTATCAGCAAGAGCAACATAATGAATCCTGGAGCAATGTCTTAATAAATCCTAAGACTTTGAAAGCAAAAATGTGGTTGATCATATGAATTTTCTTTACGAAACAACACAAAGGCCTTATGCTTGACATAGGGCTTGTAATGATTCAAATATCTTCTAAAAGGGAAACAATAATAAGCAACTTTAGGTGCAAGGCTCCCTCCATTACAAGGTATGAGTATAGTCAAATATATGTAAGCTTCTGCATGTAGAGAGGTGGTTTTCACATTTTAAACCTGTGACTTCTGGATCACAGTGAAGCTACCTCACCATCATTTAATTATCTTCTACATGATCAACATTCATCTATGAAATCCTGTCACAAAACGTTTGATTCCTGCAAAGTCTAAGACAATCTTTACATTTTCGAAGAAATTCCCCCATTTTGTGCTTATGAAATCTGCAATAAACTCAGATTGTTTATCACCATTTGTCTGCAACGGAAAGATAAGTATCAGAATATTGCATAAATTTTCTGCAGTAGTGGAGCCAAGGAAATGAGATCAGCAACACTGAGGTTTCGTTCAAGACACAAAGCAATATACCAGGAAAGGTAAATCCATCACAGTGGCACCAAAAGCATTTACTGGCCCACTTTTTCTATGAAAGCATTCAAGAAAAGCATTATGAAGCACTCAGTCATCCCCAGCAATACTGCAAATGGACACTCTTAGGACCCACAAATGGAGTTTGATGAGAATGTAATTATGCTACATGATGGAAGTGGGCTAGGAATGCATGGGATTTCTGCAATGTTCTACCTTAAGGGACTTAACAAGGCCTTTTCATAATGTATGCTTAGATATATGAAAATCCAGGGCACAAATAGCAATGAAAAACCTGTTACACGATATAACACTCAAGCTCTTTTAATAATAGATTGGTGGCATCTTGGACGACTTGTGAACAGCCAATTTACAATGTTGGTGAATGGCACCCCTTCCCAGTGGTTTGTCTGCTCTTGCTGCGGCTAGAGACAAATAATTCCATTGCAAGTCTATTTATATGTTATTTTCAGGATAGAGAACAAAGTTTCAGAAGGTTATAGACTGAGACAGGAGCACCAATTCTATATCATCCAATTCTGCCGGTTTCGGGCAAAGGGGTATTCCAATAAAAGCTCAAATATTATGACCAGTTCAGTATGTCTATCAGAATCCATCTGCACAAGGACTAGACTTCAAAAAATCTGCCCTGTTTTTAATTTCCAATAAATAGCTACTAAAGTTGAAAGATTAACAAAGGAATTACAGGAAGAATGGAAGATGTTCTCATTTAGGAATGCCCAGCAGGACAACACATACAGGTTCACATCATAGAATGACAATTGGCCACCCAATCAAAACCAGAACCAAAGCAGTAATCTTGTATCACATGACTTGGTTACTATTGCTGCCAAATCACCTATGATGAGCGCCAGGTGTGCTGAAATCTTCGGGGGCCTCCGAGGAGGTGAAAATGTTGCCTTCTTCCTCCAAGAACCTGTCTGGGGGTTCCTTTTACCTCGTTTCGTTGAAACCGTCGAATCTTTCTGGTTAAAATGAGCTCTGTGAACGGCAGGTGGGTGAGCTATCGCCGAATGGGCGCCGTGTATGTCGGCAACTATGGGGTATGTTGTTAACTGCCCGTGATCTCAGCGAAACAGACGAACGAGACATGCGGTGGTGGATGTCTCGAATCCCAGGATCCGATATCCAAGGTTAACTTTACTATGCTAGGAAAACACGCAACATAAAGTACCTGAGTTAAGGCCGAAGCCAGAAGTCGAGGCCGAAGCTGGAGCCGGAGCCGGAGGCCGAGGCGAGGGCGAAGCCGGAGCCGGAGCCGGAGCCGAGGCGAGGCCGGAGCCGGAGCCGGAGCCGGAGCCGGAGCCGGAGCCGTCTAGCGAAGAGCTGTTGAAGATGGGAGATTAGAAGCAAACTAGAAGCCGCTGCGAGGGGCCATCTTGGACGACTCTACTGTTACAGACGAAGCCGTCAAGGGGCTCGGCCGTCAAGGCCGAGGCATCTGTTGTAGACAAAGTAGTTGAAGACGAAACCAGGAGCCGAGAAACCGAACCGGAAGCAACTGAAGCCGCGTCCCTACACCTCGACCTTGGAGCGACGTCGAGGGGGTGAGTCAGCGACGATTCTATCGGGAGATGATCGAGAGTAGAAGGCGGAGACTTGGAGCAAGGTCGGCCGTGGCTAAGGCTTGCAAGAGCAGAGGTGACTGCACCAAGCAAGAAAGATACTATGCTAAAAATGGCATTAGCAAGAGCAGGCTTGCAAGTCTTGTCCGTGCTATAGGTGCAGGGCCGACTCTTTGTGCTGAAGCCCTCCACGGAGCCAAGGAAGAGGAAGATCAGAACCATGAACACTCCAACATACTGATATTCAGTGAAAAGAAAAGATGTAGCTCCCTCCGAAATGGCGCTCTGGATGTCGGTGCACTTGACGACGACGTTATGGTTGTTAAGGCCTTCCTCCTCCTCGATGAGATAATCGGCATAGCCGTTCTTATTGCCGCTTTCCGGTGGTTGCTATTCCGGTGAAAGCTTCACCTTGGACACCAACATCCATTGGAGCAGGGAGAAGATGATCCCCCCGACGGCGGCCCCTGGGATCAGTATCTCCGTTCGGAGATCCAAGAGGATCACCCCTCCCCATTGCCGGATCTGACTGGAATGAAACACTCCCACCAGCGGCGCCACTTCCACACCCCCCCCCCCCCAAGAAAAGCGGAAACGAACGGGACCCTCCAGCTCGCCCCTCCTCTGGCTCGTTCAACAGAACGATCAATAGAACCTCCAACAGAATATCGCGATCCTCTGATTTGCGAAGGCCATTCCAGAATAAACTGCCGCCCATGGACCTGTTAACTGGCCCCATCAGATGCCCCCCATACTTTTTGAGCTTGGTTAATGCAGGATATACATGCTCAAGAAGTGTATAATTTTAGGCAGTTTTGAGAGTAAGTTACCTGCCACTCAAAGTATCACATGCTAAGTTTTGGGGGATGCTCGTCAACTAACCGGCGAGGCAAAAATAAAACTGATGGAGCTGCACTAATGCCGCTGAGGTTTGAGAGGTAGAGCCACTAAGGCTGCTATGATGCCGTTAAGGCTGACAGAGCTGATGAGGCCGCAATAAAATCATTGAGGTTGATAGAGCCGTTAAGGCTGAAGCCGAGGCCGTATGAGGCCAAGGGGATAGCCGAGTGCCGACTACGACCGAGGCTGAGGCCGACCGGAGCCAAGGCCGACTAGGATCGAGGCTGAGACCGAGGTGCCAAGCGGGACGAATGATGTCGGGGTTGGGCCGACTTCTTCTTCTCTTTGCGGTGCCTTGTGTAGACACCTTCACGCTTCCCTTGACTAACAGCCGGCATCCTCTTCCGATGCGGAGCCCGGAAGCGGATGCTCGTCAACTGTAAGTTGGAGAGTCAGTTCTCTGAGTTGACTTTGGGTCTTCTTTTGTCATGAAATTTGGAGGTGGGTGCCCATCAACTATGAGCTGGGGAGATGGCTTCTCCCAGCTGTGAGTTGTCTTGGGGCTTCTTGACCCAACGCGAAGTCGGGATTTGGTGCCAACGCGAAGTCGGGCTTTGGTGCCGACACGAAGTCGGTCTTCAAGTGCCGACGCGAAGTCGGTCTTACGGTGCCGATGCTGAGTCGGTCTTACGGTGCCGATGCTGAGTCGGGCTTCCAATGCCAATGCTGAGTCGGGCTTTTGGTGCCGAGCTGGCCTCAGGCTTGGGTGCCGACCGGAGTCGAGCTTCAAGTGTCGACGCGGAGTCGGGCTTCCAGTGCCGACGCAGAGTCGGGCTTCAAATGCCAACACAGAGTCGGGCTTTTGGTGTCGAGCTGGCCTTGGGCTTGGGTGTCGACCGGAGTCGGGCTTCAAGTGCCGACACGGAGTCGGGCTTCCAGTGCCGACGCGAGTCGGGCTTTCGATGCCGACGCTAAGTCGGGTTAAGTGCCGACGCGGAGTCGGTCTTCAAGTGCTGACGCGAAGTTGGGCTTCCAATGCCAACGCTGAGTCGGGCTTTTGGTGCCGAGCTGGCCTCGGGCTTGGGTGCCGATCGGAGTCGGGCTTCAAGTACCGATGCAGAGTCGGGCTTCCAGTGCCGACGCGGAGTCGGGCTTTCGATGCCGACGCTAAGTCGGGTTAAGTGCCGACGCGGAGTCGGGCCTCAATTGCCAATGCTGAGTCGGGTTAAGTGCCAATGCGGAGTTAGTTTTCAAGTGCGATGCGAAGTCGAACTTCCGATGCCGACGCTGAGTCGGGCTTCCAGTGCTGACGCTGAGTCGGGCTAAGTGCCGACGCTGAGTCGGTCTTCTAATGCCGATGCGGAGTCGGGCTAAGTGCCGATGCAGAGTTGGGCTTTCAATGCTAATGCTGAGTTGGGCTTTTGGTGCCGACGCTGAGTCGGGCTTCCAGTGCCGACGTGAGTCGGGCTAAGTGCCAACGCTGAGTCGGTCTTCCGATGCCGACACTGAGTCGGGCTAAGTGCCGACGCGGAGTCGGGCTTCCAATGCCAATGCTGAGTCGGGCTTTTGGTGTCAAGCTGGTCTCGGGCTTCCAGTGCCGACGTGAGTCAGGCTTTTAGTGCCGACGCTGAGTCGGGCTAAGTGCCGACGCTGAGTCGGACTTCCAATGCCAACGCTGAGTTGGGCTTTTGGTACCGAGCTGGCCTCGGGCTTGGGTGCCGACCGGAGTCGGGCTTCAAGTGCCGACGCGAAGTCGGGCTTCCAGTGCCGACGCGGAGTCGAGCTTTCGATGCCGACGCTAAGTCGGGTTAAGTGCCGACGCGGAGTCGGTCTTCAAGTGCCGTCGCGAAGTCAGGCTTCCAATGCCAACGCTGAGTCGGGCTTTTGGTGCCGAGCTGGCCTTGAGCTTGGATGCCGACCGGAGTCGGGCTTCAAGTGCCGATGCGGAGTCGGGCTTCCAGTGCCGACGCGAAGTCGGGCTTGAGTGCCGACACGGAGTCAGGCTTTTTTGGGTATGGTGGTACACCGGTCTTTGGTGCCGAGGGGAGACTCGAGCTTAAGTGCCGATGGTACATGTCCAAGGCCAAGTACCAAGGGGCTGAGGCGTCCTCCAAAAGAGAGGAGACGGGGCCGAGGGCCGCCGATACAGAGTTGAAGCCGTTGAGGATGAAGCCGTTGGGGCTGTGACGAAGCCGCTGAGGCAAAGTTGAGGTCGTCGAGAGCCTTTTGAACCCCAAAGGATGACCCGAGAGTCGCTGGGATGGAACCATGCTCGGAGCCTTTAACCCCGAAGGGTGACCTGAGAGTTGAGAGTCGTCAGGTGCCTTTTTAACCCCGAAGGGTGATCTGAGGGTGCTTAGACCAGGCTCAGGTGCCTTTTAACCCCGGAGGGTGACCTGAGGGTACTTGGACCAGGCTCAGGTGCCTTTTAACCCCGGAGGATGACCTGAGAGTTGAGAGTCGTCAAGTGCCTTTTAACCCCGAAGGATGACCTGAGGGTGCTTGGACCAGGCTCAGGTGCCTTTTAACCCCGAAGGGTGACCTGCGAGTTGAGAGTCGTCAGGTGCCGGAGGGTGACTTGAGGGTGCTTGGACCAGACTCAGATGCCTTTTAACCCCGGAGGGTGACCTGAGGGTGCTTGGACCAGGCTCATGTGCCTTTTAACCCCGAAGGATGACCTGAGAGCTGAGAGTCGTCAGGTGCCTTTTTCTTTGTGCCAACGATCTTTGCTGCCTGCGTTGGAGTCAGTCTTTGGGCTTTGATGCCGAGTTGGCCTCGGGCTTTGGTGTCGACGCGAAATCAGGCTTCGGTGCCGACCGAAGTCGGGCTTGAGTGCCGACGCAGAGCCGGGATTGAATGCCGATGCAGAGCCAGGCTTAGGTGCCGATGCGGAGTCGGGCTTGGATGCCGATACGGAGCCGGGCTTATGGTGCCGAGGGAAGACTCGGGCTTGTATGCCGACGCGGAGCCGGGCTTGGATGCCGACGCGGAGCCAGGCTTCTGGTGCCGAGGGGAGACTCGGGCTTGTATGTCGATGCGGAGTCGGGCTTGGATGCCGACGCAGAGCCGGGCTTCTAGTGCAGAGAGGAGACTCGAGCTTGTATGCCGATGCGGAGTCGGACTTGGATGCTGACGCGAGCAGGACTTTTGGTGCCGAGGGGAGACTCGGGCTTGTATGTCGATGCGGGGTCAGGCTTGGATGCCGACGCGGAGCCGGGCTTCTCGTACCGAGGGAGACTCGGGCTTGTATGCCGACATAGAGTCGGGCTTGGATGCCGACGCGGAGTCGGGCTTCTGGTGCCGAGGGGAGACTCGGGCTTGTATGCCGACGCTGAGTCGGGCTTGGATGCCGACGCGGAGTCGGGCTTCTCTGCATGACATTTTTAAGTATCAATGAAAGAAAAGTCTTAAGTGCAGCGTATTTAGCTATTACGGCACCCTTGTTTTCCTTCTGCGGACTTGAGCGTTTCCGACCGCTGATGGTCTGCCCCCAGAAAATCAAGTTGGTTGGAGTGGGGATACCACTGCCCTTACTTGGGCCTCCCTCTGCGTCGCCGTCCATAGAAGAGAAGGCTGCTTGGGCAGCGAGTGATGGCTCTCTGAGCTTTAAGTCGCTGACGAGCTTGATGATGGCGGACCCTTTGCTGGAGAGATTTCCGGCAGGATGAAGGACGACTGGCCTGAACAGTGGCCAAAGAGCGAGTGGAAGCTTTTGCTCGCTGTTGCGTGGTCATGAGATGTTGCCTCCGAAGCTTTCCTCAGCTCGTTGAAGGTGCCCCCCAGCGCAACTGGTGAAAGCTTCGCGGATTCTTGTCATCACCATCTTCACGATCCACCATTTTGATAAAAAGGGGATGAGGATCTGCATACCAGCATCGCTGACCTGCCCCCCTTCCGGCACGCCAATCTGTTCACTTGTTATGAGCGTCGGATATGCTAAAATCTTCGAGGGCCTTCGAGGAGGTGAAAAGGTTGCCTTCTTCCTCCAAGAACCTGTCTGGGGGGTTCCTTTTACCTCGTTCCGTTGAAACCGTCGAATCTTTCTGGTTAGGATGAGCTCTGTGAACGGCAGGTGGATGAGCTGTCGCCGAATGGGCGTCGTGTATGTCGGCAACTGTGGGGTATGTTGTTAACTGCCCATGATCTCAGCGAAACAGACGAGCGAGACATGCGGTGGTGGATGTCTCGAATCCCATGGTCCGATATCCAAGGTTAGCTTTACTATGCTAGGAAAACACGCAACATAAGGTACCTGAGTTAAATCGACGCCAGAAGTCGAGGCCGAAGCTGGAGCTGGAGGCCGGAGCCGAAGCCGGAGCCGGAGCCGGAGCCGGAGATGAGGGCAAGGTTGAAGCCAGAGGTCGGAGCCGAAGGCCGAAGCCAGAGTCGGAGGCCGGAGCCGGAGTCGGAGGCCGAAGCCGAGCCCGAGGCGAGGGTGAGGCCGAAGCTGGAGGCCGGAGCCAGAGCCAGAGGCCGGAGCCGAAGCTGGAGGTCGGAGCCGGGGCCGTCTAGCGAAGAGCTATTGAAGATGGGAGATTAGAAGCAAACTAGAAGCCGCTGCGAGGGGCCATCTTGGACGACTCTACTGTTACAGATGAAGCCGTCGAGGGGCTCGGCCGTCAAGGCCGAGGCATCGGTTGTAGATGAAGTAGTTGAAGACGAAACCAGGAGCGGAGAAACCGAACCGGAAGCAACTGAAGCCGCGTCCCTACGCCTCGACCTCGGAGCGACGTCGAGGGGGTGAGTCAGCGACGATTCTATCGGGAGATGATCGAGAGTAAAAGGCGGAGACTTGGAGCAGGTCGGCCGTGGCTAAGGCTTGCAAGAGCAGAGGTGACTGCACCAAGCAAGAAAGATACGGTGCTAAAAATGGCATTAGCAAGAGCAGGCTTGCAAGTCTTGTCCATGCTATAGGTGCAGGGCCGACTCTTTGTGCTGAAGCCCTCCAAGGAGCCAAGGAAGAGGAAGATCAGAACCATGAACACTCCAACATACTGATATTCAGTGAAAAGAAAAGATGTAGCTCCCTCCGAAATGGCGCTCTGGATGTCGGTGCACTTGACGACGACGTTATGGTTGTTAAGGCCTTCCTCCTCCTCAATGAGATAATCGGCATAGCCGTTCTTATTGCCGCTTTCCGGTGGTTGCTGTTCGGCGAAAGCTTCACCTTGGACACCAACATCCATTGGAACAGGGAGAAGACGATCCCCCGACGGTGGCCTCCGGGATAAGTATCTCCATCCGAAGATCCGAGAGGATCACCCCTCCCCATTGCCGGATCTGACCGGAATGAAACGCTCCCACCAGCAGCGCCACTTCCACCCCCGAGAACGCGGAAACGAAAGGGACCCTCCAGCTCGCCCCTCCTCTGGCCCGTTCAACAGAACGATCAATAGAACCTCCAACAGAATATCGCGTTCGATCCTCTGATTTGCGAAGGCCATTCCGGAATAAACTGTCGCCCATGGGCCTGTTAACTGGCCCCATCAGTTACCAAAGAATACTATTTAGACAACGACATGAAGGTAGGGAAACTTTATTGATAGAGAAACATGGGTAATGAGGCAAAAAACAAATTTAGAGCACAAGGGGTGGAGAGGGGTCAATGTCAAGGTGCATTTACTGCAAGTGGCTATTTTACCAACAAAAAAAGAGAGTAAAGATTAAGGTAGAGCAGGACAGTGTGCCAACTTTTTGGTAGCCAATTACGGGGCTACCGCTGATCCGAGACATTGTATCAATGTGCCACAGTCTTTAATTCGATTATGAGTTGCACTTCATCAATGAGACAAAAAGGTGATAGAATCAAAGAAAACAACACATTTAGAACAAGTAAATGCAGTCATGTTGATTTTGTTATAGAAACAAGCCTTCATACTGCACTTATGGATATGTTTTTAGGATCCTAGGGCCCCTCATGCTAAAACCAAAATATATTTGATAGCTTAGACAAGTTAGACTAAACTACACATCCCATGGTAATTAAAATCCACATATTATAACAATATAAAAAAGAAAAGAAAAGAAGGGATTTCTATGTTGTGAAGAAGGCAAAATAACCAATGTTGGGAGGCGCATTACCTCAAAAGCAAAGAAACCACCAGGCTTTAGTGCTGAAGGGATCCTTCACAAAGATGAAGAAGGTGATCCATACCATCTTTGCCTCCGTCTAGAGCCAGTTTTGGCTCATGCCAGCCAACTTCAGCTTGTAGTCCAGATATATGCCTACTTGGTATATATGGAGGATTACTCACCAATCCTGCAAGCTTGCCTTTGACATCATGCAGAGGTTCAAACCATGATCCTTGTCTTATCTCAACTCTATCCTAAATGCAAACAAGCAAAATATTCAGGCCTAAGAAGAAAATTATAAAATAATCAAAAAAACCTTCAAGAAATACGTGAATTCTTTCTGTCAAAAGAAATATGTTAAGCCCCCTTAATTATGCAAGCCTTCCAGTCTCTGACCAAGGAAGTGGGTTGCAAGGCGCAGTTGTTTGCTGAACAGTACAAATATACACTATTTTCGAATGCCAAAGACGTTGCAATTATTAAGTTACATGGTGGTATGCATTATGGATGATTCCCTACATTCTGCATGTGCCCTGATTTCTGCTCAGGTCCCAAGATCACAAATCCAGCAGCCTCACAAGTAATCACACATATTTTTCGTGGGAATTTGGACTTTTTCTATTGAGGATTTATTTTTTAGTTGTCGACTTGATCCTAAATAGAGCAGAGTGAAGGAAGCAGATTCATATAGCCGACCCCATGTAATTGGGAAAAGGCTTAGATGAGTTGAGTTGAGTTTTATCTCTAAAATTCATAATGTTATATGCTAATTGACAGAAAAGTAGAGAATGAAATAAAGAAGGTTTGTTTAGACTTTTTCTGCATCTTGGAAATACATGGTTTTTTCCTCAGTGATGGAATAATTATTTGCAGATGAACGCTACTGGAGCCAAAACCAAGACTTTGTTAGAGCTGCTAACCTAGAAACATGACTACATCACTTATTAAAAAGAGTAAAATAAGTAAAGTGTTCATTAAAAACTGAAATAATCTCAATTTTTCACACCATTAAATCATAGCTAAGGAAGAAAAAAAAAAAAGGGTGAACAGAGATCCAATCCATCTAGCATCCACGCCAAACTTCATGAATAAGTGAATCACTACAAGTACATTCTGATCAGGTACTTCACTCTTTCAGTAGTTAATTTTCCACCCGAAATATAAACCAATTCAGAGCTGAACATCCAGCCATTATAACTATGCCAAAAGACATCAATAGGTGATGAATTTCTCTAATGATCATATCAACGAACAAAGTTTCATTCTTTGCATTCTAGTTATACAGCAATTTAACTACGAAATATCCTTACATTATCCAGCAGAAAAGAAAAAACGATTTTTTTTTTTTTGATCTCATCATTTGGTTCTACCAATAATTTAATAAGCTTTACTATGATATTTCTACAATTACTAAATTGCGGAATGGAGTGAAAAGAAGCAATTTTTCATGCATGCTGAAAAAACAAAACCCCAAAAAAACTGACCTTTAAATCGTACCTCTCCACATTAAGCCATGCCACCTCCACCGCGTCCGGGCTCAAATCGGTTGCGAAAACCCTCCCTCCCTCCCCCAAAAGCCTCCCAATCCCCACGGCGACGGCGCCACTCCCGGTCCCCAAATCCGCCCACAATCCCTCCTCGAACCCCTCCACCCCCGTCACCATATCCACCAACATCTCCGTCTCCGGCCTCGGTATCAACACCCTCTCCCTCACCACCAAAACCAAATCCCTCCAGTGCTCGCACCCGACCAAGTACTGGAACGGCCTCCTCTCCTCGATCCTCTCCTTCCACAGGCGGTAAAGCTCGTCCAGTCCTATCCTCAGGCGAACCTCATCGCCGGTTGCGGGCTCGGAGGTGGCGTCTTGGACCAGCCACGAGAGCTCGCGGAGGAGGTCGTTGGCGTCGGGGCCGCCATCGGCGGCGGCGGCGATGCGGGGGGCGGCGGCGAGGGCAAGGGACTTGGCCCAGCGGCGGAAGGCGTCGAGGTCGGACGGGGCGGCGGAGTGGGCGAGGGAGCGGAGGAAGAGAGGGGTCTGGGGGCGGGGTCTTGGAGGGGAGGAGGAGGGGCTTGTGGCAGGAGAGGAGGAGAGGGCGGAGGCGGAAAGAGAACGGATTGGGCGGCGCTGGAGAGGGAGAGAAGGAAAGGGAAGCGTGGAGCGGATGGTTGGTGGGAGCCTTGAGATCATCTCCTCCCGTGCTTCTCTCTCCGGGCAAGAGTTAAACGTAGCGAGGAAAATAACAAGCAGAGCATACAAAAAAAAAAAAAAAAAGTAAATAACGATAGCGTTCGATAACATTTTAGAATATTAGGCATCAGTTGTAATAGCTAGCTAGCAACAACAGCACGGAAGGATCCTCTCTCCTAGCACACTCCAACAGTGGCTTGCCTGTTTGGGAAGGAATTGATATGTCTAACACCATTAGAAAATCGTGAAGAAAATCAATGAACCTCCTTTGGCCTCCTAAGGGTCGACAGCTTTAAGGCCTGATAGCTTCAAGCCGACAGCTCCGAGCCTGAGATCCCCTTCGGTCTCGAAATGGGATCGTCATCTCGACCCCGAGACCCCCTCCGATCTCGGGGTGCATCAGCATCATCCCACTCTCGGAACCCTTTCAGTCTCGGGTGGATCATCATCTCTCGACTCTGAGACCCCCTCCGATCTCGGGTGCACCAGCATATTACTCCCGGAACCCCTTTCGGTCGGGGTGGGATGTCATCTCTTGACCCCGAGACCCCCTCCGATCTCGGGGTGCACCAGCATCATCCCACCCCCGGGAACCCTTTCGATCTCGGGGTGGGATCGTCATCTCTCGACCCCGAGACCCCCTCCGGTCTCGGGGTACGCGGTATCATCAACGATTAGCACGCAGTCTGACTTTCGAGCCAAATGACGGCTCCGGACCACATGGCGCCCCACGTGATTCTCCGTACGCCCGTGATTGTGCCCCGTTATGGAGGGCCATGCCTCATAACAGCGTATGGCGCGCTGCATGTTCCTGTGCGTGACCGTGCTCCGTTATGGCGTACGATTCGCTACCATTTGCAACTGTGCGCGGTCATATCAAGCAACGGCGCGCATCAAATACCACCGCGGCTGTTAGACACGTGTGATATCATGTTGACAGGTAGCGTGGGACACCTCCGGTGCGCACAGTGATGGTACGACGGCGATCTTCCGAAATAGTAAGATGGGATATTCGGATAGGTATAAAAACACGTGCCCGCACTGTTAGTAGGGATCCGAACTCTGTTTTCTAGCTTTCTTCCTCCTAGCAAAACCCTAACTGTTTCAGCTCCTTTCCGCCGAGCGGTTCTTGTCTGATCCCAAGTGACTGACTTGAACGTCGGAGGGTCCCGCTGGAATCTCCAGCCCCGGGGACTTGCTTGTAGGAGCGAGGAGCTCGCTGGAGGAGGCGACTGGACGCTCGAGGCCGGTGATTTGGCGTCATCAGATTGGCGCACCAGGAAGGGGGAGAAGGCAGAGTTCTGTGACACTAAGCTACAAACTCTCACTCCCTCTACGACAACAATGGTGGATAAAAATATGGTGATGACAAAGACCCATGGAGCTTCCGCCAGTAACGCTGGGGGGCACCTCAATGGGCTGACCGACAAGAGGCTGGCTCTCTGCCCCATCGTCACCACTATCTCGGGCTATTCAGGCAGAGCATCATGCCACCCTTACTCTGCAAGTCCAAACATCAATGGCAGCTGCCCAAAAGGTACGGGAGCGATATTTCGTAGCCTCACTGCAACAAACAAGAGCCCATGCTGCTTCTTTAGTTGTCGCTCAAGCCATCCACCGTCCATCCGGTGAGAGATCTTCCCAACGAGAGAATCACCACTGTCATATTTCTCTGGAGCTCATCGGCAATTTAAGGCTCAGGCTCGTTAGCCAGCGAGAGCCTGCCCTCAGATTTCAGCACTGGTGCCCCCCGCCTTCAATCAACATAGTTTCCTGGAGGGCAGGTCGTCCGCTCAGCGAAAGGAGAGAGAGACCGTGGAAGCTAGAGGGCCCCTTGCCTTGGACCAATGTGGAGGCTGCCCAAATCCTGTAACTCCCAGCAACATCCTCTCTTCTAGCCGTTCGTCTTCAGCGGACTCTCTCGACCGTTCGTCTTCAATGGCCGCTAGCTGCCCGGGCTCCCCTCGGCGACCTCTGGCTCCCGAGTCCGACTTCGACCCTCGTCCGTGGCTCCGCTCCAGAGTCCCCAGCTCTGGATCCCATCTCTCTCTTCACTGCACTCCAAAGATGGGTCCCCAACTTCATTTCGGAGCGGAACTAGTCATCAACCAACTCTAGGCTCCGTCCCAACATGACTTCTTGGGGGGCAGACCACCAGCGGGCAGAAGTGCTTAAATCCACAAAAGAAAAATAGGGGGTGCTACAAGAGCTAAGTACGCTGCACCTAAGATAATTTCCATTCATTTATACTTAAAAATGTCATGCAGGGAAGAACCCTCGCGTTGGCATCCCAGAAGCCCAATGTATCATTGGCACCGAAGACCGGTGTACCATCGGATCCAAAAAGCCCGACTCCGGTCGGTACTCAAAACCTGATGTACCATCGGCGCAAAAGCTCGGGTCCAGCAGGGAAGACCTCGGTCGACCCCAAGCGCCGGCACCAAAGCCCTGGGCCAGCCAGGCATAAAGCCCAACCCCGATGGGCACAAAAGCCCTGGGCTAGCCAGGCATGAAGCCCAGTGTACCACTGGCAGAGCGGTGCCCCATCGGCTCTCAACAACAAAAGGCCGAGTCCAGCAGGGAAGACCTCGGTCGACCCCAAGCGCCGGCACCAAAGCCCTGGGCCAGCCAGTCATAAAGCCCGACACCCGTCGGCACATGAAGCCTGCATCAGCCAGGCATGAAGCCCGACACCCATCAGCGGATGAAGCCCTGCACCAGCCAGGCATGAAGCCCGACACCCGTCGGCACCTAAAGCCCTGCATCAGCCAGGCATGAAGCCCGACCCCAGTCGACACAAAAGCCCTGGGCCAGCCAGGCATGAAGCCCAGTGTACCACTAGCAGAGCGATGCCCCACCAGCTCTCAACAACAAAAGCCCGGGTCCAGCAGGGAAGACCTCGGTCGACCCCAAGCGCCGGCTCCAAAGCCCTGGGCCAGCCAGGCATAAAGCCTGACCCCGGTCGGCACAAAAGCCCTGGGCCAGCCATGCATGAAGCCCAGTGTACCACTGGTAGAGCGGTGCCCCACCGGCTCTCAACAACAAAAGCCCGGGTCCAATAGGGAAGACCTCGGTCGACCCCAAGCGCTGGCACCAAAGCCCTGGGCCAGCCAGGCATAAAGCCCGACCCCGGTCAGCACAAAAGCCCTGGGCCAGCCAGGCATGAAGCCCAGTGTACCACTGGCAGAGCGGTGCCCCACCGGCTCTCAACAACAAAAGCCCGGGTCCAGTAGGGAAGACCTCGGTCGACCCCAAGTGCCGGCACCAAAGCCCTGGGCCAGCCAGGCATAAAGCCTGACACCCGTCGGCACATGAAGCTCTGCATCAGCCAGGCATGAAGCCCAACACCCGTCGGCGCATGAAGCCCTGCACCAGCCAGGCATGAAGCCCGACACCCGTCGGCACCTAAAGCCCTGCACCAGCCTGGCATAAAGCCCTGCACCAGCCAGACATGAAGCCCGACACCGTCGGCACCTAAAGCCCTGCACCAGCTAGGCATGAAGCCCGACACCCGTCGGCACATGAAGCCCTGCATCAGCCAGGCATGAAGCCCGACACCCGTTGGCGGATGAAGCCCGACACCCGTCGGCAAATAAAGCCCTGCACCATCCAGGCATGAAGCCCGACATCCGTCGGCACCTAAAGCCCTGCACCAGCCAAGCATGAAGCCTGACACCCGTCGGCACCTAAAGCCCTGCACCAGCCAGGCATGAAGCCCAACACCAGCCAAGCATGAAGCCCGACACCCATCGGCACCTAAAGCCCTGCACCAGCCAGGCATGAAGCCCGACACCCATCGGCACATGAAGCCCTGCATCAGCCAGGCATGAAGCCCGACACCCGTCGGCGGATGAAGCCCAACACCCGTCGACGGATGAAGCCCGATACCTATCGGCACCTAAAGCCCTGCACCAGTCATGCATGAAGCCCTGCACCAGCCAGGCATGAAGCCCGACACCCGTCGGCACCTAAAGCCCTGCACCAGCCAGGCATGAAGCCCGACACCTGTCGGCACATGAAGCCCTGCATCAGCCAGGCATGAAGCCCGATACCCGTTGGCAGATGGAGCCCGACACCCGTCGGCGGATGGAGCCCTGCATCAGCCAGGCATGAAGCCCGACACCCGTCGGCAGATGAAGCCCGACACACGTCGGCACCTAAAGCCCTGCACCAGCCAGGCATGAAGCCCGATACCCGTCGGCACATGAAGCACTGCATTAGCCAGGCATGAAGCCCGACACCCGTCGATGGATGAAGCCCGACACCCGTCGGCACCTAAAGCCCTGCACCAACCAGGCATGAAGCCCGACACCCGTCGGCACAAGAAGCCCTGCATCAGCCAGGCATGAAGCCCGACACCGTCGGCGAATGAAGCCCGACACCCGTCGGCAGATGGAGCACTGCATCAGCTAGGCATGAAGCCCGACACCCGTCGGCGGATGAAGCCCGACACCCGTCGGCACATAAAGCCCTGCACCATCCAGGCTTGAAGCCCAACACCCGTCGGCACCTAAAGCCCTGCACCAGCCAGGCATGAAGCCCGACACTCGTCGGCACCTAAAGCCCTGCACCAGCCAAGTATGAAGCCCGACACCCGTTGGCACATGAAGCCCTGCATCAGCCAGGCATGAAGCCCGACACCCGTCGGCACATAAAGCCATGCACCAGCCAGGCATGAAGCCCTGCATCAGGCGAGGATCAGCCACTTGGGAGGTAACGCCCCTTTCTCCTTGCTGGGGTGGACCCGCTTCGTCTCAGGGGCGAGGGGGCATCTGATGTGGCTGATCCAACGCCGTTAGGGAACCGTGAAGGAAACCAATGGAGCCCCCCTTTGGCCTCCTAAGGGCCGACAGCTCTAAGGCCGACAGCTCCAAGGCCAACAGCTCCCGACCCCGAGACCCCCTCCAGTCTCGGGGTGCACCAGCATCATTCCACCCCCGGGACCCCTTTCGGTCTCGGGGTGGGATCGTCATCTCTCGACCCCGAGACCCCCTCCGGTCTCGGGGTGCACCAGCATCATCCCACCCCCGGGACCCCTTTCGGTCTCGGGGTGGTATCGTCATCTCTCGACCTCGAGACCCCCTCCGGTCTCGAGGTGCACCAACATCATCCCACCCCCGGGACCCCTTTCGATCTCGGGGTGGGATCGTCATCTCTCGACCCCGAGACCCCCTCCGGTCTCGGGGTGCACCAGCATCATCCCACCCCTGGGACCCCTTTCGGTCTCGGGGTGGGATCGTCATCTCTCGATCCCGAGACCCCCTCCGATCTCGGGGTGCACCAGTATAATCCCACCCCCGGGACCCCTTTCGGTCTCGGGGTGGGATCGTCATCTCTTGACCCCGAGACCCCCTCCGGTCTCGGGGTGCACCAGCATCATCCCACCCCGGGACCCCTTTCGGTCTCGGGGTGGGATCATCATCTCTCGACCGAGACCCCCTCCGGTCTCGGGGTGCACCAGCATCATCCCACTCCCGGGACCCCTTTCGGTCTCGGGGTGGGATCGTCATCTCTCGACCCCGAGACCCCCTCCAGTCTCGGGGTGCACCAGTATCATCCCACCCCCGGGACCCCTTTTGGTCTCGGGGTGGGATCGTCATCTCTCGACCCCGAGATCCCCTCCGGTCTTGGGGTGCACCAGCATCATCCTACCCCCGGGACCCTTTCGGTCTTGGGGTGGGATCGTCATCTCTCGACCCCGAGACCCCCTCCAGTCTCGGGGTACGTGGGTATCATCAGCGATCAGCATGCAGTCCGACTTTCGAGCCAAATGATGGCTCCGGACCACATGGCGTGCCCACGTGATTCTCCGTACGCCCATGATTGCGCTCCGTTACGAAGGGCCATGCCTCATAACGGCGTATGGTGCGCTGCATGTTCCTGTGCGTGACCATGCTCTGTTATGGCGTACGATTCGCTACCATTTGCAACTGTGTGCGATCATATCAAGCAACGACGCGCATTAAATACCACTGCGGCTGTTAGACACGTGTGATATCATATTGACAGGTAGCGCGGGACACCTTCGATGCGCACAGTGATGGTACGACGGTGATCTTCTAAAACAGTAAGATGGGATATTCGGATAGGTATAAAACACGCGCCCGCACTGTGAGTAGGGATCCGAACTCTGATTTTCTAGCTTTCTTCCTCCTAACAAAACCCTAACTGTCTCAGCTCCTTTCTGCTGAGCGGTTCTTGTCTGATCCAAGTGACTGACTTGAGCATCGGAGGGTCCCCGCCAGAATCTCCGGCCCCGGAGACTTGCTTGCAGGCGCGAGGAGCTCGCTGGAGGAGGCGACTGGACGCTCGAAGCCGGTGATTTGGCGTCATCAGAACTCTCTTAGCGGATCCTCTCCATCCCGCTCATATCTAGGTATAAAGCTGATACGAGACTTGGCATAGATCGTACCTTTCTAGAGTTCCCACCACGGACCTTTTGAAGGTTTTCAGGCCTCAGCCTCAGAATACAAGGGACACTGCTTAGATCTAGAAGCTTCCCATTCATCCCAGGGTTTAGCTCTTCATTTGGAAGATTGTATGGGATTGTCTTCCTACTTGTTCCCTTCTCTCGGCGAAGGGTTTGTCCATCCAGACGACTTGCCCATTGTGTGGGCATGGGGATAAGACTTTAGATCATGCCATCTTCACCTGTCCCAGAGTGAGTTGGATCTGGCAGAGGATGAGATACTCCTACTTGGCGGATGATTTGGGCTCCATGTGGTCTAATTTCCTTGATGCACTCAGGTCGGCTTCCCAGCAGCAGGGTGCCCAATGGGCAGCTACAGCCTATCAGATCTAGTTATCACGTAATCGGATTATCTTCACTGATGAGGCTATATCTTCTCACATGGTTGTTCGGAAGGCTAGATCCCTCTCTGCGGAATTTTCTCGCCATTGTTATGAGTTTGATTCTGACACCTCTGGCCGATGGGGCTCTCCTGCTGCTTCGACAGCGAACCGACATACGGTTTACGTCTCTTGGGAGCCCCCCCACCAGGGTTTGTCAAAATCAACTTTGATGGTAGTGTTCGGAACAGGTTAGCCGGGTCTGCCTTTATCATTCGTGGGAGTGATGGAGCTATGCTGTCGGCGGGCGGGTTTGGTTCCCTCGACTCCTCTGTCCCGATGGTCAAGCTTTATGCTGCGTGGGCTGGCATATCTTATGCAGTTCGGTCTCTTCATGCTCATAGCCTAGTTATCGAGGGGGATTCTCTATCTCTCATCTGGTGGATCCGGAAGAGTTGCTGCTCTCAAGTCCCCATCAACACCCTTCTCCTCGACATTTGGGCTGCTCTTCGAAATGTCCGCAAAGTCCATATTCGGCATATCTATCGGGAAGCAAACTCTGCGGCGGATTGGGTGGCGGCCTTTGTTGCCCATCATGCAGGGTTTTGGTTATGGAACCAGAGCGACTTCTGTCTTCTTGTTTTGAAGCAAATTTTGTATTCTGATATAATGAGTTGACTCGCATCAGAACTGTGTGATCACCCATATGTAAAAAAAAAAAAAAAAAAACAACAGCAAGGAACAGCCATTCTTGAAAAAAAAAAAAGTTAGGCTAGACTCTATATTGCACATTGATGGTACCTTAGTGAATCTATTCACTAAACCACCCTAAGAATGACACCAAGGTTTTGATTGATTTATTTGATACTTTAATTTCAGAATTAATTATGATTGGTCGTATATTCATTAAATAACTTTAGCAAATCTCTTCATTGAAGCTGGACTATCTGCTTTCCTATATTATCAAAGAGATTATAATCTCAAAGAGCAATTCTTGTAACATATTTTTTATTTTATAATTTATTAGATTCTTACCTTGTTCAATATTTGAATGGCTAAGGTCCTTCGATGCTTAAGTTAATAAAGAAAAACAGACCTAGCAGTTATTCTTATTGAGAAGAGAATTAAGGAAAGGGATCATAGAAAGAGAAGGTGGTTGGTTTTATTTGAACTTGAGGATCTTGAACTCTAAAAAAAAAGTTCTCCCTAGCTTTGAATGAATCTTATGTTTTTCAACTAACTTTTGTATTTGACAATAAAACTAGGTAACGTATCTAAATCGTATGCTACCATTTGTTATAATAGGTTCGTTTCCTGCACCAAAATTGATTTGTTGTAGGTTGTATTCTTTATAGAAAATGGTTGGCTTTGCTAGCTTACCATAGAGCATGGGTGTTCTTGCTAATCAACTACGCTCCATTTGCTAATTTGTTGGTCGCATGCTGCTACATTAAAGGTAATGGCCGTGCAATCTTATAATGCCTCCCGGAGACCCAATTGGAGGCCAATTGGAAACTAATAGTTTATGCCTCATCATATGCCCCTACTCCCAAGGCCTAGGTGGCTTGTTCGGGTAAGATAGTTGACTTGATGTCTTGAGTATCGATTTGCAAGCTTCTCCACCTATGGAGGAGTTTATGATGGACCTGTTACATTACCAACTTGTTTTGGCTTATAATAAGATATAGGTTTTCGAGCTGAGGGCTCCTTAAATGAGGGTTAGCTTTGCTTGAATGATCCCTGCCTTAATGTCGATCTACCGGCCATAATATCTAAGAGCATAAGGATATTAGGTCACCTCTTTTCAAAATTTCCGCATCAAGAGAGAGTTGATGCTAGGGACTTTCAAATGTCTTATGTTGTTATGACATTTATCATTTACTACATTGTGAGCCATTGGATGCATCAATTTTTCAATTTAGCAGCTTATGGTACTTTATATGTTTCCTTTCCTTTTCCTTTAGCCTCACACTATGATTTACCATAATAATCTATTATCATTTAATTTTATGTATATATGGAAATTGCATTCTAAATGAATTATGAATCAAAGAAAGTATTGCCGCCGGGATCCGTCCTTCGACTCGGGCACGATCGGTCTCCTGATCGGGCTTTCTTCTGGGCGGACCTGCACAGAAGTCCTCACGCGAGAGGCGTTGGGGATGGCCCTCCATGGAAGACCCTCCGACGCTCAAGTCAGTGAGGATCGACGATCAACAAAAATGAAGAGAATGATCTCTCTGGGAAGTCCCTCCAGAGGTGGCCAATCGGGAGATCTAGGGGAGCACCGACGGCGGAGAGGGAGAAGAATGAGCAGTGAAGGAGAGAGAGTGAGTGAGAGTGGGCTGTGCACGCGTACCTGAGAGAATCTGGGAGTGTCTTATTTATAGGCAATCACCCGAATCTTGAGCGCCTTTTGGAAGGTTCGAAGGTTGTTGGGATACGGAGATGATTTGAATCAAGTCGTTGTGAGGCTGGTGGGATCTGTATCTTGTCTGTTGAAGGATTGACGGCTGGGAGAGCTCTCTGATGGCTTGAGGTCTAATGACTGCGTAGGTCCCAGGCCATTACTGCATATCCTAGGCCACTCCTCGATACGATTCTTTGTTTGGGATTCTGTTACACTAGACTTGGGCTCTCCCGCACCAGGCTCCGCGGAGGTGCATGTCGAGCTACGAGTTACTCGGGGAAGTCGAGCTATGAGTTGCTCGGGGAAGCCGAGCTATGGATGGCTCGGGGGAGCCGAGCCATGGATTGCTCGGGGGAGCCGAGCTATGGGTCACTCGGGGAAGCCGAGTTATGGGTAACTCGGGGGAAATCGAGCTATGAATTGCCCGGAAAGACCGAGCTATGGATGGCTCGGGGAAAACGAGCTATGGGTAGCTCGGGGGAAACCGAGCTATAGGTAGCTCGGGGGGAGCCGAGCTATGGGTTGCCCGGAAAAACCGAGCTATGGATTGCCCGGAAAGACCGAGCTATGGATGGCTCGGGGAAAGCGAGCTATGTGTAGCTCGGGGGAAACCGAGCTATAGGTAGCTCGGGGGGAGCCGAGCTATGGGTTGCCCAGAAAAACCGACCTATGGATTGCCCGAAAAGACCGAGCTATGGATGGCTCGGGGAAAGCGAGCTATGGGTAGCTCGGGGGAAACCGAGCTATAGGTAGCTCGGGGGAGCCGAGCTATGGGTTGCCCGAAAAAATCGAGCTATGGATAGCTCGGGGGAACCAAGCTATGGGTTGTTCGACCCGCTGGACCATACTAGTTAGCTCGCTCTTTATGGGCGTAGTGTAGCGGGTGGGGGGATGGGGCTGAGCATAGCCCCTTCGCACGGTTATCAACGCAATGGTGATTTTACCCCTCAACACATGCCCCCCACTCCCTAGTTCGAAGCGTAGGTTCGGGCGTAGGGAGTATAGACTTAGGTGGCGCAATCCGAACGGAGGGGACATGTATTTGACAACCCATGCAATGATGCCCTAATTAATGTTGCGTGGCTGTCTTGCCTTCTCGAGGTGGATCCATCGTTCCTTAGGAGCGAAGGCAACAGCTGGGGAAGCGCCACATAGGGGATCTCAATTTTCATGGCGTCTGTAGTGGCAGTTCCGGATGTCTTGGATGAGACGCCTCATCTTCTCCCTGAGGCGGTTTCCCTTTGGGAAAAGCGGAGTCATGATAGCACCATCCCTATTTGTAGCGCCCTTTCGCTTTCCTTAGAGAACTTCATCTCTTCGTCTTCTCAGCGATCTTGCTCAATGTCTCCTTCGATCGAAAATATGGTGAGTCCGAGTGATCAGGCTTCGGAGGTGACCCTGGCGGATCTGGAGCGGATACGCAGCCTGTACAAGATTCCCCAGGATGTCACCTTGTTGCTCCCGACGGCTGAGGACAGGGTGACATCCGGGTTAAGGGACGGAGCGTTCTACTATGAGGAAAGCTTGAGGGCAGGTCTTAGGTTTCCTCTTCATCCGCTGGTGCGGAAGGTGATGAGGTTCTACAATATATGCTTCACCATGGTGGCTCCCAACAGCTGGCGCAACCTCATAGGATTCATCTCGCTGTGCAGCCGTGTCGGGTGACCGCGACCCTTCCGATGTTAAGGGTGTGCTACAATCTGGTCTCTGGGAGGGCCTCAGAGTGGCCTTACATCGGTCCCCGGAGGTCCTTCAAGATGATCTCTGATAACCCATCGTCGATAAAGGAATGGAAGTCATGATTCTTTATAGTTGAGGGGAATATGGCTCGGATTTCCCTTGGGTGTGGGGACAATACGTAAAGGATCCAGAAGCGCACCCGGAGTTAACCGAGCAGGAAAAAAGGGATCTGGTCGTGTTACGCAGCAGTCGAGCACTTCCGGCCGGTGCCCTTCTATCGGAGGATGCTCTCTTCATGGCCGATTGAGTCCTATAGATCCTCGCGGTGAGTACCACTTTGTGGCCAATAGCTTACTGTGATTTCATCTTTGGTTTTGTGCGAACTAATGGGCGAATCTTATTGCCCCTACAGCCGAAAGGTCGGCATTCGCAGATCAAATGAGGGAGGAGCTGGGCAAGCGCCGCAGGAGATCCGGCTCCAACAGCAGGCATAGGGCCGAGAAGAGGTCTTGTCCTTCCGACTCTTGCCCTAGGGGGATCGGGAGAGATGGTGATGATCGGCGCTCCCCGTCGCCGCGGGCCAGAAGTCTCGGAGTTCTAGCGGTGCATGATCTTTCAGCACCGAAGGGGGGTCTGTCAGGAGGCGAAGACCAGGATACTGCAGGGGTTTCGGAGGAGGCTGCTGGAATTTTCTCCCCACCTGTTATCGTTTTATCCGACGATGGCGAGGGAACGATGTCAGTTCACTTGCGGACCCTCGTGGTCAGGGTGGCTCGGTCTCCCTCATTGGAGGCTGGTGGCTCGGAGAGGTTGCAGGCAGAGGCGGGAGCGGCCTCCGCTTCGATCGAGATGGGAGAGGTGGTTGCAGCCACCGAGGTTCGGCCTGGGCTGCTGGCAGGAGAGCCAGCGGGTGATGAAGGGGTGATCAAACCTGCCGAACCAGCGATCGAAGCTCACGGGGTGCTTTCTGGCGAAGGGCCTTCCACCGAGGCACAGGAGGCCCCGGCGGAGGCCGAAGTTCCAGAGGAGTCTGTTGGGGGTAGGGGAACGTTCGAGGAGGCAGAAGCAGAAGAGGAGGGAGAAGGAGAAGGAAGGGAGACATCGAGCGAAGGGGATGTTCGGGCCGGGGCTCCCCTCGCAGGAGCTGAAATGCCCGAGGCCTCTCAAATGAGGGCTCTGGTGGAGGAGGCTAGTCAACTGAGGGCTTCATGGGCCGTGGGTTCCCAAGTTGGCTCCCTGAGAGCAGATTTCCACTCACGCGACTCGGAAGTGAGCGCAATGTTCTTCACTTTAATGCGGTCTGTGTTCCAAGGGGAAGAGAGTTCCTCGACAGGAGGGAATTATCCGGAGGACCTCGTCGAGATGGCCTTTAGGTACACCGGAGTACCGAATGAGGCTTTCCTTCTTTCCGAGATTGATGATCTTGCCCTCACGAGGATCGCTATGGATTACGCGTCTCGGGTAAGTCGTCGCACCGAAGTAGGGTTTTTAGTCAGCTAGCTCGATTGTGTTCCTTATGTGCAATCCTTTTCGCAGAATGCCCTGATCATGAGGGCGCTGAAATGGCGCTTGCATCTGGTCGTTGGAGCTTGGGCTCGGGCCCGCCAGGAGGTGGATCACCTCAAGGAGAGGGTGGATTCTACAGCTAGACTTTCCCGAGCCCTGGTGGTCCTCCAGAGGGAGCTCGAGGAGGCTCGCAGGGTCCTTGCAGTCGAGAGGGAAAGAGCCTCTCAACTCGCCACGTAGGTCAGCGAGCTTCAAGGCTTCCGCGAGCAATCCGAGAAGGTCAGTCTGGAGCTATCTCAGACCAAAGCGGAGTACGAGAGCAAGGTTAATTCCATGCAGCAATTTTTTGATAAGAGGTGGGACCAGTTGAAAGCCAGCCACACTGAAGATAGGGGCAACTGGAGTAAGAAGCTCGAGGAGGAAGAGCATAGGTGTCGGCGGCAGTAGGACCACCTCACCCGTCTGAATAAAGAGCTCGCCGACACAAAGGATCGGCTAAAATGGTCGGACGAACGAGCTACTCGACTTTCTGACGAGCTTGACTACGCTCGTCAAGAGATTGGGGATGCCCATCCCGGGTGGATGAACTTAAAGAGAGCCTTCGCTAAAATCAATCGGCTAAATCGAGGGCTCTCAATAGGGTCCAAGTGCTGGACGGCGAGCTAGCTCGGTGGGGCGAGCAGGTAGGGCGTTATCTATTTTATCTGTTTTGGTCTTTCGACCTCTGCCTTACTTCACTCTTCGTCTGTAGTTGAACAAGATGAGCCAGGAGTTTCAGGAGCGGTTGATGGCATTGCGAGAGGAGGAGGCCTCGAGTCACCGAAGGATCTCCGAATTGGAGAAGCAATTGGTCGAGACGAATGCACGGGTCTCTTCAGCAGTGGAGGAGTACAAGAACTCTACCGAGTTTGCCGATGAACGCAGGGCGGCATGCGCCGATGCATTCCGGTTCGGCGAAGAGGAGACGCGGGCTAAGATTGCTCAAACTTATCCTGACCTGGACCTGTCTTGTTTGACAGCTGAATATGAGACACGCACCCCGGGGGCCGAGAAAGACGAATATGGAGAGATTTCTGACGTCAATCTCGAAGCCGTTCTGGGAGTTGACGTTGCCGCCGAGGTATCCCAGTGGGATACCATCGAGAAGGGGGGGGGCCAAGCAACGCTCCCACTAGTGCTGCCGCAGGAGACGCCGGGTCTGACCCCAAGTTTTGACCCTTTGGGGGCCATATGTATTTTATGTTTCTTTTCTTTTGTAGTTTGATCGGAAATCAGTAAACGGGTCAATTGTCTTTCATTTATTTGTCTTTCTTGGATGGTTTCTTGCCTTACATTTTTATCCCAACTGTGAGCACCGTTTGGTTGGTTTTCTGGCTCGAATTCGAAGGAACATCTTGGTAGAGGTCAAGGCATAGGGATAGCCCCAACGAAGGAGTCGAGCGACAACATAGCTTGGTACAAAAGGAGGCTGAGAGACGATTCAATTTGGCTTAAGCCGAATGACACAATGGTTTGGCTAGGGTCGAAGAATGGAGTAGCTCGGCTAGGGCCGAGGGACGAAGTTGCTCGGCTAGGGCCGAGGGCGAAGTGCCTCGGCTAGGGCCGAGGGACGAAATTCCTAGCTGAGGGATGAAATGCCTCGGCTAGGGCCGAGGGGCGAAATCGCTCGCCTAGGGCCGAGGGGCGAAATGCCTCGGCTAGATGGGACCAAAACCACAGAAGCACCCTGGCTAGGACCAGGGTAGTCCGCCTCATCAGTGGCCAAACCATGATCATGCCTTCAATGAAAAGAGGGGAGTCTGTTGAATCCTCGCTGTCACTCCTTTATTCTTTTTGGTAAAGGGAGTGCTTGGCCTTCGCGCTTCTTTATTACCCGTCAGCGCTTTGTCTTTTCCAAGGCGGATCGATTTTTGTTTCGCCGAAGTGGGTAGTATGGTTCCTCAGCCGCAAAAGCTCGCCCCGGCACTTCCGAGGGTCCTTTGCTGTCGATCTTTTCCAATGCAGGCTACTTTGGCGTGTAGTGTAAGTGCTTATTTCATTGGAGGATATCATTTTTGCGGGATGATCCCCCAGATCTGCCAATATATGCAAGATCGCGGACGGTTTTCTGTATTTAAAGCTCGTGATCCGGGATCAGAGACAATCTTTTGGCATGCGTCATGGTTCGGCGACGCGCTTGGCACGGAACATGGGGCGCTGTTTTCATTTCAGGAGGCCACGTGGTAGCGTGGGTTAGGCGTTTTGAACCTCGGGGCCTTCTGTTCTGATAGCTGCTCCCGGTTTGTCTCTGCCTATAAAAGGGGAAAGAGGACTGTGTTGGGCCATCCCCGAGTTTTCTTCTCTGTGAATTGTGAAGGTACACACAATGCCTATCTCTCTGGGGCTCAGAGTGGAAGGACCAAGCTTTCCTTCTGCAAGTCGTCCTCCTCCGGACAGCTGGGGTGATGAAGGAGCCGCCGGAGGGTGGCTCGTCCTCAAGAAAGGGTTCCGGAGATCGTATGGAGAGCGCACAAGAGGTTCGCAGAGATTGCATGGAGAGCGCATATGTACGCTTCCTGTGTGTCCTTTACGGTTTACCCTCGGGGACGCAGGTTAGGAAGTGTACGCGTGCTCCCCATGGCTCGCGTGAACTTCTCCTCCTCCCTAGTTCGGATTCTGGGCTCGTCCTCCTGGGGAATCTTTTGCCACATGAGGAGGGGGTGATGGTGTGTTGTCCGCTAGTACATTGCCTGTTGACTCGGGCAGTGGCTAGCGGTACACACTAGATTTGGGGGAGTGCCCCGTTATCAGGGTCCGCGAGCTTTCTTTCTACTCGTCGGAGGGCCCTTCGGATGGGTGGCTCGGGACAAGGCTCGTCCACCCTTCCTGATTTCTATGATATCTCGGGCTGGATGCTGAGATATCATTATTAACTGAAGCTGGTCGCAATAGTCGGGCCGAGTCGTCTGCTCATTATCAGCGCGAGCTAATCAGTTCGTGGCTTGTCTGATTTGTTGGATCGGATGCCAAAGCATCATTGTCACCCGAAGCTGTCTTGGAGCAATTCGGCTGAGTCATATACTCGTCTTTATTTCTGTGTTTCAACGTACTTGTAATGCCTCTCAGGCGGTTATAATTCGTTTGATGGCAATGAAATAAAGAAAGTTTTGTCCTTTCTCCTAGTTTCTGTTTCTTTTGTGCCGAGAGTTATTGCTGGCAATGAAATGAGGCGCGAGG
The DNA here is from genome assembly GCA_900491605.1 of Calamus simplicifolius. Classification (NCBI taxonomy): domain Eukaryota; kingdom Viridiplantae; phylum Streptophyta; class Magnoliopsida; order Arecales; family Arecaceae; genus Calamus; species Calamus simplicifolius. The sequence goes on along the minus strand of UESW01003955.1, from coordinate 611,814 downwards.
ATATCGCTTGTTCTTGGCCGAGGATTCCGCGTTACCCGACCCAGTCGGGGCTATAAGCTGCCCGAATTCAAATGGAACTTTGGAGATCGCTTGGTCTGGTCGGGATTTGCGATAATGAGACATGCATCTTGGCCTTATGCTGGGGCCTTGATAGTGGGAAGAATTCCTCGGCTTTTGCTGGGATTCTTAGCGGTAGAACACATTCCATGACTCTGCTGGGTTTCGGAGATTTATAGCTCGGCCCCGCCGAGGTTCGGAGATTCATTGCTCAGCCCTGCCGAGGTTTGGAGATCCATTGCTCGGCCCGGCCGAGGTTCGGAGATCCATTGCTCGGCCATGCCGAGGTCGGATATTTGTTTGCTCGGAGGGGTAATTCGGTTGTCGCCGAGACTCTGGATGTTTGGTTCCTACGAGATTTGGCACGGAACACCAAAGCGGAACGGGCGGCGCATGGGGACGCCCGATATTTATGATTTGGTTATTTCTGAGGGAAGCGAGTCAGCGTCAGCTGCTGACGCTCCTTTTCTTTTTCGCACTTCTCAAAGGGCGGCCGATTTGAGGCAATTTAGTGGAGTTTCGAGGATATTTACTCCGCGAGGGCCCGGAAGATCGGGAGGAACCCAGTTTCTAGAGAAGGAGGGGGGTTCCCGAGTAATCCGTCGATGTTTACCAACTTCCCTTGGGAGGGGGCGCGACTCTTCGCTTCCCGTGGGCGTTAGCCAAAGTGGCGACACGCGGCAGATTCTCACGGGTCGAGATTAATGACCCGACTGCTCGAGATACTCACCAGGGCGGTATAAATATAGGCGAGGGGGATGTCAGTGTTCGTCATCCCCTCGGCTAGCCTTTCGACAGCTCCTGAGATCAGGTATGACTTCTCAGGGGGAAGGGCAATCAAACGAAGAGTTAGACGCTGTCAGCAACGGCCGTGAGGGGAGCCATTCCACCGTGATGGTCGACGATATGGCCTTGGCGTCAGCTCTTGCAAGCCACAAGCAGCTCGAGAAGGCGATCGAGGAGTATCTCGCCATTTCTACGAGGGAGGCCGAGGCCCTTCGCCGGGTCATAGACCGGCAGGAGGGGGAGATAGCATCCCTCCATCAGCGAGTCACCGAGCTGTCCCGGCACATGGAGGACTCAGCAGCTCCTGGGGGGAGACAGTAGGCCTCTGCGAAGGCCATTTTTACTTTTTCTTTCTCTTTTTGTATTTCTCTCTATAATGAATAAAGGGTGATGTTCTTTTTTGGCCATCTTTTGCTCCATGCTGGGATTGCTGCATGGTTCATGAGAGAGGAAAAAATCGTTTGTTCCTGTTCGAGCCAAAGGGAGACCTGGGCGGTCCCGTGGGCTTACGTGGTAAATTGTGGTCCCGTAGTTCCGTTTGCAGAACGAGGCGTGTGCTTAGGTAGCAAGGCACGGGGACACTGCTTGGTTAGCCCAGGGATTTAGTAGTAGGATGGGTTCTCCGACTTTATCTGGGGTTCTTAGGTGGCCATGTAGGGCCCGTCAGGGCCTTTAGGGGTTTGCTAAAGGCGCGGACTCTGTGCCCGCTGACGATTTTGCACTGACCGAAGCTCTGGGGACTGTTCGGAAGTCCTTCAGTTTCGATCGAGGTTTGCGTGCTTCGATTTTTGCTGAGGCTTATGCACTTCGGTTCTAGCCGGGGCTTTATGCACTCCGGTTTTGATCAGGGCTTCATAATCTGTCACTCGGCCCAGCCAAGGTCCGGAGGTTTTTACTAGGACCAACTAGGGTTCGGTGACTTGTTGCTCGGCCCAGCCGAGGTTCAGAGATTAGTTGCTCGGCCTAGCCAGGTTCGGAAATTGGTTGCTTGGCCCAGCCGAGGTTCGGAGATTGGTTGCTCGGCCCAACCGAGGTTCGGAGATTGGTTGCTCGGCCCAGCCGAGGTTCGGAGATTTCCTGCTTAAACAGCCAACTCGGTCGTGCCGAGGATTGGTAAGCAGCATCTGTTTCTTTTCACGATTTTTGGCGATATAATTTGTGGTGATTTATGTCATGAATTATGAAACAATGTGCCAACAAAAATTTAAGAAGGCGAGCCTATAGAGGGCGTACCCTACTGATGATACTTGCAGAGGTTGTCCGAATTCCACATCCGAGGGATGGATCTTCCGCTTAGATCTTGCAGCTTGTAGGTCCCGGGTACGATGACCTCCGCTACTTGGTAGGGGCCTTCCCAGTTTGGGGCTAGCTTTCCTTGCTTCAGCGGTTTGGAGACAGATGCTTTCCGGAGAACAAGGTTGCCATGCAAGAAAGCTTTTCCTTTGACTCTGGAGGCGTGGTAACGGACCACTCTTTGCTGGTAGGCAGCTATTTTGATCCGAGCTTTTTCTCTGATCTCCTCTACCAGGTCAAGGTTGGCGCGGAGCTGCTCATCACTGGCTTCCTCCGAGTAGCTTTCCACCCGCAGAGAAGGGAGTCCTATCTCCATAGGGATAATAGCCTCTGTGCTGAAAGCCATTCGGAATGGGGTCTCACCTGTGGGCACTCTCGAGGAGGTGCGGTAGGCCATAGGACATGGTGCAATTCGTCTGCCCACCTGCCTCGGGCTCTGGAGAGTCGAGCTTTGATCCCTTGAAGCAAGGTTCGGTTGGTTACTTCGGCTGCTCCGTTAGCCTATGGATGCCCACCGAGGTAAGGCGGTGATGGATCCCATGCTCCTCACAGAACTGACGAAACTTCGGATTGTCAAATTGTTTGTCATTGTCAGTGATGATGGTGTGCGGGAGGCCGAAGCGGCAGATGATGGATCTCCACACAAAATCCCTGGCCCGAGCCTTAGTTATTTGAGCGACTACTTCTGCCTCGATCCATTTGGTGAAGTAATCGATAGCGACGAATAAAAACTTTCGTTGCCCCATGGCGAGCAGAAATGGGCCGAGAATATCCATTCCCCACTTGGCAAAGGGCCAAGCGGAGGAAATGGGGACCAGGCTGGCGGAGGGGAGCCTCTGAATACTCAAGTGTCTTTCGCATGGGTCGCAAGCTCGGACAAGGTTGTCAGCATCCTTTTGCATGGTTGGCCAATAGTAACCTTGACGCAGCACCTTGTGGTATAAGGACCGGCTCCCCAGATGGTTGCCGCAAATCCCCTCATGTACCTCCCGAAGGGCATAATCAGCTTCAGATGGGCGAAGGCATCTGAGCAATGGCATAGAGAAAGACCGCTTGTAGAGCTGGTCATCAATCAGCACATAGTGGGTGGCTTGCAGCTTTAGCCTTTTAGCTTCCCTTCGATCGGCCGGGAGCGACCCTTCCTTAAGGTACTTCAGAATGGGGTCAAACCATGATGGTTCGGCCTCAACTTGCATCACTCGGTCAGCTTCCGCGATACTGGGTCTCTCCAAGATCTCCAGGTGGAATTTTCGTTTGGCGTCATTGATTCCGTAGTCGCCAACCGAGATAGAGGTCGGCACGGGCATTTTCGGATCTAGGAATTTGAATAATCTCAAATTCAGGAAAATGGGAGAGTAGGCTTCGAACCTCTTGGAGATATCGGATCATATTCGGTTCCCAGGCCTCAAACTCCCCTCGCACGTGACCTGCCACCAGCTGAGAGTCAGTGAAGGCATTCAGTTTCTCCACCTTAAGGCTGCGGGCGATCCGAGACCGGCCAGCAAGCTTCATATTTAGCTTCATTATTGGAGGTCGGGAAGGAGAAGCGGACACCATATCAAAAGTCCCCCCTCCGGGCTAGTGAGAACCAAGCCGGCACCGGAGTGATGGGCGTTGGACGACCCGTCACATGGAGAAACCACCGGGCGTCAGATTTTGGTTTCTCGAGGGAGTCAGGGGTGGAGCCGTCCTCCGGGATAGTACATTCGAGGAGGAAGTCGGCTAGCACCTGAGCTTTGATGGTCGGGCGAGGCTGGAATCAGATGTCGTGCTCGCTCAGCTCGACGGCCCATTTAGTCTTCTCCCTAATGGACCACCACCTTGATGGGTTGGTCAGTTAGGACCGTCACAGAATATGCTTGGAAGTATGGCCGCAATTTTCGAACTGAGGTGATCAAGGCCAACACCATCTTCTCGATCCGGGTATACCTCGTCTTCGCGTCTCAGAGCAGTTTACTGACATAATAAATTGGCTTCTGGGCCTTATTTTCTTTTCTGACCAGCACCGAGCAAATGGCACCTTCCGAGACAGCCAGATATAGGCACAATGTCTCCTCAGGATTTGGACTGCTGAGGAGAGGGGGAGAGCCGAGGTACTTCTTGAGATCTTCGAATGATTTTTGGCACTCGGGGTCCACTGGAAATTCTTGGCCGACCGGAGAGTTTTGAAGAAGGGGAGGCATCTTTCGGCGGAATGAGCCACGAAACGGTTAAGGGCCGCTATCCTCCCGGTTAGGCGCTGGACTTCTTTAATAGATGCCGGGGGCGCCATCTGCTGGAGAGCTTGGATCTTCTGGGGGTTAGCTTCGATACCCCGCTGGGAGACCATGAAGCCGAGGAACTTCCAGAATTAACGCCGAAGGCGCACTTAGTCGGATTGAGCTTCATCCGGTATTTGCGGAGTGTCGCGAAGCTCTCCGAGAGATCCTCGATGTGCTGTGATGCTTCTTTGCTCTTGACCAGCATGTCGTCAATGTATACCTCCATGTTCTGGCCGATTTGTTCTTTGAAGACTTTGTTGACCAGCCTTTGGTAGGTGGCACCTGCATTTTTAAGACCGAAAGGCATAACACAGTAACAGTAAGTACCTTGGTTGGTTATGAAGGCGGTCTTTTCTTCATCTTCGGGGGCCATCTGGATCTGGTTGTAGCCCGAGTAGGCATCCATGAACATCAGCATTTGGTGACCCGAGGTGGCATCCACAAGTTGATCAATTCGGGGAGGGGGAAGCTGTCCTTCGGGCACGCTTTATTGAGGTCGGTGAAGTCGATGCAGATCCGTCACTTGCCGCTCAACTTCTTTACCATGATGACATTTGACAGCCAGCTTGGGTAATTCACCTCCCGAATGAAGTTCGCCTTGAGAAGTTTATCAACCTCCTCTTCAATAGCTCTCTACCGCTCTGGGGCGAAACTCCTCTTCTTTTGTTTGACGGGCCGGTACATTTCGTCCACGTTAAGGCGGTGGACAAGAACTTCGGGGCTGATTCCTGGCATGTCGGAGGTAGACCAGGCGAAAACATTGCGTTGCTTCAGAGGAAGTCGATCAGCTCCTGTCGGGATTCGCCTTTCAGCAGTGACCCGATCTTTATGGTTCGTCGGGACGAGCCTCGTCCAGTGGTACTTCCTCCAGTTCCTCGGCTGGTTCCTCCTCGTTGCTCGCGAATTCCTCCCGAGCGTCCAGCCCATCAACTTCAGGCATTCTGGACTGAAGGCTGTGACAAAACACTGCCGAGCCATAATTTGGCTTCCTTGGACAACACCAACTCCTCGCCCGGTGGAGAATTTCATAGATATGTGTGGGATGGAGACGACGGCTTTGAGAGACATCAGGCGGGTCTTCCAAATATCGCATTGTAGGGTGACCTGAGCTTAGTCACTAGGAAGTCCGTGTGAACAGTGGCCACAAGGGGCCAGGTTCCTATCTGTACCATTAAGGTTACGACCCCCTCTGGGATGATAACGTCGCCTGTGAACCCCATTAGGGTGGAGTCCACGGCTCGGAGGTTTTCCATGAGCAATCTCATCTTGGCAAACACATCAAGGTACAGAACATTCATGGAGCTTCCACTATCAACAAGGATCCGACTTACATCGTAGTTATTTAAATTGAGCGATACAACCAATGCGTCGTCATGTGGGAATTGTATCCCCTGGAGATCGTCGTCGGAGAAGGAGAGCTCACCCGTTCGCGCTTTCTTTGGCACCGAGCCTTCATCATCATTTCTAGAGCTCGAGCCGCCGGCTTCTTCAATCATGTTGATGTGGCCGATTACGGGTGATTTGGAGGAGGAGGAGGCTGCTGAAGCTCGGGCTGGCGGTCACCCCCTTGTCCTGGCTCGGGCGCCCTCCTGAACTGGTTCAGTCGGCCCCATTGGATCAGCCTCTCAATCTCGTTCTTCAACTGCCAGCATTCCTCGGTGTCATGGCCATGCTCCGGTGATAGCAGTAGTACTTGGTGGGGTCCCTCCGAGTTGGGTTCCCTCGGAGAGGAGTTGGTCGAGGGAGCTGGTGCTCTATCTCCATGAGGATTTGCGCCCTAGGGATAGTGAGTGGGTGTACCAGCCGAATCGCCTGGGCGGGCTCCGGGAGCGATTTCTCGGCGGCAGCGGGGAGCTCTTTGGCGACGAGGCGGGCTTGGCTGACGGATGGGTCGTGCCTGTCCGAACCTTTAGGTTCTTTCTTCTTCGCCAGCTCGGTGCGGCAGCTCTCCACGATTCTTCGACCCTGGGGTATTTATCTGCCAGGGCCATCATATCGGAGAGGTTCGGGGTAGCTGACCTCCATCGCCAGGTAGAAGTCGCTCTCCTTCAAGACTCCCCGCTAGGGCGGACATAGCCACCTCATGATTAAGGTGGTCCACCTCCAGCATGGCCTTATTGAAACGGCCAAGGTAATTTCTCAAGGACTCCCCCCCTCTCTGCTTAACTTCAGAGAGGGAGTCGGATCTCTGTCGGTGACGGCGGCTACTGATGAACTGGCCAATAAAAAGATGGCTCAGCTCGTCGAATGAATCAACGAACCCGGTTTCAAGGCATTAAACCAGGTTCGGGCAGATCCTCTGAGGGTGGAAGGGAAAGCGCGGAAGAGGATCGCGTCTGATGCTCCGTGGAACATCATTATTGACCGGAAGCTACTGAGGTGATCATCCGGATCAGAGGAGCCATGGTAGGGCTCGATGGCGGGTAGCTTAACATGGGAGGGGATCACTTCCTCCATGATCCCTTTGGAGAAGGGGATGCCCTGCTCTGCCTTGGGCTGAGGCGGATGAGCTGCTTGGCGGCGTCCAGCTCCTGAAGCATCTCCCAGAGTTGTCGGCAGATCTCCTCTTCAGATGTAAGAGGAGGAGCCGGGCGAGGAGAGCGCATGGAGGGCGTCGAATCATGGCGGGAGGACTCCGAGAGAGGGATCGGGCCCGCCGAGATCTGGGGGGATCCCCGTTGCAGCCCTCTCGTGGGACTGGTCTGTCCTCTTGGGTCGGTGTGGGGGGTCCACGACTCCATGCGGCCAAAAGAAGAGGTGGCGAGAAAAAGGGGTTGCGGCCTCCTCAGGAAGGCGTGAGCAGGGGCAGTTGCGAGGCGCTCCTGAACCAGATGGTCAGGGCTTGGACCTGCTGGACCAGTGTGGCGAACTGATCCTGGGTCACCGGGATAGCTGGCGGCGACGGGGTCTCAACTGGTGGTGGCTGCGGCGCCACGTTGCTCATCGGATCAGGTCTTTGGGAGACGACCTGGTCCTGGGCTTCAGAAGTTGCTCTTCTCCGATTAGCCATTGGAGAGGTTCTCTTCCAGATCGAGATCCTTATCTCCTTTCTTCAAGTTTTAATGGGACTTGAGGCCCTTCCTCTAGCGCCAATCTGTTGCCGCCGGGATCTGTCCTCCGACTCAGGCGCGTCGGTCTCCTGATGGGCTTCCTCTGGCGGACCTGCACAGAAGTCCTCACACGAGAGGCGTTGGGGGTGGCCCTCCGCGGAAAACCCTCCGACGCTCAAGTCAGTAGGGATCGACGATCAACAGAAATGAGGAGAAGGATCTCTCTGGGGAGTCCCTCCAGGGGTGGCCAATCGGGAGCTCTAGGGAGCGCCGACGGCGGAGAGGGAGAAGAATGAGCAGTGAAGAGAGAGAGAGAGTGAGAGTGGGATGTGCGCGTGTACCTAAGAGATCTGGGAGTGTCTTATTTATAGGCAATCACCTGAATCTTGAGCGCCTTTAGGAAGGTTCGAAGGTTGTTGGGATACGAAGATGATTTGAATCAAGTCATTGTGAGGCCGGTGGGATCCGTATCTTGTCTGTTGGAGGATCGATGGCTGGGAGAGCTCTCTGATGGCTTGAGGTCTAATGACTGCGTAGGTCCCAGGCCATTACCGCAGATCCTAGGCCACTCCTCGATACGATTCTTTGTTTGGGATTCTGTTGCACTAGACTTGGGCTCTCCCGCGCCAGGCTCCGCGGAGGTGCATGTCGAGCTACGAGTTACTCGGGAAAGTCGAGATATGGGTTGCTCAGGGAAGCCGAGCTATGGATGGCTCGGGAAGCCAAGCTATGGGTTGCTCGGGGGAGCCGAGCTATGGATTGCTCGGGGGAGCCGAGCTATGGGTCGCTTGGGGAAGCCAAGCTATGGGTAGCTCGGGGGAAACCGAGCTATGAATTTCCTGGAAAGACCGAGCTATGGATGGCTCGGGGAAAACGAGCTATGGGTAGCTTGGGGGAAACCGAGCTATAGGTAGCTCGGGGGGAGCCGAGCTATGGGTTGCCCAGAAAAACCGAGCTATGGATTGCCCGGAAAGACCGAGCTATGGATGGCTCGGGGAAAGCGAGCTATGGGTAGCTCGGAGGAAACCGAGCTATAGGTAGCTCAGGGGGAGCCGAGCTATGGGTTGCCCGAAAAACCGATCTATGGATTGCCCGAAAGACCGAGCTATGGATGGCTCGGGGAAAGCGAGCTATGGGTAGCTCGGGGGAAACCGAGCTATAGGTAGCTCGGGGGGAGCCGAGCTATGGGTTGCTCCGGAAAAACCGAGCTATGGATAGCTCGGGGGAACCGAGCTATGGGTTGTTCGACCTGCTGGACCATACTAGTTAGCTCGCTCTTTATGGGCATAGTGTAGCGGACGGGGGATGGGACTGAGCATAGCCCCTTCGCATGGTTATCAACGCAATGACGATTTTATCCCTCAACAGAAAACCACACGACTAAGTTGGGATTGACAACTTTGCAAAGAGATAAAAACTTTATAGTAATAATAATAAAGCATACTAATGAAAAATATGTAAAGGAGTATACAAACAAATTTTCTTTAAAGAAAAGCAATATAAAAATAATAGAATAACAATAATAATATATACATTGTATTTTATAATCATCTTATGTTTTACGAGCTATTGCAAATTTAAATTAATAAATTGTATAAGGCATAAACATAGTATTAAATGCTTGTCAGAAGTCTGAAAAAATTCTTACTTCAATTGCATAATTCAAAATATGCCATGAATTTCATGCTTGTGCGAGTCACAATAACTCACTATAATAATTGTTGAATATATTATTTTATATAAAATTTAGCTTTTTATATTTCAAATTTGGGAAGAAAGGTGAAGGCTTAAGCCATGTTGATAATGCAACCATTAAAATATATCATAAACTATGAAATGATGGGGGATGTATAGCTAAATATTGTGCAGAAAAAAATATGTCATATGCAAACCCATGCTTGTTCATTTAGACATTTTAATTAAATTTTTGAATTGTTAAGATTTTAAAATTAATTCATATGTCAGTAAGTTGATTGGATAAGTCTAATGGTACCAGACTAGCAAGAAAAAATAATGTTGTGAACTATTCTTTCTTGTTCTTTCACTCATTTTTTGTCTATCAACAACTTTGTTAATTAAACGGCTTGAATGTTTGATATTTATTGCATGTTTCTTAAAGCATAACCAACTTTTCAAAATAATCTCAATTATAGCTTTTAGGACATTTTACTTGAAGTAAAGAGGAAATGACGTATAATAATTGATTAGCAATTACTATTAGTGGTTATATATGTTAGTTTTGCTAACACGTGGATCAAAATAGTTTTTGTCGACTATGAGTCCATTATAATTATCTAGTTTTTTCTAAGCATTTAAAGTCAGCCTTTTAAACTCTTAGGTAGTGTTTGAAATAGGGGATAAGAGGGATATCCCCTCTTATTCCCAAAGCCATAACTATAAGGGATAGCAGAGAATAAAGTTAACCAAAGGGATAATCCATGGTTAACCATGGTTAACCATGGGATATCCCCTCAATTTATTCCCTAAAGAATGCAGGAATAGCCGGTTATCCCTTCAAATAAGAGTAAAAAAAAGTTATCCTATGGATTTACCTTTTTGCATTTGATATGATCAATGGAATAGCCAAGGGATATCCCTAGGGATAGCCAAGGGATAAACTCTATCCCGTACACTTATCCATGGATAATATTTTTCCTATCAAACACTATTTTAATGACCAAGCATTCCTATTAAGACCACTTCTGACTGTTTATCTTTCTTCATAATCTCATCCTTATTATCTAACCTCTTTACTTTCTTTTCTTACCCCCATTCAATACATTAAAGTAGCTCTTTTTGTTGAAGTTTCATCAAATCTATGCTAATCTATCCAAACCATTTTAATTAATTAAATTTTCATGGCTTCATCCTTAATTTGTGTAACTCCAAAAGTTCTTCTAATATATTTGATGATGCCCAATCACCGATCCTGAACGTCGGGAACGGAGTGCTTCTCCAACCTTCGCTTCACCGGGTTGACTGCAAAAAAGTCTCAAGACCGGAGAGGGTTCTCCGATGGGACCCTTCGATGCCCAAGTCAGCGATCGAGGTCACAGCTGAAGAGAAGCTCGAATGAGCCCTGTTTGGTGTGGAAAGAAAGATCTCAGAGAGAAGGGATTCCTTTCTGAGTGCTGAGACGGCGATTTTGGGAAGTTATCGCACATACCTGTTTAGAGAGAGGACTCACCCTTTATAGGGGTTGACATGATCACGTGGGATTCCGTGAGGAAGGAGTGTCTGCGGGTTCTTGGAAGTTGTGTGAATCAGAGCTGGTCGATGGGTCCTATCCCATCGGAGAGGGGGAAGCAGCGGTTGGTGGGCTACGTCCCATCAGCCAGTAGCGCCGGCGGGTAGTTGGGCCCGGCGATGTCAGGCGGCGCATGTCAGAAGAAGGGCGGTTCGAGCCGCCAGGATCGCCTTGGACTATAGTTCGGCCTGGCGATGTTAGGTGGCACATGTCAGAAGAAGGGTGGTTCGAGCCGCCAGGATCGCCTTGGACTATAGTTCAGCCTAGCGATGTCAGGCGGCGCATGTCAGAAGAAGGGCGGTTCGAGCCGCCAGGATCACCTTGGACTGTAGTTCGGCCTGGCGATGTCAGGCGGCGCATGTCAGAAGAAGGTGGCTCCCTGAATTGCGGGGGCCACGCTGGGGCCAATCTGGAGAGAACTAGAACATCTCGACACTCCCGAGGGAGCCGAGGCTGAGCCTGGTTGACCAGGGGCGGCCGGGGCCATCCTCCCCGGCCAGGAAGTACCGGAGCGGGGCCGGCCAGGAATGGCTGGGGCAGGCCTGGCCGGCTCGGAGAAGCTGGGACCGAGGAGGGCCGGGGCCGACTCGGCGGGCCCGAAGATGCCGGGGACCGAGAGGGGCCGGCCAGGGATGGCCGGGGCCAACTCGGCAGGCACGGAGATGCCGGGGCCGAGAAGGGCCGGCCAGGGATGACCGGGGCCGGCTGGGAGGTGCTGGGGCCGACTAGCTTGGACATGCTGGGGCCGGCTAGAAAAGTGGCGGGGCCGGTTGGGAGGTGCCGGGGCCGCCTAGCTTGGACATGCCGGGGCCGGCTAGGAAAGTGGCAGGGCCAGCTGGGAGGTGCTGGGGCCGCCTAGCATTTAGACGTAGGGGGCCGGCTAGGAAGACGCCGGGCCGCTTGGGAGGTGCCAGGGCCGCCTAGCTTGGACACGCCGGGGGCCGGCTAGGAAAGTGCCGGGGACGGCTGGGAGATGCCGTGGCCGCCTAGCTTGGACATGCCGGGGCCGGCTAGGAAGATGCCGGGCCGCTTGAGAGATGCCGGGGCCACCTAGCTTGGACACGCCGGGGGCCGGCTAGAAAAGTGCCGGGGCCGGCTGGGAGGTGCCGGGGCCAGCCAGCTTGAAGACGTAGGGGGCCGGCTGGGAAGACGCCGGGCCGCTTGGGAGGTGCCGGGGCCACCTAGCTTGGACACGCCGGAGGCCGGCTAGGAAAGTGCCGGGGCCGGCTGGGAGGTGCCGAGGCCGGCCAGCTTGAAGACGTAGGGGGCCGGCTAGGAAGACGCCGGGCCGCTTTGGAGGTGCCGGGGCCGCCTAGCTTGGACACGCCGGGGGCCGTCTAGGAAAGTGCCGGGTGGGGCCGGCCAGGGATGGCTGGGGCCGGCCTGGCCGGCTCGGAGAAGCCGAAGCTGAGGAGGGCCGGCCAGGATGGCCGAGGCCGACTCGGCGGGCTCGGAGGTGCCGGGCCGAGAAGGACCGGCCAAGGATGGCCGGGACCAACTCGGCGGGCCTGGAGATGCCAGGGTCCGAGAGGGGCCGGCCAGGGATGGCCGGGGCCGACTCGGCAGGCACAGAGATGCTGGGGCCGAGAAGGGCCGGCCAGGGATGGTCGGGGCCGACTCGGCGGGTCTGAAGACGCCGGAGCCGAGAAGGGCCGGCCAGGGATTGTTGTCTTTATTTTTCACAGGGTCAACTGGCCCCATCAAATGCCCCCCACACTCCTTGAGCTTGCGTGCCCCGCATCAGCTAAGCAAAAGGAGTGTAGAACTTTTTACCTTTGCATCTGCTCTTTCATGTTGACTTCAACTATGATTCCTTCTAGGTGGGGGAAACCCCTTTCCTCTTGCGCTGCCTTGTATGGACATCTGTGTGCCTTCTTAGGCTTGCTGAGGGCAGCTAGTAATCCTCTCCCAACGCGGAGTCTGGAAGTCTTTTCGTGGCTATCCGCCGGCTTGAGGCTGGCAAGATAAAGCCGCTGAGGCCGAGACAAAATTGCCGAAGAAGGAATAGAGCCGTCAGGCCGATTGGCCGTCGGCCGCTGATACAGGGTTGAAACCACTGAGATAAGTTGTGGCTGCCGGAAGCCTTTTGAACCCCGGAGGGTGACCTGAGAGCTGAGAGTCGTCAGGTTCCTTTTGAACTGCCTCGGGGGTGTGGGAACCGCTGCGAGGGGCGACTCGCCGGGTACAGAGCCTTTAGGGTCTTAACCACTCGGGGGGTTTGTGAACCGCTGCGAGTGGTGTCCCGTGGGCTGTGATGCCAGTGAGAACTCAGCCGGGTACGGAGCCTTTAGGGTCTTAACCGACTCGGGGGGCACCGCCGTGCCGAGGCCGAGTGGTGTCCCATGGGCCGTGATTCCGATGAGCTCCTTTTGAACCGACTTGGGGTTTGTGTACCACCCAAGTGGCGACTCAGCCGGGTACGGAGCTGTTAGGGTCTTAACCGACTCGGGGGGCACCACCGTGCTGGGGCCGAGTGGTGTCCTGTTAGCCGCGATGCCAGTGAGCTCATTTTAAACCACTTCAGGGGTTTGTGTGCCATCTGAATGGTGACTCAGTCGGGTACGGAGCCTTTAGGGTCTTAACCGACTCAGGGGGCACCGCCGTGCTGGGGCCAAGTGGTGTCTCGTGGGCCGCGATGCCGATGAGCTCCTTTTGAACCGACTTGGAGGTTTGTATGCCACCCAAGTGGTAACTCAGCCGGGTACGGAGCTGTTAGGGTCTTAACCGACTCGGGGCGCACCGTCGTGCTGGGGCTGAGTGGTGTCCCGTTAGCCGCAATGCTAGAGAGCTCCTTTTGAACCACTTCAGGGGTTTGTGTGCCACCTGAATGGCGATTCAGCCGAGTATGGAGCCTTTAGGGTCTAACCGACTCGGGGGGGCACCGCCGTGCCGAGGCCGAGTGGTGTCCCATGGGCCGCGATGCCGGTGAGCTCCTTTTGAACCGACTTGGGGGTTTGTGTACCGCCCAAGTGGCGACTCAGCCGGGTATAGAGCTGTTAGGGTCTTAACTGACTTGGGGGGCACCGCCGTGCCGGGGCCGAGTGGTGTCCCGTTAGCCACAATGCCAGTGAGCTCCTTTTGAACCACTTCAAGGATTTATGTGCCACCTGAATGGCGACTAAGCCGGGTACCGAGCCTTTAGGGTCTTAACCGACTCGGGGGGCACGCCGTGCTGGGGCCGAGTGGTGTCCCGTGGGCCGCAATGCCAGTGAGCTCCTTTTAAACCACTTCAGGGGTTTGTGTGCCACCTGAATGGCAATACAGCCGGGTACAGAGCCTTTAGGGTCTTAACCGACTCGGGGAGCACCGCCGTACCGGGGCCGAGTGGTGTCCCATGGGCCGCAATGCCGGTGAGCTCCTTTGAACCAACTTGGGGGGTTTGTGTGCCGCCCAAGTGGTGACTCAGCTGGGTATGGAGCCTTTAGGGTCTTAACCGACTCGGGGGGCACCGCCATGCCGGGGCCGAGTGGTGTCCCATGGGCCGCGATGCCAGTGAGCTCCTTTTGAACCACTTCAGGGGTTTGAGTGCCACCTGAATGGCGACTCAGCCGGGTACGGAGCCTTTAGGGTCTTAACCGACTCGGGGGGCACCGCCGTGCCGGGGCCGAGTGGTGTCCCATGGGCTGCAATACCAGTGAGCTCCTTTTGAATCACTTCAGGGGTTTGTGTGCCACCTGAATGGTGACTCAGCCGGGTACGGAGCCTTTATGGTCTTAATCGACTCGGGGGGCACCGCCATGCCGAGGCCGAATGGTGTTCTGTGGGCCGCGATGCCAGTGAGCTCCTTTTGAACAACTTCAGGGGTTTGTGTGCCACCTGAATGGTGACTCAACCGGGTATGGAGCCTTTAGGATCTTAATCGACTCGGGGAGCACCGCCATGCCGGGGCCGAGTGGTGTCCCATGGGCCGCGATGCCGGTGAGCTCCTTTGAGAGACTTGGCCCTTGGAAGCAAGGGAGAACATGCTGCTGTGTCAGAAAGGGCCTCCTTTATTACTTCACGCTCCAGGGGAGTACATCATTGATAATACGTGGAATGGGCTTCCCATCAAGTTCCTCTAATTTGTATGCCCCCCTGTGAAGTGTTTCAGTGATGCGGTAAGGACCCTCCCAGTTGGGGGATAGCTTGCCCCCCTCCGTAGGTTTTGAAACCTCAGCTTTTCTCAACACCAGGTCTCCACGGCAAAAAACCTTGGGACAAACTCGGGCATTGTAGTACTTGGCCGCTCACTGACGGAAGGTAGCCATGCGCAGCCTTGCCCGATCATGCACCTCATCTATGAAGTCCAGGTTAGCCCGTATTAGTGCAGAGTGTTTTCCTCGTTGAAGGACTCCACGCGTGGGCTGGGCAGACCGATCTCGACGGGGATGACGGCTTCAGATCCGAAGGCAAGGCTGAAAGGATTCTCGCCCGTCGGGGCTCTAGGGGTTGTGTGGTAGGCCTATATCACGCTGGGGAGTTCCTCTACCCAATGGCCTTTGGACCCGTCCAACCTGGTTCTGAGTCCCCTAAGAATGGTGCGGTTCATGGCCTCCGCCTCCCCATTGGTTTGGGGGTGGCCAACGGAAGTGAATCGATGGTGAATGCCCAGCTCGTCGCAGAAGACTTTGAATGCTTCGTTATTGAACTGGCGGCCGTTGTCCGTGACAAGGGTGTGAGCAGGCTGAAACAGCAGATAATCGACTTCCAGAAGAAGGCTTTGACTTTGCTTTCGGTGATCTTGGCCAGTGCCTCGACCTCAACCCACTTGGTGATGTAATCGATGGCGACTAGCAAGAATCTCCGCTGTCCTGAAGTTGGGGGGAATGGCCCGAGAATGTCCATCCCCCACTGGGCGAAAGGCCATGGGGCCAAGAGCGGACTCATCGGGGCAGACGGTTGATGCTGGATGTGAGCGTGGCGCTGGCAACCATCGCACTTCTGAACCAACCTAGTTGCGTCTTCCTTCATCGTGAGCCAGAAGTATCCTTGGCGGAGAGCTTTTTGAGCTAGAGATCTCTGAGGATGTAGTCAGCGTCAGTAGGCCCTACACACTTGAGTAGGGGGTAGGAGAATGACCTTCTGTAAAGACGCCCGTCCAGGAGGATGAATTTGAAGGCTCTCCACTTGAGTAGCCTAGCTTCGTTGCGATTATCAGGAAGAGTGCCGTCGGTGAGATAACGGACGTAGGCGTCCATCCATGTGGGCTCTTGGGCGAGCGGGAGGACTTCCTCACTGTCCTCTATGCTGGGTCTTTCCAAATATTCAATATAAGCATCCCTCGCCAAGCCATCGGTGGAGGTGGCCAGACGAGAAAGGCGTCGGCCTTGGCATTTTTGCTGTGAGGAATGTAACTGATACTGAAGTAAGGCAGTGGG
The DNA here is from genome assembly GCA_900491605.1 of Calamus simplicifolius. Lineage (NCBI taxonomy): Eukaryota > Viridiplantae > Streptophyta > Magnoliopsida > Arecales > Arecaceae > Calamus > Calamus simplicifolius. The sequence goes on along the minus strand of UESW01003955.1, from coordinate 595,763 downwards.
GAAGTTAGGAGCCGGACCTTACCCAAATATTACGCCATAATGGGGTCGTGCGCTTCGTATTCCCCATGGATTTGTCCAGAGACAAGTTGCGAGTCGGTAAAGGCTCTAAAACGCCTTACTCCTAACTCTTGGGCTAGCCTCAACCCAGTCAGTAGGGCTTCGTACTCGGCTTGGTTGTTGGTGGCTTTGAATAGGAACCGCAGGGCACTCCGTCCTTTCTCCACTCGGCCCGTCAAGAATGAGGTCGGCGCCGCTTCCTAGTGAATTTGATGCGCCATCCACATGAAGAAACCAGGATTCTCCATCATCATCTGGCTCAGGCTCGCACTGCTCCATGGGAGCCTTTTTGGGATCTTCCTCCACCCAAGTGCACTTGACCAGGAAATCGGCTAAGACCTGAGACTTCAGCGCCGGCCGAGCCTGAAAAGAGAGGTCAAACTCCCCCAGCTTGATGGCCCACTTGGCCAGTCGGCCTGAAGTGTCCGGGCGAGCCAGAATGGCCTGAAGGGGCAGATCCGTAAGCACCACAATAGGATGGGCTTGAAAGTACGGATGGAAGCGTTGGGCGGAGACTATCAGGGAGAAAATAACTTTCTCTGTTTTGGAATACCTGACCTCTACGTCATGAAGGACCTTACTCACATAATAGATGGGTCTCTGAGTTCCATCGGCATCGAGGCGCACCAGGACTGAGCTAACAGCTTCTGATGAAGCAGCTAAGTATAGGAAGAGACTTTCTCCATCTCTTGGCTTGGATAGAAGTGGCGGAGAAGACAAGAATGCCTTCAACCCATCGAAGGCTTTCTGGCAGTCGTCTGCCCATTCGAAGTTATCCATTTTCCGCAGGGCCTTGAAGAAAGGCAGGCATCTTTCAGCCGATTTGGAGAGGAAACGGCTTATAGCCGCTATCCTCCCCGTTAATCGTTGCACTTCCTTTTTGCTGGATGGAAGCCTCATGTCGAGTATGGCGCTGATCTTCTCTGGGTTTGCCTCGATCCCCCGCTGGGTCACCATGAAGCCCAGGAACTTGCCCGCCGTGACCCCGAAAGCACACTTTTTGGGGTTCAGCTTGACTTGGAAGACGGAGGTTATTGAAGGTCTCCTCTAGGTCGGAGACGTGATCGGAGGCGCGGGTGCTTTTTGTCAGCATGTCGTCTACATAGACTTCCATGTTCCGGCCTAGCTGATCCCGGAATACTTGTTCATCAACCTTTGGTAGGTTGCTCCCGCGTTCTTGAGGCCGAAAGGCATCACCTTGTAGCAATAAATGCCCTTCTCTGTTATAAAGGAGGTGTGTTCCTCGTCGCTAGGGTCCATCCTTATCTGATTGTATCGTGAGAAGGCATCCATGAAACTGAGGAGTTCATGACCGGAGGTGGAATCTACCAACTGATCAATTCTGGGTAGGGGGAAACTATCTTTCGGACAGGCCTTGTTGAGGTCGGTGAAGTCTATGCAAATCCTCCAGCTCCCATTTGCCTTATGCACCATGACCACGTTGGCTAGCCAGTCGGGGTAGTGCGCCTCCCGGATGTGGCCAGCACTGAGTAGCTTGTTAACTTCCTCGTCAATGGCCTTTCGTCAGTCAGGGACAAGGCTTCTCTTCTTTTGGCGGATCGGGCGGTGCCATGGATCAATGTTGAGCTTGTGGGTGATCACTTCCGGAGGGATGCCGGGCATATCGGACGCCGACCAGGCAAAAATGTCCAAGTTAGCCCTTAGAAAATCCAAGAGGTGCTCTCGGTCCTCCAGGGGAAGGAGTCCTCCGATACGGACGGTCTTCATCGGGTCCTCCCCAAGGGGGAAGGTTAGAAGGTGCTCAGCTGGCTCTCCTCCCTTACTAGAGTCTTTGGGGTCGGACGCCTCTAGAGCTGGCTCAACTTCCAGGGGACTTGATGCCGCGTGATAACAGGGTAGGACTGGGCTAGTCTCGCCATGCATCTCTCTAACTCCCTCGCTAGTGGGGAACTGCACTAGCAGGTGCCGGGTGGAAATGACTGCGTCCAAAAGGTTCAGGCCTGGGCGCCCGAGAATGGCATTGTATGCCAAGGGGATCCTCACGACCAAGAATTTCATGATCACAGTGTGTTGGCCCAGATGGCAACCCAAGAGGGGGGGGGGTGAATTGGGTTCTTAAAAATTTAAGTCTTTTTAACTTTAGTTGATTAGTTAGCAAATGTGCAAGTGAGAGGCTAACTTTAATCAATACACAAGCAAATAATAAAGAGAGATAGAGAGAGAGAAAATATAGCACGGCAAACACAAGATAATTTTATAGTGGTTCGGTGCAACCAACACCTACGTCCACTCCCAAGATTCACTTGGGTCCACACTATAATCTCTTCGATTACAGCCGAGTTGTTTTACAAGTTCACAACTCAAACTTGTTGTTTTCCCGGGATCACAACGAACCCAGCCGGTTTTACACGGGCTCACCAGCACAAAACCCTACACGTTGTTTTTCACGGGCTCACAACTAACCCAACACAAGCACTCCGGCTTGCAACGAGGTATAATAACCTCCACTGATTCAATCCACTGATTGAATCAGCAAACAACCAAAATAACAGAGTTTAAATATAGAAACGCTCCCTTGAGCAAATATACAAATAAAGTATAAAAAGGGTTAGAAAAGCCTGATAAGATTGCAGATGGTTGTGGCTTTGGCTTTCTTCCTTCTCCTCTTTAACTCCTCTTGAAGTATTGAATCAGGCCTCAGCAAGATTCTTGACCGTTTGAAAACTTTGGAGTTGAGATGAAGCTTTTTCTCCTTTTGTTGAATGTTGAAAATCCTTCGATTTGATCTTTGAAAAGCTTTTGGATTTTCTTTTGACTCTTGTGGATTGATGATCTGGAGCAGACGAAACTTCCTCTTTGATTTCACTCCTTTTGAATCACTCTATTTTGAACTAGAAGATTTTTCCAATAAAGCTCTGTTTTTCCCTCTTTTTGAAAGATATTCTTTTCTCTCTTTTGATTTTTCTTTTTGATTTGAAAAGGCTCCTCTATTTATAGATTCTGCAAAATATAGCCGTTAGAAACATAGAAAAATAGCCGTTATTCAAAAATATTACCGTTAGAGCTGATGTGGCATCAGAAAAATCGCGTCCAGATTCCGTGGAGTCGGCTCGAGCACTGCGTGAGTCGGCTCGAACACTCGATTCCAGAAACACCTAACTTTCAAGGGTCGACTCGAGATATGCGGGGAGTCGACTCGAGAAGTGCTCAAAAATGAGCCTCTCTGCCGTCTGAGTCGAGTCGGCTCGCACAGTCCATGAGTCGGCTCGCGAAGGTTCAGGGGTCGACTCTTGAAAACTCAAGTGTCGACTCAGGACAACATTGAAAAACAGACATTTGGGGAGTCGACTCGGAAACCCTTGAGTCGGCTCGGGAGCGATACAAAAATCAGAAAAATGTTCTGATAGACTTTAAAACTCGTCCCAAATAAATTTAAATATAAATGTGACTTGAATAGAATTGATTTGATCATCAAATGAGTAGTATAAGAATTCTTTTTGAAATCTCAAGTTTAATTCATGAAATCTCAAGTATAATCTCAAGTATAAAATTCTTTTTGTTTTAATTGATTCAAGAACTCATTGAATGTAAACATTGATAGTTTATATTTTTCATTTTTAAATAAACTCATGGTATTTGATAAATAATTCATTGTTTCTATTAAATATTCATGGCTTTTGGAAATCATCAAAATCAATAGAGTTGGGGCAATTATGTTTCAATAATTTCTCAACAATCTCCCCCTTTTTGATGATGACAAAAACATTGAGTATATGCATTATAAAATTAAAAATTTATGATACCAAAATCAACTTTTGTGTTCATGGAAAGGCTCCCCCTCAATGAGGTAGCTCCCCCTATGAACCTCAATTTTATAATTCATTCAAAATTTTTCAAATTCAAAAACTTAAGCAAATAAACCTTTTTCTTTATGAAATTCAAATTATCTCTTCCCCTTATATGAAACATATTTTCTTTTTCTTATTAATTCTCTCCCCCTTATTTAATTAGGGCAATTAAAAGCATATAAGGTTTAAACAAATCTCTTCCTCTTAAATATGATGATGCATATACGATTAAATCATATAAATCTCTCCCCCTTTTTTGTAATCAACAAAAAGGTTGAGATGCATCAGAGCATCAACTTGATTAAATTCATTCGAATTCATTCAGCATCTAAGTTATCAATTGAGTATTGAGATATTCAAAATTATATCAAATTAAACATAAGCATTCAAGGATATTCAAAGGTACTCATAATTGAAATGAACATAACTTTTCTCATTACTTCAAAAGTATNCAGTTGCAATTATTAAGTTACATGGTGGTATGCATTATGGATGATTCCCTACATTCTGCATGTGCCCTGATTTCTGCTCAGGTCCCAAGATCACAAATCCAGCAGCCTCACAAGTAATCACACATATTTTTCATGGGAATTTGGACTTTTTCTATTGAGGATTTATTTTCTAGTTGTCGACTTGATCCTAAATAGAGCAGAGTGAAGGAAGCAGATTCATATAGCCGACCCCATGTAATTGGGAAAAGGCTTAGATGAGTTGAGTTGAGTTTTCTCTCTAAAATTCATAATGTTATATGCTAATTGACAGAAAAGTAGAGAATGAAATAAAGAAGGTTTGTTTAGACTTTTTCTGCATCTTGGAAATACATGGTTTTTTCCTCAGTGATGGAATAATTATTTGCAGATGAACGCTACTGGAGCCAAAACCAAGACTTTGTTAGAGCTGCTAACCTAGAAACATGACTACATCACTTATTAAAAAGAGTAAAATAAGTAAAGTGTTCATTAAAAACTGAAATAATCTCAATTTTTCACACCATTAAATCATAGCTAAGGAAGAAAAAAAAAAAAGGGTGAACAGAGATCCAATCCATCTAGCATCCACGCCAAACTTCATGAATAAGTGAATCACTACAAGTACATTCTGATCAGGTACTTCACTCTTTCAGTAGTTAATTTTCCACCCGAAATATAAACCAATTCAGAGCTGAACATCCAGCCATTATAACTATGCCAAAAGACATCAATAGGTGATGAATTTCTCTAATGATCATATCAACGAACAAAGTTTCATTCTTTGCATTCTAGTTATACAGCAATTTAACTACGAAATATCCTTACATTATCCAGCAGAAAGAAAAAACGATTTTTTTTTTTTTGATCTCATCATTTGGTTCTACCAATAATTTAATAAGCTTTACTATGATATTTCTACAATTACTAAATTGCGGAATGGAGTGAAAAGAAGCAATTTTTCATGCATGCTGAAAAAACAAAACCCCAAAAAAACTGACCTTTAAATCGTACCTCTCCACATTAAGCCATGCCACCTCCACCGCGTCCGGGCTCAAATCGGTTGCGAAAACCCTCCCTCCCTCCCCCAAAAGCCTCCCAATCCCCACGGCGACGGCGCCACTCCCGGTCCCCAAATCCGCCCACAATCCCTCCTCGAACCCCTCCACCCCCGTCACCATATCCACCAACATCTCCGTCTCCGGCCTCGGTATCAACACCCTCTCCCTCACCACCAAAACCAAATCCCTCCAGTGCTCGCACCCGACCAAGTACTGGAACGGCCTCCTCTCCTCGATCCTCTCCTTCCACAGGCGGTAAAGCTCGTCCAGTCCTATCCTCAGGCGAACCTCATCGCCGGTTGCGGGCTCGGAGGTGGCGTCTTGGACCAGCCACGAGAGCTCGCGGAGGAGGTCGTTGGCGTCGGGGCCGCCATCGGCGGCGGCGGCGATGCGGGGGGCGGCGGCGAGGGCAAGGGACTTGGCCCAGCGGCGGAAGGCGTCGAGGTCGGACGGGGCGGCGGAGTGGGCGAGGGAGCGGAGGAAGAGGGGGTCTGGGGGCGGGGTCTTGGAGGGGAGGAGGAGGGGCTTGTGGCAGGAGAGGAGGAGAGGGCGGAGGCGGAAAGAGAACGGATTGGGCGGCGCTGGAGAGGGAGAGAAGGAAAGGGAAGCGTGGAGCGGATGGTTGGTGGGAGCCTTGAGATCATCTCCTCCCGTGCTTCTCTCTCCGGGCAAGAGTTAAACGTAGCGAGGAAAATAACAAGCAGAGCATACAAAAAAAAAAAAAAAAAGTAAATAACGATAGCGTTCGATAACATTTTAGAATATTAGGCATCAGTTGTAATAGCTAGCTAGCAACAACAGCACGGAAGGATCCTCTCTCCTAGCACACTCCAACGGTGGCTTGCTGTTTGGGAAGGAATTAATATGTCTAACACATTAGAAAATCGTGAAGAAAATCAATGAAACCCCTTTGGCCTCCTAAGGGTCGACAGCTTTAAGGCCAATAGCTTCAAAGCCGACAGCTCGAGCCTGAGACCCCCTTCGGTCTCGAAATGGGATCGTCATCTCTCGACCCCGAGACCCCCTCCGATCTCGGGGTGCATCAGCATCATCCCACTCTTGAAACCCTTTCGTCTCGGGTGGGATCATCATCTCTCGACTCTGAGACCCCCTCCGATCTCGGGTGCACCAGCATTATCACTCCCGGAACCCCTTTCGGTCTTGGGGTGGGATGTCATCTCTTGACCCCGAGACCCCCTCCGATCTCGGGGTGCACCAGCATCATCCCACCCCCGGGAACCCTTTCGATCTCGGGGTGGGATCGTCATCTCTCGACCCCAGACCCCCTCCGGTCTCGGGGTACGCGGTATCATCAACGATTAGCACGCAGTCTGACTTTCGAGCCAAATGACGGCTCCGGACACATGGCGCGCCCACGTGATTCTCCGTACGCCCGTGATTGTGCCCCGTTATGGAGGGCCATGCCTCATAACAGCGTATGGCGCGCTGCATGTTCCTGTGTGTGACCGTGCTCCGTTATGGCGTACGATTCGCTACCATTTGCAACTGTGCGCGGTCATATCAAGCAACGGCGCGCATCAAATACCACCGCGGCTGTTAGACACGTGTGATATCATGTTGACAGGTAGCGTGGGACACCTCCGGTGCGCACAGTGATGGTACGATGGCGATCTTCCGAAATAGTAAGATGGGATATTCGGATAGGTATAAAAACACGCGCCCGCACTGTTAGTAGGGATCCGAACTCTGATTTTCTAGCTTTCTTCCTCCTAGCAAAACCCTAACTGTTCAGCTCCTTTCCGCCGAGCGGTTCTTGTCTGATCCCAAGTGACTGACTTGAACGTCGGAGGGTCCCGCTGGAATCTCCAGCCCCGGGGACTTGCTTGTAGGAGCGAGGAGCTCGCTGGAGGAGGCGACTGGACGCTCGAGGCCGGTGATTTGGCGTCATCAGATTGGCGCACCAGGAAGGGGGAGAAGGCAGAGTTCTGTGACACTAAGCTACAAACTCTCACTCCCTCTACGACAACAATGGTGGATAAAAATATGGTGATGACAAAGACCCATGGAGCTTCCGCCAGTAACGCTGGGGGGCACCCTCAATGGGCTGACCGACAAGAGGCTGGCTCTCTGCCCCATCGTCACCACTATCTCGGGCTATTCAGGCAGAGCATCATGCCACCCTTACTCTGCAAGTCCAAACATCAATGGCAGCTGCCCAAAAGGTACGGGAGCGATATTTCGTAGCCTCACTGCAACAAACAAGAGCCCATGCTGCTTCTTTAGTTGTCGCTCAAGCCATCCACCGTCCATCCGGTGAGAGATCTTCCCAACGAGAGAATCACCACTGTCATATTTCTCTGGAGCTCATCGGCAATTTAAGGCTCAGGCTCGTTAGCCAGCGAGAGCCTGCCCTCAGATTTCAGCACTGGTGCCCCCCGCCTTCAATCAACATAGTTTCCTGGAGGGCAGGTCGTCCGCTCAGCGAAAGGAGAGAGAGACCGTGGAAGCTAGAGGGCCCCTTGCCTTGGACCAATGTGGAGGCTGCCCAAATCCTGTAACTCCCAGCAACATCCTCTCTTCTAGCCGTTCGTCTTCAGCGGACTCTCTCGACCGTTCGTCTTCAATGGCCGCTAGCTGCCCGGGCTCCCCTCGGCGACCTCTGGCTCCCGAGTCCGACTTCGACCCTCGTCCGTGGCTCCGCTCCAGAGTCCCCAGCTCTGGATCCCATCTCTCTCTTCACTGCACTCCAAAGATGGGTCCCCAACTTCATTTCGGAGCGGAACTAGTCATCAACCAACTCTAGGCTCCGTCCCAACATGACTTCTTGGGGGGCAGACCACCAGCGGGCAGAAGTGCTTAAATCCACAAAAGAAAAATAGGGGGTGCTACAAGAGCTAAGTACGCTGCACCTAAGATAATTTCCATTCATTTATACTTAAAAATGTCATGCAGGGAAGACCAACCTCGCGTTGGCATCCCAGAAGCCCAATGTATCATTGGCACCGAAGACCGGTGTACCATCGGATCCAAAAAGCCCGACTCCGGTCGGTACTCAAAACCTGATGTACCATCGGCGCAAAAGCTCGGGTCCAGCAGGGAAGACCTCGGTCGACCCCAAGCGCCGGCACCAAAGCCCTGGGCCAGCCAGGCATAAAGCCCAACCCCGATGGGCACAAAAGCCCTGGGCTAGCCAGGCATGAAGCCCAGTGTACCACTGGCAGAGCGGTGCCCCATCGGCTCTCAACAACAAAAGGCCGAGTCCAGCAGGGAAGACCTCGGTCGACCCCAAGCGCCGGCACCAAAGCCCTGGGCCAGCCAGTCATAAAGCCCGACACCCGTCGGCACATGAAGCCCTGCATCAGCCAGGCATGAAGCCCGACACCCATCAGCGGATGAAGCCCTGCACCAGCCAGGCATGAAGCCCGACACCCGTCGGCACCTAAAGCCCTGCATCAGCCAGGCATGAAGCCCGACCCCAGTCGACACAAAAGCCCTGGGCCAGCCAGGCATGAAGCCCAGTGTACCACTAGCAGAGCGATGCCCCACCAGCTCTCAACAACAAAAGCCCGGGTCCAGCAGGGAAGACCTCGGTCGACCCCAAGCGCCGGCTCCAAAGCCCTGGCCAGCCAGGCATAAAGCCTGACCCCGGTCGGCACAAAAGCCCTGGGCCAGCCATGCATGAAGCCCAGTGTACCACTGGTAGAGCGGTGCCCCACCGGCTCTCAACAACAAAAGCCCGGGTCCAATAGGGAAGACCTCGGTCGACCCCAAGCGCTGGCACCAAAGCCCTGGGCCAGCCAGGCATAAAGCCCGACCCCGGTCAGCACAAAAGCCCTGGGCCAGCCAGGCATGAAGCCCAGTGTACCACTGGCAGAGCGGTGCCCCACCGGCTCTCAACAACAAAAGCCCGGGTCCAGTAGGGAAGACCTCGGTCGACCCCAAGTGCCGGCACCAAAGCCCTGGGCCAGCCAGGCATAAAGCCTGACACCCGTCGGCACATGAAGCTCTGCATCAGCCAGGCATGAAGCCCAACACCCGTCGGCGCATGAAGCCCTGCACCAGCCAGGCATGAAGCCCGACACCCGTCGGCACCTAAAGCCCTGCACCAGCCTGGCATAAAGCCCTGCACCAGCCAGACATGAAGCCCGACACCGTCGGCACCTAAAGCCCTGCACCAGCTAGGCATGAAGCCCGACACCCGTCGGCACATGAAGCCCTGCATCAGCCAGGCATGAAGCCCGACACCCGTTGGCGGATGAAGCCCGACACCCGTCGGCAAATAAAGCCCTGCACCATCCAGGCATGAAGCCCGACATCCGTCGGCACCTAAAGCCCTGCACCAGCCAAGCATGAAGCCTGACACCCGTCGGCACCTAAAGCCCTGCACCAGCCAGGCATGAAGCCCAACACCAGCCAAGCATGAAGCCCGACACCCATCGGCACCTAAAGCCCTGCACCAGCCAGGCATGAAGCCCGACACCCATCGGCACATGAAGCCCTGCATCAGCCAGGCATGAAGCCCGACACCCGTCGGCGGATGAAGCCCAACACCCGTCGACGGATGAAGCCCGATACCTATCGGCACCTAAAGCCCTGCACCAGTCATGCATGAAGCCCTGCACCAGCCAGGCATGAAGCCCGACACCCGTCGGCACCTAAAGCCCTGCACCAGCCAGGCATGAAGCCCGACACCTGTCGGCACATGAAGCCCTGCATCAGCCAGGCATGAAGCCCGATACCCGTTGGCAGATGGAGCCCGACACCCGTCGGCGGATGGAGCCCTGCATCAGCCAGGCATGAAGCCCGACACCCGTCGGCAGATGAAGCCCGACACACGTCGGCACCTAAAGCCCTGCACCAGCCAGGCATGAAGCCCGATACCCGTCGGCACATGAAGCACTGCATTAGCCAGGCATGAAGCCCGACACCCGTCGATGGATGAAGCCCGACACCCGTCGGCACCTAAAGCCCTGCACCAACCAGGCATGAAGCCCGACACCCGTCGGCACAAGAAGCCCTGCATCAGCCAGGCATGAAGCCCGACACCGTCGGCGAATGAAGCCCGACACCCGTCGGCAGATGGAGCACTGCATCAGCTAGGCATGAAGCCCGACACCCGTCGGCGGATGAAGCCCGACACCCGTCGGCACATAAAGCCCTGCACCATCCAGGCTTGAAGCCCAACACCCGTCGGCACCTAAAGCCCTGCACCAGCCAGGCATGAAGCCCGACACTCGTCGGCACCTAAAGCCCTGCACCAGCCAAGTATGAAGCCCGACACCCGTTGGCACATGAAGCCCTGCATCAGCCAGGCATGAAGCCCGACACCCGTCGGCACATAAAGCCATGCACCAGCCAGGCATGAAGCCCTGCATCAGGCGAGGATCAGCCACTTGGGAGGTAACGCCCCTTTCTCCTTGCTGGGGTGGACCCGCTTCGTCTCAGGGGCGAGGGGGCATCTGATGTGGCTGATCCAACGCCGTTAGGGAACCGTGAAGGAAACCAATGGAGCCCCCCTTTGGCCTCCTAAGGGCCGACAGCTCTAAGGCCGACAGCTCCAAGGCCAACAGCTCCCGACCCCGAGACCCCCTCCAGTCTCGGGGTGCACCAGCATCATTCCACCCCCGGGACCCCTTTCGGTCTCGGGGTGGGATCGTCATCTCTCGACCCCGAGACCCCCTCCGGTCTCGGGGTGCACCAGCATCATCCCACCCCCGGGACCCCTTTCGGTCTCGGGGTGGTATCGTCATCTCTCGACCTCGAGACCCCCTCCGGTCTCGAGGTGCACCAACATCATCCCACCCCCGGGACCCCTTTCGATCTCGGGGTGGGATCGTCATCTCTCGACCCCGAGACCCCCTCCGGTCTCGGGGTGCACCAGCATCATCCCACCCCTGGGACCCCTTTCGGTCTCGGGGTGGGATCGTCATCTCTCGATCCCGAGACCCCCTCCGATCTCGGGGTGCACCAGTATAATCCCACCCCCGGGACCCCTTTCGGTCTCGGGGTGGGATCGTCATCTCTTGACCCCGAGACCCCCTCCGGTCTCGGGGTGCACCAGCATCATCCCACCCCGGGACCCCTTTCGGTCTCGGGGTGGGATCATCATCTCTCGACCGAGACCCCCTCCGGTCTCGGGGTGCACCAGCATCATCCCACTCCCGGGACCCCTTTCGGTCTCGGGGTGGGATCGTCATCTCTCGACCCCGAGACCCCCTCCAGTCTCGGGGTGCACCAGTATCATCCCACCCCCGGGACCCCTTTTGGTCTCGGGGTGGGATCGTCATCTCTCGACCCCGAGATCCCCTCCGGTCTTGGGGTGCACCAGCATCATCCTACCCCCGGGACCCTTTCGGTCTTGGGGTGGGATCGTCATCTCTCGACCCCGAGACCCCCTCCAGTCTCGGGGTACGTGGGTATCATCAGCGATCAGCATGCAGTCCGACTTTCGAGCCAAATGATGGCTCCGGACCACATGGCGTGCCCACGTGATTCTCCGTACGCCCATGATTGCGCTCCGTTACGAAGGGCCATGCCTCATAACGGCGTATGGTGCGCTGCATGTTCCTGTGCGTGACCATGCTCTGTTATGGCGTACGATTCGCTACCATTTGCAACTGTGTGCGATCATATCAAGCAACGACGCGCATTAAATACCACTGCGGCTGTTAGACACGTGTGATATCATATTGACAGGTAGCGCGGGACACCTTCGATGCGCACAGTGATGGTACGACGGTGATCTTCTAAAACAGTAAGATGGGATATTCGGATAGGTATAAAAACACGCGCCCGCACTGTGAGTAGGGATCCGAACTCTGATTTTCTAGCTTTCTTCCTCCTAACAAAACCCTAACTGTCTCAGCTCCTTTCTGCTGAGCGGTTCTTGTCTGATCCAAGTGACTGACTTGAGCATCGGAGGGTCCCCGCCAGAATCTCCGGCCCCGGAGACTTGCTTGCAGGCGCGAGGAGCTCGCTGGAGGAGGCGACTGGACGCTCGAAGCCGGTGATTTGGCGTCATCAGAACTCTCTTAGCGGATCCTCTCCATCCCGCTCATATCTAGGTATAAAGCTGATACGAGACTTGGCATAGATCGTACCTTTCTAGAGTTCCCACCACGGACCTTTTGAAGGTTTTCAGGCCTCAGCCTCAGAATACAAGGGACACTGCTTAGATCTAGAAGCTTCCCATTCATCCCAGGGTTTAGCTCTTCATTTGGAAGATTGTATGGGATTGTCTTCCTACTTGTTCCCTTCTCTCGGCGAAGGGTTTGTCCATCCAGACGACTTGCCCATTGTGTGGGCATGGGATAAGACTTTAGATCATGCCATCTTCACCTGTCCCAGAGTGAGTTGGATCTGGCAGAGGATGAGATACTCCTACTTGGCGGATGATTTGGGCTCCATGTGGTCTAATTTCCTTGATGCACTCAGGTCGGCTTCCCAGCAGCAGGGTGCCCAATGGGCAGCTACAGCCTATCAGATCTAGTTATCACGTAATCGGATTATCTTCACTGATGAGGCTATATCTTCTCACATGGTTGTTCGGAAGGCTAGATCCCTCTCTGCGGAATTTTCTCGCCATTGTTATGAGTTTGATTCTGACACCTCTGGCCGATGGGGCTCTCCTGCTGCTTCGACAGCGAACCGACATACGGTTTACGTCTCTTGGGAGCCCCCCCACCAGGGTTTGTCAAAATCAACTTTGATGGTAGTGTTCGGAACAGGTTAGCCGGGTCTGCCTTTATCATTCGTGGGAGTGATGGAGCTATGCTGTCGGCGGGCGGGTTTGGTTCCCTCGACTCCTCTGTCCCGATGGTCAAGCTTTATGCTGCGTGGGCTGGCATATCTTATGCAGTTCGGTCTCTTCATGCTCATAGCCTAGTTATCGAGGGGGATTCTCTATCTGTCATCTGGTGGATCCGGAAGAGTTGCTGCTCTCAAGTCCCCATCAACACCCTTCTCCTCGACATTTGGGCTGCTCTTCGAAATGTCCGCAAAGTCCATATTCGGCATATCTATCGGGAAGCAAACTCTGCGGCGGATTGGGTGGCGGCCTTTGTTGCCCATCATGCAGGGTTTTGGTTATGGAACCAGAGCGACTTCTGTCTTCTTGTTTTGAAGCAAATTTTGTATTCTGATATAAATGAGTTGACTCGCATCAGAACTGTGTGATCACCCATATGTAACAAAAAAAAAAAAAAAAAACAACAGCAAGGAACAGCCATTCTTGAAAAAAAAAAAGTTAGGCTAGACTCTATATTGCACATTGATGGTACCTTAGTGAATCTATTCACTAAACCACCCTAAGAATGACACCAAGGTTTTGATTGATTTATTTGATACTTTAATTTCAGAATTAATTATGATTGGTCGTATATTCATTAAATAACTTTAGCAAATCTCTTCATTGAAGCTGGACTATCTGCTTCCCTATATTATCAAAGAGATTATAATCTCAAAGAGCAATTCTTGTAACATATTTTTTATTTTATAATTTATTAGATTCTTACCTTGTTCAATATTTGAATGGCTAAGGTCCTTCGATGCTTAAGTTAATAAAAAAAAAGAACCTAGCAGTTATATTCTTATTGAGAAGAGAATTAAGGAAAGGGATCATAGAAAGAGAAGGTGGTTGGTTTTATTTGAACTTGAGGATCTTGAACTCTAAAAAAAAAAGTTCTCCCTAGCTTTGAATGAATCTTATGTTTTTCAACTAACTTTTGTATTTGACAATAAAACTAGGTAACGTATCTAAATCGTATGCTACCATTTGTTATAATAGGTTCGTTTCCTGCACCAAAATTGATTTGTTGTAGGTTGTATTCTTTATAGAAAATGGTTGGCTTTGCTAGCTTACCATAGAGCATGGGTGTTCTTGCTAATCAACTACGCTCCATTTGCTAATTTGTTGGTCGCATGCTTCTACATTAAAGGTAATGGCCGTGCAATCTTATAATGCCTCCCGGAGACCCAATTGGAGGCCAATTGGAAACTAATAGTTTATGCCTCATCATATGCCCCTACTCCAAGGCCTAGGTGGCTTGTTCGGGTAAGATAGTTGACTTGATGTCTTGAGTATCGATTTGCAAGCTTCTCCACCTATGGAGGAGTTTATGATGGACCTGTTACATTACCAACTTGTTTTGGCTTATAATAAGATATAGGTTTTCGAGCTGAGGGCTCCTTAAATGAGGGTTAGCTTTGCTTGAATGATCCCTGCCTTAATGTCGATCTACCGGCCATAATATCTAAGAGCATAAGGATATTAGGTCACCTCTTTTCAAAATTTCCGCATCAAGAGAGAGTTGATGCTAGGGACTTTCAAATGTCTTATGTTGTTATGACATTTATCATTTACTACATTGTGAGCCATTGGATGCATCAATTTTTCAATTTAGCAGCTTATGGTACTTTATATGTTTCCTTTCCTTTTCCTTTAGCCTCACACTATGATTTACCATATATCTATTATCATTTAATTTTATGTATATATATGAAAATTGCATTCTAAATGAATTAAGAATCAAAGAAAGCAACACGACTAAGTTGGGATTGACAACTTTGCAACGAGATAAAAACTTTATAGTAATAATAATAAAGCATACTAATGAAAAATATGTAAAGGAGTATGCAAACAAATTTTCTTTAAAGAAAAGCAATACAAAAATAATAAATAACAATAATAATATATACATTGTATTTTATAATCATCTTATGTTTACGAGCTATTGCAAATTTAAATTAATAAATTGTGTAAGGCATAAACATAGTATTAAATGCTTGTCAGAAGTCTGAAAAAAATTCTTACTTCAATTGCATAATTCAAAATATGCCATGAATTTCATGCTTGTGCGAGTCACAATAACTCACTATAATAATTGTTGAATATATTATTTATATAAAATTTAGCTTTTTATATTTCAAATTTGGGAAGAAAGGTGAAGGCTTAAGCCATGTTGATAATGCAACCATTAATAATATATCATAAACTATGAAATGATGGGGGATGTATAGCTAAATATTGTGCAGAAAAAAATATGTCATATGCAAACCCATGCTTGTTCATTTAGACATTTTAATTAAATTTTTGAATTGTTAAGATTTTAAAATTAATTCATATGTCAGTAAGTTGATTGGATAAGTCTAAGGTACCAGACTAGCAAGAAAAATAATGTTGTGAACTATTCTTTCTTGTTCTTTCACTCATTTTTTATCTATCAACAACTTTGTTAATTAAACGGCTTGAATGTTTGATATTTATTGCATGTTTCTTAAAGCATAACCAACTTTTCAAAATAATCTCAATTATAGCTTTTAGGACATTTTACTTGAAGCTAAGAGGAAATGACGTATAATAATTGATTAGCAATTACTATTAGTGGTTATATAGGTTAGTTTTGCTAACACATGGATCAAAATAGTTTTTGTCGACTATGAGTCCATTATAATCATCTAGTTTTTTCTAAGCATTTAAAGTCAGCCTTTTAAACTCTTAATGACCAAGCATTCCTATTAAGACCACTTCTGATGCTATAAGTTTTGTTTATCTTCTTCATAATCTCATCCTTATTATCTAACGACTTTACTTTCTTTTCTTACCCCCATTCAATACATTAAAGTAGCTCTTTTTGTTGAAGTTTCATCAAATCTATGCTAATCTATCCAAACCATTTTAATTAATTAAATTTTCATGGCTTCATCCTTAATTTGTGTAACTCCAAAAGTTCTTCTAATATATTTATTTTTTATTTCATTTTTTCTAGTTTTATCATGTATTTATCTTAATATTTTCATTTCTACCTATTCTCTTTGCTACCCAATTCTATGAACCATTTAACATGATAGCCTTTTTGTTGATCTATAATTTTTTTTTTCTGAAGCCTCCAAATTATATGCTTACCATATAATATTCCAAATATACCTCCCCTCTTCATTCAAGAAGCTCTATTAACATGTGCACACAATTTTTGATTTTTAGCAATGGAACTAATTATTTTGAAGTGTATTTTGGTTGTTAATGTTTACAATTAAGGATTTTTGCTAGTGTTGTTGTTTTGGTTATTAATCTTAATTGCTGTCACATTTTAATTTTCATTATCCTTCAAAATATTTTATATATTTATCTTTGATCTTCTAATTTTAAACCTCTATCCTTTAAAGATTTTTTTTCCCCCATAACTTCAACTTAGTGTTTAATCAAGTTCTCTTTTCATGAGTCAACATCTATAAATAGTATATATTATGATATATCTTTCTAAATATGGATAGTAAATTCATTCATAATTAGAGTAAAATTCCTTAATGCAAGTTTATAATAATTAAAAATATACTCATTACACTATAAATTCATAAAATTTATAATTAAATATCAAGGTCTTCCATCATGACTTAAGGATCTTAAGAGATTAGGTGTTAGTTTAATGACCATGTTACAGCCCGTAAAACGAGAACATCACCCAAAATATAATCAAGATAAAAATTACCAACTTTCTAAGTAGATAAAATTTATCATAATTGTACGAAAGAATAGGTACATAAATAATATATATATGCACTGATATTATTGTATTTTTATAATTGTTCTCAAGTTATTGGAGAGAAAAACCTATACCTGCCCAAGCAAATTCCATTCTACTAGAATACAAAGAGAAAAACCTATCCCTATCCTAGCAACATTTTCATTCTACTGGAGTGCTTGCATGCCAATAGATTGGTTCAAATAAATGTTAGGATTTCTTGATTTTGAAGATCGCTTCAATACAAAAGATTTCCAAGAGATATATTTAATTAAAATTCTAAACTTTAATTATTTATTATTTTGTTAATTATTAGTTATTAATAATTCATGATTTTTTTAATTATGTTAAAATTTTCTTCAATATTAAGATTACAACACTACAAATACTTTTTTATTAATTCTCTTTTTTGAAAGCTAAATCCACCGAAGTGGTTAATTTAGAAGTTCCAACCCTCTCAAGATAACCATCTTATAACTTAATTCTTAAATTTTATTCATTGGTAACTGTAAAGTTTACAGTGAGTTTTCAAAGTGTTCCAATAACTTGTGCAGAAGCTCCAAACACTTCAAACATCCATGAACCAAAACAGGGGTATCCTAAAAAATGACCAAGAGATTCACACAATAGAACAGCGAAATGTTATAACTATAGTCGTAACATCAATTACAATATGCACATTATAAAAAGAGTAGTACATTCACAGTACCCTCTATAAACACTACTTCATAACATCAATTACAATATGCACATTATAAAAAGAGTAGTACATTCACAGTACCCTCTATAAACACTACTAGTCCTTACCGTGTCTTTTAAATAACTTATAAGTTACAACAGTTGCTCTACAAATTAAAGCTTTACATAAGCCTGAAACACATGAAACAAGATGTCTAAAACGTGAAATGTTTACAACAGTCCAGATGCCTGACTACAGGAATAAAAAGTTCAGCTGTTATTCTAGTTTGCCATCATGTGATCAAGTCCTCCTGCCTGAAGAGAGGCAACCAAGTTTCCTCCACTCACATTGTGTAGCAGCTGTTGAAGCCATCGGCGGGTTGCTGGGTCATCCTGAAATTATAGACTATAATCAGATATACAGACAACAGCATAGCCTAAAGTGCAATGTATAAAACATCTTAAGTATGGTGTCAATTTTTCTTTTCAGAAAAAAAGATGGTGCTAAATTTGGGAGTGATAAATGAGCTGGCCTTAATCTAAACAATATAAGATCAGGTGAAAATATTGAGTTCGTAAAAAATTTATTTTGAAGGGCAAGACTAATTAAATCCAGCAAGGAGAGAGAAAACATGGTCTCTGCACTCCAAACGATGTAGGTGCAGACAGGTTCTTTCTATTGTTGATACTTTAGCGTGTCTTCTATTATCTGTAAGACTTCAGGTTATTAAATAATGACCCAGTGGGGTACAAGAATAAATTAGAATACTGGAGCAGCCTTTCATTGATTTCAAAGCATCAGGAGTCACCGATAAGAAAATAAATTAATCTACTGAAAGGTATCAAAAGAGAAAAGAATGAAATTCTGAAATGATGATGAATAAGCAAGACAACCGTAAACAAAAGAATAGGAAACTATTCAGACTGTATGACTGAAGTCAAAACTTTTTGAGGACAATTTGAAACCAACAACACAATAACACTAACCCGAAGACAATTGTTGAAGGTTCCATCTTTTAACATGTCAGGGAGGCAGGTCTGCAAAGCTCCACATGCTCTGCAATTAAAGGGAAGCAAAGTTGAGAGTCATTGAACTAGCCTAGAACAAAGCAATGACATCATATATCAACAAATAAATGCCACAATTATGTTATGAACAAACCTTGGGTTATCTGACAGCCTAAGGTAACATCGTATGATATGCTTCAGCAACCTTGTAGAGGGTTGCTCAGCAAGTGATACGACCATATTTGCCAAAACACTACCTACAGCAAAGAACCGCTCTGCAGTAGCACAAATATATCGAAGCCCAACATCATCCAACAGAATTTTTTGAACAATAAAGGTGGCTACCTGAAAGTTCAAGATTTGATTAGTAACAGTAATGGTTGAAAACCAAGTATTTCAGAATGAAGAATTTAGGCAGCAAACAATGACCTCAAGAAATTTTGAAAAAAGGAGCACAGATGAAAAGCAGTTCAACAGATCTTGAGATAGAAGCAAGAAAGTTGCAGTCCAAAATGTTGCCAGAATAAACAAAATCAACAAAGCTACAATAATCCACAGAAATCATAATGACAAAATTGACATGCTAAGTAGGAAATGTACCTTGTCTGTTCACTTAAAGTAAACGTGAAATCTTGAATAAGACTAACAGGGTCATATCTAATAAAGCTTATTACATCAGAGCTATTTCCACACCCTGATAACTGCAACTTATTATACCTATCATATGTCCAACCAGCTTGATTTAGCTTATACTCTTTATTTTATTTTAGTAGCTAAATCAGTCTAACTTTGTTTTAGTAGCCCCATCTAACAGAGGATCCAAGCCCTCCATGTAATAGCATAACAAAAACACTCGTTTTCAAGAAAGATTATGTGCTAAAAATGAGAGGAAATATCTCTCCTATGGTAGTGCTACATTTGGAGTTTCGATGAGAATAGAAGCAATGCATGGTTCATTGACAGGTGTATGCTGTTTGATACATATACGTTGTTGGGGATAAGAAGGATGACTTTATTTAGGTTTACCTTATCTGAATAGAAGTCCCATGGAACTCTCTCTGTCAAGCGTTTGTTAAGGGGTTAAACTCTCCTTGAACAAGACCCACCATCAAATAGCTTGCAAATATAAATCTTTTCATGTCTGTTTTTAGCAATAGCATATGGTTAGGATTTCTTCAATTGGATTCAATGGTTGAGATGATCATCTTCAGACACAAAATTATTGGTGCTTCTATACATTGTATGGATATAGATATTAGAATCGGAATACCCGCTCTATGTTAACTCCATGTAAAGAAGTTAACGATTTTTTAAAATCAAGAATATCACATCCAATTTGAAAATTTAAACCATTGAACATGATCTACCCTACAAAAAAAAATGTCTAACAACCAAAATTCATGTATTTTGTAGATCTCTAACCTACGTATCAAGTGGTACAAAAATGAATGGTATCAATTGCACTAGTTTGGTGAAACAAATAATAAAGCATATAAATTGAAATTTCACTTTAATGATCATGATCTCATCTTAAAACATGGTTAGATTTAAATCACTATATTTGGTCATTAGATCATAGTAAAGCATAGCATTAAGCCATTAAAACTATCCTATGACACCTATTTAATAAATAGGTTAAAGACCACTAAAACACAACTTTTGGTTTCTACGTATTTCTTATAGTGAAGATGATGTTCAACAACTAAGATTTTGAATTTGAATGGTCTATCATTAATTTTCAATCATTAACTCCTTCAAAGAGTTAAATAGTCCATCCCTAGCTATTATATTCTACCGAACAAAAAGATGTAGATACTATATAATTTTGAGGCCAGGCCAAGTCAAAATGAGGCAAGCCTCAAGTCCAACCTTACTTTTAGTAAGTCTAAAATTTTCAGCTCAACCCGGCCCATCAAACCAAATATCCATGCCCAAGCCTGCCAACTTGGATGATGAGAGTGCCACCTCTTCCTTTTTTAACATTAATAGCCGATTTTTTTTAACCAACCAGCATGACAAACTCGAGAAAGACCATAGTCTCGAGCATGTACTGATATCTTAACAGGAGGTGTCTCCAAATCATGGAGTTATGAAGCCGCTGAGAAGCAATAGCTTGCGTGATGATAGAGTTCTCTCATTATGAAGAGCCGTCACTTTGTCTGCAGTCAGTCATTGACATGCATGCTCAAAATGCAGTCATGATAAGGATTTGAAGAACTGCTCCAGGATGCACAAGGACAAATAAGTCACAAAAGAGATTTGAGCAGAGCAAAGGCAACTCCAGGCAACAGTTAAGGAAGAGTCGGTTCTTGTCCACCTAAGTTTTCACCAAAGTAGAGGCAATTCTTAATCTGTTAAGCATGCATTGATGGATCCCTCAATGCACA
Organism: Calamus simplicifolius; assembly: GCA_900491605.1. NCBI lineage: Eukaryota > Viridiplantae > Streptophyta > Magnoliopsida > Arecales > Arecaceae > Calamus > Calamus simplicifolius. The sequence continues at coordinate 574,816 of UESW01003955.1, read as the reverse complement.
ATTTGCAGATTCCATGATGAACTTGAGTGGCCTTTTTTCTTTTGAAAGATGTATCTAATTGTTAGAGACCACATTTATCATTTAATTTGCTTTATCTGCATTTTTTTTTCTCTATTCATATCCTCTTATTTCTTGTGATCATGCCATCACAAGAAATATTCTGCTTGTATGTCTACAACTTTGGCTCATGAAGCTAAAATTCTCATACACAGTTAACTATTCAGGGAGATGATCTTGTGGATGCCATTATAGTAGACATCTTGCACAACAAATGAACCTCTTCAAAGTTGTGTTTCTTCCTCAAGCTATACTCATAAAGCATGTACAGTCAGCATAAAATAGCCTTGTTTGAGTGAATGGTGTTTAATGCACTTGTCACAAGTGCATGCTATCTTGGCTTGGTCTGCTTCAAAGTTTTGCAAGGCTTGAAGATGCTTCTCCAACACATCAAGCTCATGAAACCACATTTTTCAGCTTGACCTCTTAGAATCCAATGACCGCACTCAGAAATGGATTTGATTTTCCAGGGTAGGGCCACTTAACTACTGAAGACAAACTTGTAGAAATAGATTGTTGCCACGAACAAATTCACAACTTTGAAGACTGACTAAACTTTCAGTATTTTCATCTAGACTGACCAACAATAAATAGTGATCATCTTCTCAGCTGCCAATCATCATCTAGGATTCTTAAAGCTTCAAGGTTTTCCACCTTAGATGCTTCCAATCATCATCTAGCACCAACTCATATACTTGGCTAATTCTTGTAGACAGCTAAACCAACTATAATTCTTGTAGACAGCTAAACCAACCATATCATTTTGCTCTGCTAATCATGTCCTTATTCATGATAGTTTGCAATCACAAACCAAGAAACAAAGATTTAAGAACCGTAACATAATTGGGATTCAGGATTTATAAGTATCCCATTCTTTCATGGGAACACAGAGAAAAGTTAAACAAGTGGAAAAAAAAATTAAATTTGTAATTATTTGTCTAACAATGGAAGCCACTTTGTTTAGAAGGAGACTGATAGGTTTCAATTAACTAACTCCAGGACAATCACCATTGATGAAGAAAACATGTAAATAGAAAATGTGAAAAAATTTAAATCCTAAACCTAAGGTCCTAAAGCAACTAAACAACAATATTAAAAAAAATACTTTATGAAGACAATCCTGATGTAACATCTTTTCCTGATCCCCAAAGCCCAGCTAGTCTAAATTGGAATTTCAGCGTTGTACTAAATATTAATACTAAATGGGAATTCAAACATCAAGGTTATAGAGAACAAGCAACAGACCTAGACAGCCACAGGACAATATATGTAAGTACAGAGATATGCTTCATAGTGTCATAAGGATACATACTTCAAAGTGTCATATTTATTAAGACAGGGTAAGAAAAATGAGCAGAAAATGCAATCAATGTCTTCTGCATCCCCAGCAGACAAGATAGCGCTGAGAACAGCTGTGACAATATCATGATTATGATACTCTCCAGAATTGAATGAGAAACACAAAATAACAAGTAATCATGGATGTGGAAAAGATCCAAGTCCAAACACTCACTGTTTTTGACAGTTCACTGCCCATCTCCATGGTGCGAAGGCACAGGGGAATAATTTCTGTCTGAAGAAGAAAACTGATAACCTCAGTGTCATCCACCTACAAAAGTACAGACCATATATATGCTTGTGATTTGTTCTTTATATGTCAAACACCTAGCAGATCAGAGCCAATCAGCAATGGTACAAAGTGCTAACACCATGAGAAATTTAGCTATATCATGGTGTATGAAGAAACTAACAGATGATATATCACCACAAGCTAAAAATTACATGAGGATGTAAAAGCACTGTTAAAAGAAAAGTAAGGGAAAGATGGTATGAAAACTCAATTTCCTTTGTTCACATCATGACATGGAAGGGCAAAAATTAGGAAATGGGGGTAATTGTGAGGAGAGAATTACTAAATGGGTGTAAAAGAAATTCGTGTCAGCTTATTTCTTCTGTTCTTCATATGCCAGAATTTGTACAAGATTTCGTTGGATTGCTTGAAATTCCTAACAATTTTTTGGCTAACAGGCTTCCCATAATTCTGTAGATCCTCACTTCCTTTCATTTCCAACTTATGTTCATTCGCTAATGTCCCCTAGAACAAGGTCAAAAGAGGAAAACTCGCTAACAGATTGACAGATGATATCAGAGCTGAATTTAATTTTTATAATTTGACATGGGTTTGTTTGGCAACACAATTCTTCACAAGTTCAAACAGGAGTAAGGGCCAACATTGGATTGGCAATGCTGATTAAGCCCATGAAAATTTTCAGTGCAGGCCCTAGAGGAAGAAAAAAGTTGACCAAAATATAAACACAAAAGCAAGACACACAAATAACAAAGGAACATTGACTTCACAAGTTGATGGCAAGAATGCAATGCAGTTTCTGCTTACTACAATACATATACTGATAAAGTGTGGAGAAGTACCTTCACAAGAGCCCCAATAACTCCCAAGCTGGTAAGTCTCAAATACTCAAAGGGCCTTGTTTTACTGGTGGTATTTAAAAAAGGGTACAGATACAAAGGTATGTGAGCTGCAAAAAAAGAAAATGCAAAAATTATTGTTAATATATCCTAATACTTATAGCAAGCAAAAGCAATCATTAAACAGAGATTAATAAACTCTTCCCTTTCCTATTTTTGATGGACTCTAGTAAACTCCTTTCCAGAGTTGCATGATATAAGTTGAAAGAACAAGCAGGATTTTATCAAAAAGCAGTAGGTCCTAGAAGCAAAATACTGCTAATGAAACAGGAGCTAAAGCTCACACTGAAAGATATTGAGCAGCTACACTAATAAAAGAGGGAGGAGGGCAGCATTAGCACAACCATTTTATAAGTGGCTAGTAGAGTAACAATAACATGCAGTCACTAGAAAGATGACATCACAGGCTCCACCGCCATTCATAACTGAAACTAAGGGCAGCTCTTATTCACACTTCTTTGAGAAAAATTGCAGATCATGCATATATCTAGAGTAAGTAGTGCGCACTAGATGATGTTCTTGCTGCCACACACAAGCATAATATGCATGAATGAAGATATTCTGGAATTCAATCATAAGCAAATAAAAGCAACATAAATACATGGCAAAATATCATGAAGCTATTAATCTCACATATGGTAAAAATTCTTGCACCAACATTTACCCAAAAATAAGACATTCCTGTAAATATAAGGAGATCTTTTAAGGTAACCATCAACCGAAGTATCAATAGTCATAAAAACAGAGATAATTGCCTCCTAAGATTTAAGAGATGTATTGTCATGCATAACAACACATGAAGCGTAATGCACAAAAATTCTGCAATGATAACAAACAGAATATGAGATAGACTTATCCGCATTGAGCTCCTACAGGAATGTATCATAGACAAACTGCTACGAAAAGTATAGATTACCATTTAAGAAAAGAATCCTAGTATCTGGGTGTGATGCAACGCACTGCATGGAAACCAAAAAGAAATAGTTTCAAATATCCAACAACATAAAATGGATGTCAGCAAGTTATTACAAAACTTCCATGGAACAATTTCATAGCAATAAAAAAAAAGAGAGAGAATAATACACAAGTCATTGTATTTAAAAAAAGAAAGAAAGAAAGAGAAAAAGAACCATACTAATAGTTTAAGAAACTAACCCAACAAGAAGCAAGCAGATGATTAGACGAATGCTCATAGAAACCACGCAATCTTTTTTCTTTTGTGTGCAAAGGTGTAGAAAAGGAAATTTACCATGTTAAGCCCAAGGCTTGCAAACTGAAGAATGACAAGGGCAAAGTCGTCATCTTGCTATCCTAATGATTGTTATATCAATATGAGGAATGATCAGGTAAAAGAATGTTATCATACCTAGCCGAGGCACTTTAGTAAAGGTGGGATTTTTTTCTGAACGTTGATTCTGATAGTTGATCTTTTTATCACCATTACTCATTTTCGGTATCACAGTGTTCAACATATGAACTACAACCAATAGGATACTGTACCAGAAATTTATAGACAGAAGAAAAGAAGGAAAGATCTAGGAAAATGTGATCTCAAATAGATATTTTTTACAGTCTATTTTCCTGTACTAGAGAAAAATGATGAATATAATATGCAGTTGTATGTTTGTTGGAGATTCAAATGTAGCTCGGTATGTCAAACCTTGCCTTCTCCAGACATTTTCCAAGTTCTCCTAAATTGATGAAATCAGTAAGATATTCTTCTCATCAACCCACATTATAATTCTAAGTTTAACAGAAGGCCTCTCTCCATCAAGTGCCATTGACCAGCTGTTCCATACCAATCGATACGGACTGGACTCAGCTGCTGGTCAGTCATAGAACATTTCCAAATTTGATGATCAGGTTTTCATCCATAGATCTAATTCCAACAGAAGGAAAAATGGCTGATAGTGAAAACTGAAGTTATAGTTTCATTAGAAATAAATCATCATGTTCGAGTAGCAAGACAACTTCACCAGAAAACTTCTTGATATCAGGAAAGGCTACTTCTGATAATTCTCATTGTGATTTTCAAGATTTAGCAATTAGTTTCCCAGATATTTAAAAATCATCAGCCTAGGCTAACTGAAATGTGGAGTTATAATTAAAACAAACATTGTTTTATATATAGGATAGGATTTTTCTTTTTAATGAGTAAACCCTTGAATATTTCAAATTGCATGCACACCCTCACAAATTTACTATTTTCTTTTTGTATGAATAACTTTATAGATACCTAAAATTGCATGTATATCCTCAAAAAATTACTATTTACACATACCCTATTATTTTTCTTTTACACCCTATTATTTTTCTTTTACACGTATGCACTCAAAAAATATTTCATATCACATGTATACACTTAACTCAATGAGCAAAGATGTGTGAAAAGAAATAGTTTATAAGGATATACATACAAACCGTAAATTATATGATCGTACACATGCAAAAAGAAAAAAAAATTATAAAGATATGCAACTAAATAGTAAATTTATGAGGAAATACACATAATTTCTGATATTTATAAGGGTATACATGCATAAAAGAAAAAAAGAAAAAAGAAAAGTATAAGGATATACATGGAAATGGTAAATTTGTGAGGGTAGATACATAATTTCAAATATTTTATTAGGGCATAGATGTAAAATTCTATAGAACTTTGCCCATGTGATATTTAATCTGAGCATAGTATTTTGTGCTATTTAAGAACTAAAATGTTGATAACCCACCAAGAAACTAGCCTACAAATGGTCTGCACCATTTTATAACTTTGTTTGCAAGTAATTAGCTATATCTTATACTAATTTCTTTCAGGATGCATACTTTACATCTATCAGTAATAATTCTCACATACAGTTCTATTTGGAAATTCTCTATCTCTTATATATTTGTTTTCTACCAACTAATTTCATGAATCTTTAAGGGGGCAGCAAACTAAACCCCATAGGCTTAAGTTTCGTCCTATTGTTATATTCCATTTGTTAGCCTTATATTGATTTTGATGACTACAAAACAATTAAGTATGATACTAATGATCTTATGATTGAGTTAAATGAATTTCAGATGAATCATCAAGAAGATAGTGTTACTTCAACCCAAGGTAAATTGTGATTCAAAATGAAAGGTAATGTATTAATTCCATGGATATGCTTTACAATTTAAATTGTTTTCAAAAGGTTTGGAGCAATTAAATTATTTTGTCAAAGGATTTTGATTTCGTAATCACTGGATGATTTTTATGTGTTTTATATTTGGACGGTTCACTTGACAAAATGACTTTCAAGTTTAATTATATTTGCATTATCTTGAATTAGATTTAATTATTTTACAAATCATTTTTACAATCTCCGCAATCAAATCTTTATTCTATAAAATTTTATTTAGCCTCTACATGTCGTGAATATTTTCTTGGAATTGATTGAGTGCTAAAACTATTTTTCAAATATTTATTGGATGACCGGAATTTTGTGTTGGGCTGCCAGATTTTTTAATGACCTCTGATTGGAAGTTTAATAGCCTTTTTATTGGAATGCCAACTTGTCTTTTGGCATTATAATTTTCATAACCTCACGGCTGCCTGTTACTTATTTTTGGAATTCCAATTCCAAAACATCTTCAGCTAGCTCCCTGTTAATCGATTTTGGAATTCCAATTCTCAAATGCTCTCTGTTGATTTAAAAGTTGGAATGCCTGTTACTTGATTTTGGCATACCAATTTTCAAATGCTCCCTGGCTCCTTGATTCCAATTCCAGCTTGCTGCCGATTTCAATGTTTGGAATTCTAATTTTGGAACGGCCTCTGTTAGCTCCTGCCAACTTTTTATTAGGATGCTACTTTGTGAATTTTGGAATGCCAATTTTGAAAAGCTCTCTGCCGCTCCCTATCATTCTTTTTTTTTGGAATGCTAATGGTCAATGTTGGCATGCCAATTCTTAATGTCTCTCGGCTGGTTCCCTGGTAGCTATTTTGGAATGCCGATTTCCTTGAGTTGGAATGCCATCTTTTTGTGTCTCTCGGCTGGTTCTCTAGTAGCTATTTTGGAATGCCGATTTCCTTGAGTTGGAATGCCATGTTTTTGAATCTCTCGGCTGGTTCTCTGTTTTACATTTTTGGAATTTTGATTTTTGCATTTTGGAATGCCAATGCTGCCCTTGCCACCGATTTTTATTGAACGGGATTTTCTGGAACTTCTCTTGGCCGGATTTCTTTCTCTTTCACAATGGCTATATTTCCTCTATTTCACAACGGCTATAATTTTTCTTCTTCTATATATTGAGCTATTGATTAGTTATTTCGTGAGCAAGAAAAGAGGGAAGAAAAATAGAAGAAAAAGAAAGAGAAAAAAAGAGAAAAAAGAGAAAAATCGTATGAAAAATAGAGTGAAAATCGTGTTGAAAATCTTTGTGAAAAGAATCACTTGAAGGAGAGATTTATTCTTGGTTTATTGGAGAATTATATTCATTGTTTTAAAGCCACCAAAGTGCATTTATTTTTTATTCTTGGCGTGGTGATTCAAGCTCCAACAATCACTCTTTGAAGAGCATTCAAGTTTCAATCAAAGGCTTCATTGGTGCTTCGGTGTGCTCAAAGGAAGAAGCCATCTTGAGAAGTGTTCTTCAATATTTGTAAAGTATTTCCTTACTTTATCTGTTCATTTATTAGGAGCTTATTGTATTAAAATTGATATACTTATGCTTAACATTGCAAGGCTTGCTTGTGCCCGTAAACAAGTGTGCTAGCCCGGAAGGCTAGAGTGTAAGGTCCCCTTGTACCCGTAAACAAGAAGACTAGCTTGGAGGGCTAGTATGTAAGGCTTGATTGCTTGTGCCCGTAAACAAATTTGCTAGCCAGGTAGGCTAGTGGTGATAGTGGAATTTCCAAGGTATTCTTGGGGAGTGGATGTAGGTGCAGGTTGGCACCGAACCACTATAAATCCCTTGTGTTTAGTTGTGCTCTTTATTGTGTTGCTTGCATAATATCTTCACTGCACTACACTTAGCTTATTTGTGAAAGAAAATTTAATTGAACATACTTGCCAATTAGTCTAGTATTTTTGAGAAACCCAATTCACCCCCCCCTCTTGGGTTGCTATATCTGGGCAACACCATTGTTCACAAAAAATGGAGTGTCTCCAGCTGATGGTGCTCCAAATAAAACCTCCTCCAAAAGCTAAGTAATAAAACTCAAGTACAAGTCTAGTCAGATTCTAGGTCAAATCTCCTTCTTAAATAGTATAGATTGTTCCCCAACTTGTTATGCTACTAATCTAGCAAGAAATAGACCAGAAATAACATAGCAGCAGCAGATAAAGTTATGTCAAAAGATGCTGTCCTCCGATGACATGCCCATCCCTAGAAGTACAACCCTGGAAAAACAAACAGGAGTAGATCCATGCCCCCCATTCTGAAAGTATGCCAGAATCCTAAAATATAAGGATATATTTTTTAAAAAAATTCTAAACGTTATCTGATGATATCAAACATGCCCTTCTCAAAACAAGTTTGAAGTTTTAACATGACAACAAAATCATTGCTTGTTATAAGATAATATCATAAGCACTTTGTGTTTTCAGAAAAAGCTTAAGAGCCATGTCTTTTTTTCTAAGAGTCCATGGTCTCTACCAATTCATTTTGTAGCTAAATTTCTGTGCATATCATCCAGTCAAATAGTTATTTATATGATTCTTCACGCTTCCAGGTGAAGCAGCAAAATGAGCACGTGCAATCATGGGAATGTCAAATGTTGCATCTAAAAGAATCCTTTATAATGAATACTACCCCTTTAAATTTGATGAGCATTAGCATTATCATAATATTTATGAAGACCAAGGATACCACCAAGGATACCATCTTGAGCAATGTCAATTGGGCTGCTAATATCCTTGTGAATAGAAGTTGAAGACATTTTCACAAAAGTTTTAGCTGCCACCACTGATCTCATGACAGTTCCATGTTGGATAGTATTGAGCAAGAACCAGCATGTCTTTATTGTAAATAACCAGGGTCTAAGCCAAGCCTCTTTTTATTTTTCTTCTTTGTTTTTAAGACAGATCCTATCTGATACGTGTACAGAAATTTTCTAGAATTCTTTTCTCCATTACAGCTGACTTTCTCTAAGTTATGTTCTTCCAGGTGCCTGTGCATTGTATAAGTCACTTCCTAAAGGGAAAAGAAAATCAGAACTTAGCAGATTTGTTCCTCACTCCATAAAAACTCACAGATTCTAGTTTTGTAGAATAACCAATTGTTTGGCATGAAAAATAGGTAGATGCTTCAGAGAATTATTCCTGGTTAAATAGGATTTTAGTCCCACAGGCTCTCCACTTGTCGCTTTCATTAATCTTTCTCGAGGGATGCAGCTTCACTTCCTCTGAGCAATACATTGGCAGAACATCAGCTTCTTCCAGATCTTTTATCCAAGCTTGGTTGAATTTAAAAAAAAAAAATTCACTTACTTTGCTTTCTTTTATTCAATAAATAAATTTGATTTCAATACTGATCTATATTTACAGAATCAGTTGAAACATTTTATGGAACATCGTACTTTTACCATAAGGCTGCTAAATGTTCCTAGCCTCAAATTTATCCCCTTTGCAGGTACTATAAATTGCCAGAATTGCTCCCGTTTCTTGTTTTGCTCCAGGATTGGTTATGCGTAGATCATATTATTTCCATATAGGCCATGTGTGGTTTTATACATGTTGATGCGAACAATTAAGCATACTGCACCCAGGGTATTTCAGACTGGGAACTGATAATTACATCCAAAAATTAACCACAGAAGTATAGTTACAGACTGCAACTACCGAATAAAGCATATTTGTGGATTTTCGAAATATATGATCAAATATTTACAGAGAATAAAAATAATGACAGTAATCAAGGACTTAAATGTGAAGATAATTTTCCATGCACTTGATCTTAGTCATTCATGCGCTTCACACATCATTAAATGCACTCCACATCCACATGCCCTACACCTCAAACTAATACTCAACATTGAAAGCATTTCAAACCATCATGTAAACAATACTGTTAGAAAAATTAAACAGATTGTTACAACAAACATTTCAAATGATCTTGTAAGAAGAAATTTTTAAAAGAATTAAGCAGAATGACCCTCTAAGGCTTTCTTTTATTTGAGTAACAGTAGTTGAACATTCGACCTGAAGAAGAGCAAGCGCATTGCAAACTCGGTTTGATGCTCCAGGTGACAGTGTTGGGGGCGAAAGAGCAGGGTATATTGAAACTATCTCCTGCAAAAAATGAAAGCAGACAGTAAGAACAAGTAACTAGACATGCAATGAGATGCAGTAACCACACACACAAACACACACAGCACTTGACCTAGCTACACCTAAATGGATTGTCCACTCAAATGAAGCCAATTTTAAATTAGATGATAGGGGTCCCACAATAATAATCCAAGCCAATGGACGTGATCTATTACCTTTAAATGCTTATACATCAAAAATTATATGATTTGGAGATCTCTAGCCCATGCACCAAGTGGTCAACAAATTGGACAGTTTAAATAACACAAAATAATACATTTATTTTTACCTCTTCATATATAGGCTAAGGGTCTTCAGATTATATAATTTTAATTTGTAAGCATTTTAGGGGCATTAGATCACATCTAACAGTTTGGATCATCAATGTGGGACCTTTATCATCCAAATCTAGACCTGACCAAATCTAAACCAGTTTCCAGTCTCAACTTCCCCTTTTTTTTAAGCCTTTCAGCATCTGGTATGCTAAATCGACCCAAAAAATCGGATGTTATTAGATTGTGGAATACATAGACAGTATATCAAGGATGTTATGCAGCAATTGCAACACTCAGAAATTGGGTCTAATGTTTCATGCAAAAAGGAAAAACATAAGAAATGAATTAAAAAATTACGAACAGGGAAAACATAGTGGAGAGAAGAGAAAAGAAACAAGCAGAGATAAAGAGGGAAAAACATAAGGAAAAAACATCAGCAAGATGCAAGAATTAAAAATCAAAAAAAGAGCACTGCAGCATTTATTAAGTTGGTGGATAAAAGCACTAAAATATCCCTCCTCATCAACATCACATAGCAATATCAACAAAAAGCCACAAAATGTTGTCCACTGAAGCTATTACAGAACAAAATAAGCATGTTTTTGACTTTCAAGTTGTTGCATGAGTATCTTGTATGCTCAGAACTTCTTAAGGTAGGAAATGGAACTACCCTTATTAAAGGTAAAATAGGAATGACTCCATGCAATTGGGCTCCAGCTAACACAGGACATGATAAAGAGAAAACTATAAACAGACAAAACCAACTCAACTCAACTCAACTCAACTCAACTCATCTAAGCCTTTTCCCAACTACATGGGTTTGGCTACATGAATCTGCTTCCTCCACTCTGCTCTATTCAGGACCAAGTCGACATTTAAATTACAAATAGTTATATCTTTTTTAATTATTTCTGCCCATATTAGTTTAGGTCTACCTCTACCTCTATCCTTACCATGAATTGTTAAAAGATCACTCTTTCTAACTGGAACATCTAAAGGTCTACGTTGTATATGTCCAAACCATCATAACCGATTTTCTCTTATTTTATCTTCAATTGGGGCTACTCCTATCATTTCTCTTATATGTTTATTTCTAATTCTATCTTTTAAAGTTTTACCACATATCCATCTTAACATATGCATTTCTGTTACACTTAATTTATTCACATGTTGTTTCAATATTGCCCAACACTTTGTTCCATATAGCATAGCTGGCCTAATAGCAGTTTTACAAAATTTTTCTTTCAATTTTAATGGGATGCGCCGATCATACAATACTCTCGAAGTACTCCTCCACTTAATCCATCTTGTTTTAATTCTATGATTCACATCTTCACCTATTTCACCTTCTTGCTAGATAATTGATCCCAAATACCTAAATTTTTCGCTCTTTAATATCTCTTGGCTTACAATCTTCATTGTTTCTTCATTTATATTTCTACTCCCACTAAAATTGCATTTCATGTATTCAGTTTTAGTTCTACTAATCTTAAAACCTTTAGATTCTAAAGCCTCTCTAAAGAAACAAAACCAGAAAGAAATAAATATAAAGAGAAAAGAAAGATCTAACAAACACACCAAGGAGGAGGCCAAAATGCCAACAAGAGAAACCCAGTAGAAGGTTCTCATGAACAAATGAAAAAGGCCCTAGTTTCCCTCTCGAATATTTGCATATCCACTAACAAGATCTGTTATTTTATCTACTAAATTGCTGATGGTTCTAATTTCTAAACTTCCAAAAGATTACAACATTTCTCTCTAACCAGATCTTCAAACAGACAACTGATACAAAACAACATCAGCAAATATATGTTTCTTAATAGCATCAGCTTCTTTAGGCGTCCAATTTTTAAACCTTGAGAATCTATCCAACAGCTAACTAAGATCTTGGAGAGAAATCAACTTTGGCTGAAAAAGGGCAAACCCAATGAACAATACTCCAAAGTTTTCATTTCTTTAAAGAAAAAAACTACAATAAATTAGAACTGTCAAGCCTTGCTAGAGTCTATGACACCTTTACATATACCAGAGAAATACTACTAGCTGTACTTTCTCAGTGCATGCTTGTAAGTCTCTTTAACTCATTCCTCCTGCTGGACAGCTTGGTGGCACCTATGTGCACTTGCACCATCCTCCACGTTCTATGAGCCTAGAAGCACTCTCCAGGGGGCAATTGCATATCAATTTATCAGAATTCCTTGCATTGTTTACTATTCTGCAGTTTTCTGTTGTTTTTGACACCTCCAGCATCTTATGACACGGGAATTACAAATAACAATGCACTTAGATCACAATCTGAAGAAGTCATTTCAATTACAGAAAATTAGCCTGGGTTCCTTAAAGGAATTATTAGAAAATATAAAAGGGGAACATGTAACCTAATTGACAGTTAAGGCATGTATGCATTCTGTTCAGCCAGGATCAGGGTATCTACAGCATGTATTATTTCTGCCAACTAAGGCATGCGAGACAAAAACTTATCTTTGCTCAGATGCTTCAAGAATCATCATAAACAAAACCAATCAAAGTACATAGACATGATTGCAAAAGCTAAAATACATGCTCTCAGTATATGTGGACATTACAGAGTGCATTTTAACAAGAATCATCTAGAGAACACATCCATGAAAGTACTTTATTTTGTTGGAATGCACAAAGCATAATGCATGGAGCTCTTTCAAAAGTATAGGTATTGAAGTCTATATTTTCAAGCACCCATATTGTGTGTATGCATAACATGTATTGTTAAATTAACATGTTGTCACCACAAAGTCAGGCTCTATCATTTTGCAAGAGATCTAACAATGTTTTTAAAGCATGACTACATAAGAGGCCACCCCACCAAATTAATTCCACCTTTCTCATCTCCAGACAACTGAAAGTTTAGTTTACAATGCATTTTTATAACATAAATAACGTTAAACATATAAGTCTGATGTGACCAAAGTACAACAATAACAACAACAACAAAGCTTTAATCTCAAACTGGTTAGGGTTAGCTACATGAATCCTTTTTCTCCATTCAATTCTATTCTGAATCATATTATTTTAAAAATACAAAAATTTAAGTCTTTTTTTATTACTTCCTTCCATATGATTTTGGTCTACCTTTATCTTCTTTTTTTTTTCTATATGTATCAAGTCACTTTTCCACACAGGTGCATCTCTAAATTTATATTGTACAAGTCCAAACCATTAAGGAAGAATAGATGGTATTATGTGTCCAAAGCAATATACTAATAGCATATACCTCCCCAAGGACTTCAAATTTTATCCTAATCTCATAAGTTATCACGCAAAACCCCTACAGAATTTGCTTAATGAACACCATCCTACAAACTAGAGATTTTCCACAATCAATAATCAATGTGGTTAGATGTAAAAAAGATGACAGGTATAATTAAGCTTGTGTTCCTGTAAAAGGTTGACAGGTATAATTAAGCTTGTGTTCCTGAACGAGGTTAAGTATTAGCTCCTTCTAAAAATAAGTTGAATGTTGTAATCTAACAATCCCTATTTCCAAGAGCAGGACAAAAGAAAGCAGGAATTAGCAAAATTGTGGGGGTTATAGAACTAAAGCTTAAAATGGATGTCGTAAAGAGGAATCATTAAGGATTGATACAGTCATACAGGTAATGATTTTAGCTACCTAGGATAAAGGTGGTCAGATACTATTACAAGAATATCATTGTTTTAACCTGCCTCATTTTATCATCCACTCTCTTCCTTTAGTTATTGCATGCCATGATTTAAAATTTGTTATTTTAAAGTATTTTGTCAAAACAAAAGCAAATTGTCTTCAAGCAAAAGAAAATAAACTAAATTTCTTCCTTTTGGAATTTATGCTCGTGAAAGACAAACATCATCTAGCTTCCAATATCATCTTGTTCAATCTATTCTGGCAGCATCCATGTTCACAAGTGAGTTGCCAAAAAATTGAATTCTGAGAACTACAATATCAGCTTCTTCACATCAAATTAGTTGATTAAGATACTCCTTGATGTCATTCTAGGACTTGCTAATAAATTCTTCAAACAAGATCATTTTTCAAGTAAACCTCATCATAGTTTGACAATCAACTTCCATTGGAATGAGTAAAGCAAGATGCTTCCTTTAGTACTAAGGTAAAAGTTATCACATTAATATGAATATATATACACACATACAGAAGTATACACAAATATAGATATAGATATACATGTATATATGCTTATATGCATATAGATAAACATGTATATATACATATAAATAAAGAGCATACATATATACACACATAAACACACGTGAAATCATAGATTGAAGCTATCAAATGAAACAATTGTCGCCCTAAATATCCAGAAAAATATTCCACAGATGAGGTTAGAAGATCACTCGGTGTTTGAAGCTAGTCAATCGTATAGGTTACATGTGATCGAGTTTTAGTGATCTTCTGTTCCGACATGTGTAACATTCCCTTGGGCACAGGTCATAACGCGATAAACAACTTTTTAAAAAAAAAAAATCCAATAAAATCATATCTCTGTAATAAGAGAAGGGTGGATGAAAAAGGAACAACATATATTAAAAAGGGTAAATTATGCCCCTAATAATTGTCCCATAAAAAAGCACTACACAACTCACAACGGGCACATACCTGAAGCAGTGCCGCAATTGTGCCATAGGAATTCCATAATAGCGGTGCTAAATCTTGAAATATCTCTCTCTTCTGCAAGAAAAGTAAAGCAAAATATATACATATATATGAGAAATGAATAAGAGATATTCATTTACCAAAAAATAAATTATTACATGGGAAAAAAAATTCATGACAAATCCTAGACTAGTAATCACAAGAAGACACAAGTTCTTCTCAATTCCGCTAAATCCAAATGCAATAAGAGAAAAAGAAGTAAAGAAAGAACTTTTCTTTAAAATCCTAAATGCACAAGAAACAACTGAAGAAGAGAAGGAAGGAAGGAATAAATCAACCTTACCAGGTTAGCGATATCCGAAAGAAACATTTTTTTTCTCAAAAAATGCTTAAGTGGACAAGAAAAAAAAAACAGAAAAAAGAGAAGAAAGAAGGGATGAGATCACCTTATCATATATTGGTGATCCCCAAAAAAAACAAACTTTTTTTAAGAAAAAAATAAATAAATAAATGTAAGACGACAGGAGGAGAAAATAGGGAAAGGCAACCTTGGAGAGGTCGAGGAGGGCGTTCTCTCTCAGCTCGGGATCACAGAGATCCAGAACCAACTGCTCCGCAGAGGCCATCTTCCGATCCTTGGTGGCTTGGACCGGCGAGGAAGCGGTTGGGCCCCCGAAGGAAGGGCTCATGGAGAGGGAAGGGGGCAGGTTCGCCATGCCGAGATGGAACCGAACGGCCTCAGCGGTGGTACCTTGAAGGAGTAGTTTGACAAATTTTATAGCAGTGTTAAGGTCCCCACGGTACCAAAAACCTCCCAATATGGAGTGAAATAATTGCGGTAAAAAAACATTAGTTTTCTCGCTGGCAAACTAGGGCGTGAGAATTGCTTCACCCATCCTCCGCTTGTAAAGAGCAAGAGCAACTTGTGTCAAAGATTATGCTTTTAGAGGAGACTTAGAGGAATATGTGCTACTATTTATTGATTAAAAAAAGTATATTTTTAAAGTAAATTATAATACTTTATCTTCATCTATAAAATGTAATGCAAAATCTTAAAAACTAGTTGTTTAAGAGAGCTTTTAAAGCTTTCCCCATATAAAGTAGGGCTTTTAGAGTGCGAACCCATGCCTCCCGTGTATAAGGGTGGCGATTTTTTTTTTTGTTTGACCGTTTATCTGAACGGTATCATTTGTATGGATCAAAAAAATTTTAGTCTAAATAGTTTAACTAAGATTATTTGTTAATAGTTAAATAGGTAAACGATTCAAAGATGATATTTTCGGTTTATTTCTATTTATTTATTTTTATTTTTGTTAGCTTTAATATAATATATTTAAATTTTAAATATATATATATTAATATATTAAAATTTTAGAATAAATAAAATATATAATAAAATATATTTGAATCATTCTCTCTATCTTTTCTTTTCTATAAAATAATTTTATTTTTTATATAAATAATTAAATGGATATTTAGTGGGTACCTATTTATTCGATCGGATATTTTTGTTCCTACTTCGTTAATATAACAGTTTAATCGGACAAAAAATAAAATTTTTTTTAATAAAAATAAAGATAAATAGAAACTGCTTAAGATCATTCTTGGACCGTTGCCATTCTTAACATTGTTGTTGTCTTCATCGTACTACACCGAGCCACATCGAGCCTTCTTTATTCATGATATATAACACGGGAAGTCTTAGAAATCTAGAAACCTTGGTGTAGCGACCGTCTTCAAGTAAAAAATTGGGTTCATGAGGGTTTAAAAGGTTATATATAGCAATTGGTCATATTTTTTTATCGAATATAACTCAAAAAGTCTTAAAGTCCATATATCTTTTATAATATAAACACAAAATCTTAAAACTAATACATCTCAATCTAATTTATGAAGCCTTTTCATTCAAGATATGCAATGGTTGTAGCTTACCAAGCTACTAAGCTTTAGGAAGTATTTCGACTAACTACTTGTTAACTTTTGTTCCAGAGCTTTTTGATAGAATAATATTTAAGTTAGCTATTTTTTTTTGAGTACAAACGGATGATCACACTAGCCTAGTACGAGTTAATCCGGAGCTATCAGAATACAAAATTTGGTTCAGAAAAGGGGGACAAGGGTCACCCTGGTTCTAACTCCAAAAACCCATATGATGGGCCACGAAGGCTGCCACCCAGTCCGCCATGGAATTAGCTTCACGATAGATATGTCTGATGTGAACACTGTGAATTTACCGAAGAACAGACCAGATGTCGAGAAGAAGGGGATTAGAGGGAGCTTGACTGCATCTTCTCATCCGAAGCCACCTGATGACCGTTAAAGAATCCCCCTCGATAACAAGGCTATGAGAATGAAGAACCCGAACAGCATAGGATAAACCAGCTCATGCTACATACAACTCAGCCATAGGGACAGAAGAGTCGAGGATGCCAAAACCGCCCGTCGCTAGCAGAGCTCCATCAATCCTATAAATGAAAGTTAGCTATGTTTTTAAAAATATATGCCAAGGCATATCACTGTATATTTACTGTAACGTTGTGTA
Organism: Calamus simplicifolius; assembly: GCA_900491605.1. Lineage (NCBI taxonomy): Eukaryota > Viridiplantae > Streptophyta > Magnoliopsida > Arecales > Arecaceae > Calamus > Calamus simplicifolius. Next base: position 557,551 of record UESW01003955.1, on the reverse strand, counting down.
GCATCAATCTATCTTTATGCTACTGAATACTAAATTATAATCTTAAATTTTATATGATTTTGAAGTACTAAATTATAATCTTAAATTTTATATGATTTTAAGTATATTTGGTTTGATGTTGAAATTGGAATTAAAATCATAATCAAATTATTGGAATAAAAATCAAAATTGCTGATTACCTTCATCTATTTAATTCATAATATAAGAATTAAAATTAGAATCAAATTAATTTCTATTATCGTTAATTGGTTCGTCCAAACCTTAGAACTGGGATGAGTATAGATTTTTAATTTTACTTCTTGAAATTAAATTTTATAAAATAAAAAATTATTAATGTTGGGTAATGGGCCACAATAGATCCTAAATACCCTAATGGGCCTTGAAGCCCATTACCTCTTTGTGCGTGTGAATGAGAAATTATGGGGACATTTAGTCCCATATCGAAAAAATCAAGAAAGAAAGGGTCACTTATATGGAAACCACTTCTTGAAGCTTAAGTTCCTTAGGCTTACCATAAGTGGAGAGCTACGCATCACCTTCGCGCACGCGCGTGTGCGAAGGGCGCAATGGGTGCTTTGTTGGCGCACTTTGCACCGTCTTGAGGGGCTTTAAATTTTTTATAGATCATGAGGATCCGACGGTGGAGACTGATCGGATCAAGATAAAGGGCTATGATCAATTGATCGTTGATCGATCGGATGAAGGGTCGAGATGCGGTGATCAAATCATGATCGTGATCATGATCCAACGGCTCACACCCGTCGGTTGACCAGTCAATAGGACAGTTGGTGATAAGGCACCCGTCCGATTGTCGGTTGATGATAAGGGTTGATTGATCGGATGAAGGGTCAAGATACGGTGATCAAATCATGATCGTGATTGCGATCCAACAGCTCACACCCATCGGATTGATCGGATGAAGGGTCAGGTGATCAAATCATGATCGTGATTGCGATCCAACAGCTCACACCCATCGATTGACCAGTCAACATGACGGTTGGTGATAAGGCACCCGTCCGATCGTCGGTTGGTGATAAGGCACACGTCCGATCGTACGGTTAGAGATAAGTCAAAGGTCTGATCATGGAAAGGCATATCAAAAGGCATGCAACAGCCTATCTAATAACGTGATCATCAGATCACGATAGTGAGAAGGCATATCATGATGAGGATAGGCTTATCTGATCGGCTGATCTTCAGATCACAGCCATGAAAAGGCTTATCCGATCGCCTAATCTGAAGATTACGATGTTAATGGGCATATCAAGGGTGATAAGCCTTTAACCCTCACATCCTTTGATCAAATCCGATCAAAGAATTCAAATTAAATTTAATTTCGTAGGATTGCTTCCAAGGGGCACCTAAAAACCTATAAATAGGACCAAGACCCTCTCATTTGATTCATCCCAAACCATTCTGAATTGAGTTCAATCTGAATCAATTCTAGCCTTCTCCTCTCTTAGGCATTTGCATACTTTCCTAAGGGTAGTATAGCAATAGTGCATTAAAAAGAGAGTAGCATTCTTGGTTCGAAAGTTTTGGTGAATTGTAGTGCTGCTTTCATCAAAAGAGACTGTTGTATCCTGGGAGACAATCGTCATACTGACCGTGAGCACCATTGCGGGACGAAATTGTCTTAAGGACATAGAGTATAACTCTAGCCTCAGTCTGATCAATTAGGTAGCCACCATCTGCCAAACACCCACCAACAACATTCTTAAGACAATTTTCTGCTATCGAAGTGCTGCTGCAGATGGCTACTATGACGACATCCATTCAAGCTGAGAGACCAAGAAATTCTCTGGCACGACTTCAAGAGGTGGTAACAAAGATGTTGTTCTACCTCACAACTCTGAATCTGGTCAGAGTGCTGAATGAAGATCCTCCTGTCTGAAGGAAGGGGAGACCGACAAGCAAGTAATTGCTGCGGTGAAGGCATGAAGCACTCAGACTTCCTTTGCAAGAACTACATCCTGAATGGTCTGGACAATACCCTGTACAATGTGTACAGTAGTATTGCTACTGCCAAGGAGTTATGGGCATCCCTGGACAAAAAGTACAAGACAGAGGATGCTGGACACAAGAAGTTTGTGGTTGAAAGGTTCTTAGACTATAAATGGTCGACCACAAAACTAGTTATAGAGCAAGTCCAAGAGCTCAGATCATCCTGCATGAGATACATGCAGAGAGAATGTCTCTCAGTGAGTCATTCCAGGTAGCTGCCATCATAGAGAAGCTACCACCATTATGGAAGGACTTCAAGAACTACCTAAAGCACAAGCGGAAGGAGATGGGACTTGAAGACCTAATTGTCCGCCTGAGGATCGAGGAGGACAATAAGAGCTAAGACAAGAAGACAGGAGGACAACCTGCTGAGCCAAAGGCCAACCTCATAGAAGGAAGAAAGAAACGCAAGTTTCCAGGCGAAGGCTTTAAACAGAAGAAGGCAATCCAAAGAAATATAAGTTCAAGGGAAAGTGCTTTGTTTGTGGAAAGTAAGGACACAAATCTAAGGACGGCCGTTTCAAGGATAAAGAAAAGAAAGAAGTCAACGTTACTGAAACCCTATCCAAGGAGGTATCCGAGATGATGCTGTCAGCTGTTGTATTTGAAGCAAACATGGTTGACAAAGCAAATAAGTGGTACATCGACACTGGAGCTACCAGACATGTCTGCTCTGATAAGAGTATGTTCTCATCATATACTCCTATCAATGGTAGAAATTTGGTCATGGGTAACTCCGCTACATCTAAGATAGAAGGACTTGGCCGCATTGTTATGAAGATGACATTTGGCAAGGAGCTTCTACTGAATGATGTGCTACATGTCCCTGACATCGGAAGAATCTCATATCAGGCTCCCTCCTAAGCAAGCATGGCTTTAGGATGGTCTTTGAGTCTGATAAATTTGTACTCACTACGGGGGGATATTTATTGGTAGGGGTTACTTGAATAATGGATTATTCAAGGTGAATGTAATGACTGTACACGGAAACCTTGAAATAAATAAAGCTTCTTCTTCTGCTTATATGGTTGACTCTCTTGTTTATGGCATGATAGATTAGGACATGTAAATTTTAATTCATTACAAAAATTAATGAAATTAGAATTATTACCTAATCGTGAAATCGATCCACATTACAAGTGTGAAGTGTGTGTTGAAGCTAAATTAGCAAAAACACCATTTCCATCAGTTGAAAGAAATACTGAACCTCTTGACTTAATTCACAGTGATCTATGTGACTTAAAGTCAATTCAAACTAGAGGAAGGTAAAAAGTATTTTATAATTTATTGATGATTCAACAGATACTGCTATGTGTATCTACTAAAGTCTAAAGATGAGGCTTTAGAAATGTTTAAATGTTATAAGAATGAAGTTGAAAATCAACTTGGCAAAAAGATTAAGGCCATAAGGAGTGATAGAGGTGGTGAATACGATGCACCTTTTGACGAATTCTGTCAAGAGCATGGCATTATTCATCAAACTACTGCTCCTTACTCACCTCAATCTAATGGAATTGCGGAACGTAAAAACCGCACATTAAAAAAATGATGAATGCTATGTTAATAAATTCTGGTACACCACAGAATTTATGGGGAGAAGCAATTCTCTCAGCAAATCATATTCTTAATAAGATACCTCTTAAGAAGAAGGATGTTACTCCATATGAGTTATGGAAAGGAAAGAAGCCTTCTTACAATTACTTAAGAGTGTGGGGTGTCTAGCTAAAGTAGCTATTCCGGACCCCTAAAAGGTCAAAATAGGACCTAAAACTGTTGATTGTATATTTATCGGTTATGCACATAATAGTAGTGCATATCGCTTTCTTGTGTATAAATCAGATATATCTGATATACAGATAAATACAATCATGGAATCAAGGAATGCAACATTCTTTGAAGATATATTTCCAAGTAAAAGGAAATTAGAAATAAGTTCAAATAAAAGAACTTATGATAATACTGCTAGAAGTAGTCATCAGGAAGAATATCCTGAAGATGAACCCAGACGTAGTAAGTGTTGGGAATTGTATCCTAAAGCCAATCATTTGATGATTGTGCTGATGTAAATTATATATAATTTGATATATTAATAAAAGTTATTTGGCAGTTTATTCATTACAAGAACATCTTCTTAATATTCCTGAAAGTAATGAAGCCCTTAGGATCTTCCTCATGATAAAAGAGGATTTATCTTAGAAGGTCCTTAAAAGAGTTCGTGACCAACTGATATACTATGACAGGGCCATAGTACTATCAATTATAGGGCGTTGTATATCACATTTGTTGGTTATCCTCTTAACCAAGGAGTGTAGAGACACTGGTATGACATACAGGTGAAAGTGTAGGAGTACATTTCACCGAACGTGACTCATTTCTGGATACTCTGCTGTCAAGAGTTAATCCGAGAAGCTATAGGTATAAGTATCCTTTAGACCTGAAGATCACAACCAGTGGCTTACAAGCAACTCATTATACTAGGTACTGGACCACCTGGATTTCTAATCTAGCTACGAAAGGTTACTGGGTGCAGTCAAGTACTTGTGGTAGTCAGTTGTGGATCAAGATGGAATTTGACCTATCCCATTAAAAGGAGAAATGCTTGTGTTTCAATTTAGCAAGACCTGGCCAAGGCACTTCATGTGAAAGTCACATGATCACTAAAGTTGAAATCACTTTATGGATTAGCTATTTAGAGTTGACAGGCTCTTAAGCCATCCTTAGCATTTGTGGTCAAGAGGATGAAATATACGGTAACTGTTTCTTAGGGTTCTTAGAGTTTGCTCGGCAACTCTTCGACCTATCTGGACGTCGGGTTCCATTGCTAGATGGACACATCGATTAGTATAAAAAGTTGTTTCTATGCTACCGCTTAGGTTCGAACCTAGAGAGTCACACGCATAGAAGTTTCCTAGATGATCTATTTGCTGATCAACGATTGAGAATCGTATATGATTTAATTAATCAATTTGATTGATTGAATTATCTCAATTGGGTTAAGTACAATTGAATAATATTCAATTTGGTTTAAGTCTATAAGAAGGACAAGTCAATTTCAAATATTGATTTGAAATTAGACTTGATTTGAATTTAAATAGATTTAGGACTAGCCAATTTGATTTGGGCTTGGACCATGATCTATGTGGGTTAAGTCAAATAAATTCAGATCAGAACCTAAACCTCTCGAATATGGATCTCATATGATGAGATGGCTAAAATCTCATCTCATGAGATAGAATTTAATGTATGACATTTATTTACCAAACGTCGGATTTATCCTCGTCTCTTTGGTTTTTCTCCGAACGACAGAACTAAACCAACGCCGCGACTCCTTGGTTTTCTCCGAACATCGGAATTAAATCAAGCGCCGCGCCTTCTGCGTCTCTTCGCTTTTGCCAAACGACAGATTCTTTAAATGTTAAAATTAAATGTTAAGGCTAAATCTAGACTATAAATAGAGGGCATTCTCTCACCAGAGAACACAGAACAAAAAATTAGAACAATAATACACGATTTATCGTGTATTGTAATTCTAAATTATCGTGGATTGTAATTCTAAAATGTTAGAATAGAAATCCTGGTGATTCTGGTGTTAGCGGAAGCCTGGTGGATCTTGGAGGACGATTCAAATGAGGGGATTCAAGATCAGCAAAGCTATTTTCCGCGAGCTAGCACTCTCAGAAATCTGATCATTCGGGGCTTCGCGTAGATGATACTAGAGGCTGGACGATTGAACGGCTGCAGAGCAATAAGGATTTACCTACTGTTCTTAAGGTAAGTGATTTGATCCCTAGATCTTAAGGCAGCTTCAAGATAATAGTGTGACTAGTTATCTTGAAGATCAAGATATGATCTTGATGTTTTATGCATATTTTAGATCAAACGACCCTGAATATATAGGCAAAGATATGATCTTGATGCATATTAGATAGATTAATATGTAATCTTTTAATTTCCGCAATGATAATAGTTATCAATTTTTTAAAAATATGCATGCCTCAGAGACTATTTCTCCCTACAAATGGTATCAGAGCCATGGTTTTGTTAATGATCTAATTTATGCATATAAATTAATATTCTCATTAATTGTGTAATTATGGCTAAAACTTATCACAAGATCCGAATTACCCATTCAATGAGGTATTCTGTGACATATTGCCGTGTGATTGTTTTATCTTGATGCTTTGTGTAAAGAAATTTAAATTGTGCTTTAGCATCAAACATAGATTACACACACTCTCAAAAGATATTTTATATTTGATACATATTGATGTTGTATAAAACCATAATATTTGCATGTTTAGTATAAAAACATAGATATGATATATGATGGCATGATGTCTATGTTATAAAACATACAAATATTTATGAGAGTTTTATTTGAATGTCAAATATTAGTTCATAATTTTTTTTTTGATATGATCTAAATATAGGAATTATGAGTAGTAACATTATGCTTGATTGAAATATATGACATGTTAACATGAAATATATTTAATCATTGGGTTAGCTAAATCGGATCCATAAAGGGTTAGACTCTAAGGTTTAAATCAACTGGACTAAAAGAGTATTTGTTCAAATCTAATTAGATTAGGTTAAGAATGCTCTAAATCAAACAATAGTGTAGTTGATCAAGTCCTTCTCTTTGATTAAACCAAATGGAAGTAGATTAGGCTCCGTGGTTGAGCATGAATCTATTAGATGGTCAAATCAGAATTGGTTAACCATATGATGTCAAGGTGGGATGGCAAGTTGCTCTAAGATCAACGATCGAATGGTTTTTAATTGGGAGCTACTCGTATTGATGCGTCTTTAACGAGTTAATGGCATATCCCTCCCATCGATCTCTCTCACCTGGTCATTGTGGTGAACCATTTTGATTCAGATAATTTACCTGATTCAGGTTGACCCATGCCTGTAAGGATATCAGTATGACTGATTTAGGTGCCACTTAACCTGACTAATCTTGTTTCATTCTATCGATTTTCATAGATTCAGTGGGAGAACTTGATTAGTCAATTTATCTTCATATTATTAAAATCCTCTAAAATTATTAGGTCCTTAAAATGAAATAGTATATGATAACTAGATCATAGCCTCCCATTAAGAGGGTGATAATGAGTCCGATGTCTGATAATCATGGAGCACTCCATGCCTGGTGCTTGTCAACCATCAGAATTATCATTCATTATATGATAAGTCAGCGTAACTATTAAATAAACAGTCAGGGTGAGCCGAGCTTCACTCGGGCTTGGTTGTCTATTGATAGGTTACACTGATTATATCATTTAATGGTTGGACCTAACCAGAACTTTTAGTGGACACTTCATGCCTGTTGAAGTGGTACAGGGGCAAACTGAACACTAAGAATTGTTTGGGGAAATAATAGTTTTGAACCTACTCTTAGATGCATATGGGTTAGCCAAGCTTCACTTGGGCCTGATGTAATTTATGTAGATCTTAGTGCCCGCTAAAGAATTAAGAATAATTCTTCAAATTGGGTGTAGAGGCTGCCAATTTGAATAAAATAGTGGGAGAATCTTTAGACTAAAATCCAAGTCTTAGACTGAATCAATTATATACTAATAAACTTAGTTTTTCCTTATGCAGAACATGCATGGCCACTAATTTATCATTAAGGTCCCTATTGGATAGTGATAATTGAATGGTTCCAATTTCAATAGTCGGTTCAGAAAACTTAAGATCGTCCTAAGCATGAGAGGATTCTATATATTCTGAATAATCCTGCACCAAAGATACCTGATGCAAAACACCCAAAGTTCTGAGAGAGACACTTATCAGAAGTGGCCAATGATAGAACTAGCGTGCGTTGTATCATGTTAGCAGACAATGAACGATGAATTCGGTCGCCGGTTCAAGAATGCTCAGCCAGAAGAAATCATTTAAGCGTTGAATGAATCTTTCGACACACCCGACGATGTTGAAAGGCACAAGACTAGTTGTGCGATTTTCAATGCTTGAATGAGAGATGGATCTCCTGTCACTGATCATGTATTATACATGATCGAGAAGATAGAACTCCTAAGCAAGCTCGGTTCCTTACTGAGCAGTTGGGAAAAGATGCGATCCTGAATTCCTTGCCTCCATCCTTCTGACCTTTCCTTACTCATTTTCGAATGACAAAGCCTACAGTCAACTACCACGGTTTGTTGGGGTTGTTACAGAACTTTGAGAAGGATAACCAGCTCTCTAAGGGTTTGGTTAATGTGGTTGAAGGATCTAAGGTAGGGCGTAAACCCTTTGGGAAAGGAAAGAAGTAAAAGAATAATAAAAGGGTGCAACATACTAGGACATCTATAAGGGGTCAGATGCAGAAGAAGAAAGTTGATAAAAGTCAAGCTGAATGCTTTCACTGCAGATGCAAGGGCACTGGAGAGGAACTGTCCTCTTTACATTGCCACACTTGATCCAAATAGGCCAAAGAAGAAAAAGGAGCAAGATGTTGCGCAACAAGGTATTTATATGATAACACCTTGTAATTTTTCT